>CAJQZJ010033609.1:1869528-1908617 GCA_907164525.1 Lophiomys imhausi | reverse complement strand
GCCATATTATTTCTTATTTATATAATAATTAATACATTTACGTTGTAAAAATTAAAAGGATGACAGTAAAGTGAAAGAAAGTTTGAACTCACAAATTCCCTCTCCCATTGTTGTGTCCTCTAAGCCCTTCCTGTTTCTGTGTTTCCTGTAGATAGCAGTCATGGACTTACACACTAAGGAATGCATGATTTTTGTCTTCACTAAAGATGTTCATGCATTATTTAGGAAGTTACTGTTTTAAAGTTGATAACACCATACTGTCTTTTAATGAAGTTATTATAGAAACAATACATATCCTTTTTTTAAAAAACTTAAAAATACAGATAAATAAACCATTACATTTCTAGTAACATGAAGACAATTCTTGTAAAAAATCATTTTCTTTAAAATATTTTAGTGCCTTTATAATCTTTTTTCAAATATTAGTTCATGCTATACATAACTTTTAAAAAATTAATAATTTATTACTAGTATGTGATATGTATATGGCTGTGTGTGCCATGGCAGCCATGTGGAAGTCAGAGGACAACTTTGGAGTTGATCCCTTCCATCTGTACTTGAGTCCCAGGGATCATTAGGTCATCAGGCTTGTTCAAGAAGCCCCTTTGCGGTCTAAGCCAGTTCACTAGCCCCAAATACTGTACGTACTCTTATCTCGTCAGCCTTTTTAGTATCATTTATGTCTCGTTGATCCAAAACAATATCCCATGTAATGTCACAGTTATCAGTTATTTCCCTTAATCTCTTGTAGTCTAGGTAGCTGGGGTGGGGGTGTGTGCCAGGGGTGAGGTTGTCTGTTTTAATGGCATGACTTTTTCCTGTATAGTTGCCCTTTAGATTTGATAGGTTACTTCTTGATGTCATCATTGTTTTATTCTCTGTGACCTGTGGTTTTTGTAAGTTAATTTTTTGACTCAAAAGAAATAATGATATTTTGTTATATCACACTAGAAAACAAACACTGTCTTGCTCTGGTTCTTCTGTGATTAGTGATGGCAGAGTGGCCCTGGATGAGACAGTTCAGATCTGGTCCCTGATTGGACCGTTAGAGCTTTCCCATTTATGATTTGATAATAATCTGAATGTGTTTACTTTGGCATTGTATAAGTGAGCAATTTCACTTGAGCTAATCACTGAATAATTATTGATACCAATTGGTAACCCTTATCTAATGATTCTTAAGGTTAATGAGACTATTTTTATGTTCCTTCTTATTAGTTGACAGTCTGTCTCCTAAGTTAAGGCTATTTGATCACCCTGAGATATATAGTGTGTTATGGGGGGGTTGGCAGTCTGTCCCTAGTTAAGGCTATTTGATCACCCTGAGATATATAGTGTGTCATGGGGGGGGTAGGGTAAGTCATTAGTTCTTTTTTTAAATCCAGTTTTCAAAGTAAGTTTTTAAAAATGGCTACTTCATATAGTTTAAATGAATTTTAATTATCATGACAAATTCAGTGTGCTTTAACCTTCACTGTATCTGTTTGTGTTGCTGTTTGTGTTGTGGTTTGGTTTGGTTTGGTTTGGTTTGGTGTTTGAGTGCACCCAGGGTCTCAATCCTGCCCAGCAAGTGCTCTACCACTGATCTGCATCCCCAGCCCTCCTCGTAGGTCACCGGGCTGGCCTTGAAATTGTGATTCCCCTGCCGTAGCTTCCTGAATAGCTGGACTTAGAGGCCTGGGACACAAAGCCTCTTCTTATTCTTTCATTGCTCACATTCTGACAATGTTGGTTTTGTACCCTGGAATAGCTGGGAGGGGGCTACTTGCTTATTTGCCTTTTAATGACTTATCTTTCCTGCTGAATTCCCTTTGAATTTGCTGCTGGCTTTGTTAGACTCAAACTCATTAAATTCGGGTAGGATACTTGTTTCTTGGCATTGCAAGATATCTTCATACTGTTGTTTGGTTTGATTATTTTAATGTTGAAAGACACACTTCAATAAACACAGGTACAAAAAGACATCATAGAAAACGTATTTTGTCTTTTCCAGACATGGCATTACCATTGCTGTATTGCTAGCCGTGTCCTTCTCCAGCCTAAGAACAGAAACCTGAGCTGAAATTTAGTCTTTGTTCCTTCCTCTACTATATTATATAGAAAAGTCTGTAGAGTTTGAAAAATTAAGAGAATGTTTTTGTTTTTTGGTGTTCTTTAGATCTGGTCAGCTCATTTAGATTCAGACCATGTTATTAGTTGAGTTTATTGAATCTAGCTTAGTCGGCTATGCAACTGTTTTGAGTCCTTGGGGGCAGAGTAAGCCCCTCACTCAGACTTGCTAGGTAATAGCAGATGAAAAGCATCATAAAAAGAGGGAAAAGCTTAAAACTTGTAAACTTTAGGGAGATTGTGTTCTTGAGGTTACAAAGGTATTTTTCTTGTCTGTTTTCCTACTAGAAAGGGCACACGGATAGAGTCCACCGTGTGCCATGCAGCCTGGGAGAAAGCCTTCTAGTTGTTCTTCCTAAGAGGAAAGCCCTCTGTTGGCCCTGGAGGAGAATGGAAAGTTCACTGGAAAGGTTTAGTTCTGAGACTTTGGCTTTATACATCTTCACATGTTTAAAGTCATTCTTTCCACAGAGCTGTAGGGACAGGGCTGTGGGATAGAAATGTTATGTGGTGATAGAGAAATAGATGTGTGGTGTCACCATGCCTCCACTCTAGGTTTCCAACAAAGACGACTCTAGTTTGTTCTCTCTCATGCCATATTGCTATTTGGTTCTTGAGAAAAGAAATTCTAGATTGTGCATCACAGAAAATCAGTTTTAATTATTTGATTAAAAATGATTTAGCAATCTAAGACCTTTTAAGAGGCAGAACCTGATGTTAAAACCTCATGTGTCAAATCTTACATATTTCCCACAAATGTACTTCTGTCTTTCTAGCTGTCTGTTTTATTTTTAATTTTTATTTTATGTGCATTGGTGTTTTGTTTTGCCTGCATGTATGTCTGTGTGAGGGTGTTGCAACTCCAAAACTGGAGTTACAGACAGTTGTGAGCTGCCATGTGGGTGCTGGGAATTGAACCTGGGTTCCCAGAAGAGCAGCCAGTGCTCCTACCTACTGGGCCATCTCCCTAGCCCCGTTTTTATTATTTCTTAAAAATTATCACTAGGTTTATCTTAACTTTTCTTACAAACTTCTTTTTTAGTGGATTATCAAACACCTTTGCAGGAAAGCCAAGCCACCACTGCCATGTGTCTGCATATGAAAAGTCATTCCCCATTAAGCCTGCCCCAAGTCCGTCCTGGAGTGGCTCGTGCCGTCGAAGTCTTTTAAGTCCTAAGAAGATTCAGAGGCGACATTTCTGCACAGCAGAAGAGGTAAGAGGAAGCCACAGCCAGAGATGCTAAGAGCAACAGGGCCCTTTATGTGATGAGCCATGTGTTTGTTCTCACCAACATGCTTAGAACCATTATACTTATCCAATCCTCTGTGGGTTCCCATAATTACTCTTTAAAATTTTGTTCTATGTTCAAAAATGTTGGAAGAACATTACTTTTCTGAACTGTTGTTTTCTTTAGTAAAACCATGAGCTTTACTCAGTATTTTTTGTATTAATAAATTTGATTTGGTAGAATATCTGCTCTTCTCACTAGGAACAGTTGTCTTCAACTATAAAAACAAAATATAAAATAATAAATTATTTTTCTAAAAAGCCAGTGAGAGGATGAAGAGATAGATAGCTTGGTCACTAAAGTGCTGTCCACTAAGTTCAGTTTCCAGCACTCACAGAAAAAGCAGACATGGTGCCGTGTGCTTGTAATCCCAGTTCTCGGGAGGCAGAGACAGGCAGGTGCCAGGGGTTAGGGCTCATTGGTCCAGCCTGCTTGGTGACTTCCATGCCAGTGAGAGCGAGCACCTGTTTCAAAAAACAAGACAGCTTCTTGAGGAACAACACCCAGGATTAACCTATGACGTCTACATGTATGTGTGTACATACACATGCACACACATACATATTTTTTGTTTGTTTAAAGATTTATTTATTATGTATACAGTCAGTGTTCTGCCTGCAGGTATGCCTGTAGGCCAGAAGAGGGCACGAGGTCTCATTATAGACGGTTGTGAGCCACCATGTGGTTGCTGGGAATTGAACTCAGGACCTCTGGAAGAGCAAACAGTGCTCTTAACCTCTGAACTATCTGTCCAGCCCCAGATTATTTTTTAAAGCCAGTTAAATTTATTTACTTCTTTTCATTATGCGTAGGATCTTGGAGGTCATAGAGTTTCTCAAAAGAAAGACATCTGAGTTGTTCTTTCCAAGCAGTAACATAAAAGGTGAAATTGTAACTGAAATGTAGTATGTAGTTGGCATAGCAAGAAGTTAGTCTATTAAATTGCATATTTATTATGCATCTTATTAGTTACTGGTTGCTGTGGAGATACAAATGAATAATAATGACTTTACATTTGTATAACAATGTTTTAATATACTTTCTATGTATTAGCATATTAAATAATTGAGTTCTTTTAACCCAGTGCAGTAGGTGAAGGTGAATTTACCTTACAGATTAGGAAAGAAGAGTCACCTGACTAGTAAATGGTATAGCAGGTCTGGAGTGCAGGTCTTCTGAAGTTTTTCTGGTGTGCTTCCATTAACACACTATGGTGATACATTCCAGCCTAGCTTTGCTTACCATGCATAGAGTCAAGAATACAGCACTACATGCTAGATAGTTACATAATTTGTTAATTCACAATGGACGATTATTTGTAAAATGCTAAATGTTTAGTAAAGGTGTGCTTTTCTATATTTTAAGCTTGTATTGAACCTTAAATAACCAAGAGGAGAATGGCAGAATAATCATTTAACAGAGCAAAAACTAAACAAGAAACTGCTGCGTTTGCTGTTGGTGATAGAGCTGAGTGACAAGGATGGAAGGGAGGTTGACTTTGAGGGCAGTGGAGGGCTGCTGGGACTAAGCTAGAGCCATTCATGATTATTACTTAGCTGACTCCTCAACTCAGTTCATTTTTATTTTTTTGTGTTACTGAATTTTGTACCAAGAGTATACTAGTTGATACATACATATGTAGTTTTCCTTTTCCTCTTTGTTTTTGTCTTATTGAGAGGGAGGTTTCACTCAGTAGCCCAGGGTATTCATTATGTAGTCCAGACTGGCCTCAAATTCTTGGTCCTCATGCTTCAGCCTCCCAAGTGTTGGGGTTAGAGGTGTGAGCTGCCCTCCCTGGCTTAATCTCTTCTTAATTACTGCACTTGAAGGGTTTGTTCTTATTCTAGAATGAAATGTAGAACAGCTGTCTGAGGAGGGGACAGCAGCATAGCAGCTGAATGGAGGCTTCCCAGGAATCCAGGGTCTGCAAGTCCTCTGTGAGCCTGTCACTCGGCAGCAGCCCCTTCCTAGCTTCCTTGCTTCCTATCACCTCCGCTGCCATTTCCTAGGACTTGTGCTAACCAAGTAAGTTTTTTCTTCTAGCCAACCTTCCAGGCCACAGACTGCATGAGTAGAGAACATGGAGCTGGAGCTCCCCTTCCTCTTGCAGCAGTGAGGCAATGAGGGTTGAACCTCAACTGTGAAATGAGCTGCAGGAAATTTTGTGTTTGGTCTATGTTCTCCAATTAAGAAGCCAGTTGCAATCGAGAATAACCCTATGAGTATGACAAGATATTTGAACAGACGTCATTATCAAATGTTCAACATTTTTGTGTATTTAATTCTGGATATTACCAGTAGTGCAGAGATAATACTTTTTCTCCATTGGAACTAGAGTGTTTTAGGTGGTGGCGGTGGTTTTTGGGGGGTCAGGTGGAGGAGACAGGGTCTCCTACATAGCCCTGCTGTCATCGAAGTCATTATGTAGGTCAGGCTGGCCTCAAACACACAGAGATTCACTTGCCTCTGCCTCCCAAGTGCTAAGATTAAAGGCATGTGCCACCTCACCTAGCTGGAACTAGAGATTTTGTTTGTTTGGTTTGTTTTGTTTTTCAAGACAGGGTTTCTCTGTGTAGCCCTGGCTGTCCTGGACTCACTTTGTAGACCAGGCCGACCTTGAACTCAAAGAGATCTGCCTGCCTCTGCCTCCTGAGTGCTGGGATTAAAGGCATGTGCCACTATACCTGGCAATTACAGACAGCTGTGAACTGCCATGTGGGTGCTGGGATTTGAACTCAGGTCCTTTGGAAGAGCAATCAGTGTTCCTAACCACTGAGCCATCTCTCCAGCACCGAGAATTTTTTATGGAAATTTAAAAGCTGTAAAAAAATATTTTTCGAGCCGGGCGGTGGTGGCGCACGCCTTTAATCCCAGCACTTGGGAGGCAGAGGCAGGCGGATCTTTGCAAGTTCGAGGCCAGCCTGGTCTACAAAGCGAGTCCAGGACAGCCAGAGCTGTTAAACAGAGAAACCCTGTCTCGAAAAACCAAAAAAAAAAAAAATATTTTTCATAGAAATGTTGGAATCTACAGGATGAAAATGTTTGCTTAGGGTAAAGAAGGAAGATGATGTATTAATACCTAATTAAGAATTGAGATTTGTCTTTTAACTTCAGGAATGTAATGCTGTGTGTAAAATTAGTGGTTAAGATACTACCACTGCTGTTGAGTTTTAAAACAGGACTCTTAAGACAGGAGTTTTAAAAAGGATTGAAAATTTGTGCATACTAACAGCTACTGATTCAAGGGGCAATAATGAAGAGCCATGCTATCTAGCACCATTCAAATTAATTTAAATGAAATAAAATTATGGTTTCTTAGTTACACTAGTCACTTTACTCTCACAGCCCCATGTGATCACTGTGTTAGCTGCACAGCTGTGGAGTGTTTTGTGCTGTGGTAGAGCTGTGCAGGACTGTGATAGAGTGTGTAAGTTTGCAAAGGGAGAACCAATGTGACAATAAAGAACTTACATAGCAGAGAGAAGTAAGTCAAGGGCAGCAAGATGGCTTGGCCGGTAACAGCACCTGCCGCCAAGCCCCACAACCTGAGTCCATCCCTGGGGCCCACATGGTGGGAGAACTGAATCCCACAAGTTGTCCCCTAGCCTCCACACATGCCCACTCTCACACTAAATGAACAAATGTGGAGGGAAAAATTAAAAACACCTGAAACCTTTCTTTGTAGTTAGGTGCTGCTGTGAGATAGTTCCCCGGGCAGCATTTTGTAGCTGAAGCGTCATGGTCTGTGGAATAAGGGCACCTCTACCTCCTTGTTTACTGCTGTAGTAGTTTCGCTAAAAACCAAGCATTTTGGATTTAGCAGAAAACCTTTTAACCATTTTGCTTCACATTTATTTATATGTAAAGCTATTATGTTATGCAAAATGGAAGGGAGACTATGAAGTTAGGATTCTAAATTACAGTCATAACAATAATTTATTAGCTTGTTGACATTCATTTTGTGTTCTCTTAGGTTTTTACAGTCTTACAACAACTCAGTTTTATGCCGTACTCTTACAGAAATGCCACCTAACTTGCATAAGTCAACCACATGTGATTTATAGACTTCACTCTGAGTGTGTGATGAGTGGCCATGCTAGTTTTCACCTTCAGAGTCTCTTAATCGCAGTGAGCTTTGTTTTTTTTAGAAGCTGCATATCATTAATTGTCCCAAGCAACAGTTTCTCATTGGCCAAGCTGCTTGTAACCCTTTTTAAAGATGTATATCCTTTAGTCTCCTTAAATTCTCCTGTGTGATAGTTCCTGTTCTGTATTATGTATATTCATTGTACATAATAAGGAACTGACTGTAACATTTTCATTCATGCATGCAAGTTTTGGTCATATAAGCTCCTAGTTACCCTCCCTCATTGGCTCCATTCCCCAGGTCCTTTTCCTCTGTCAAATTAGTTCATTGTTGCCCCTACCCCTTTCCTTTTTCTTCTTGTTTTTGTTTGTTTTGTTTGGGACAAGGTCTTAGCATGTACCCCTGGACTGCCTTACCACTATGAAGCCCAGAGTGGCATTTATTTGTGGCAGTCCTCCAGACCCCAAAGTGGTGGGATTACAGGTGTGTGCCACCATACCCACCTTCCTACCCCATATCTAAAGCCCAAGTATCATAAAACATGAAACTTGTTTTTCTAAGCTTGGCTTATTTAGCATGATGATCTCTAATCTCTAGTTCCATTCATTTTTCTGCAAACAGCATGATCACATTTATTTTATAGCCAGGTAATAGTCCCATGTATGTCTGTGTGTCTGTGTATCATATTTCTTTATCCACTAATCCATTCATAAGACTACAATTTGGCCTTTGTGAGTAGTGCTGCTATAAATGTGGTAATTCATATTTCTTATTTTTTCAAATGCTTTATTTTATTTTAATTTGATGTGTTCAGGTATTCTGCCTCCGTGTATGCCTGTGTATCACTTGCAATCATGGTGCCTGAGGATGCCAGAAGAGGGTGTTGGATCCTCTGCAACTGGAGTTACAAGTAGTTGTGAGCCACCATGTGGGTGCTGGGAACTGAATCCAGGTTCTCTGGAATAGCAGTCATTGCTCCTAACCACTGAGACATCTCCCCAGCCCTAAATTTCTTTATTGTATGCTGATTTTTTTTCTTTGAGTGTATACCCAAAGTGTGGGTAACAGAATCATATGTTATTTCTATGTTTAGATATTTTAGGAACCTCATACTAATTTCCTCAGTGGAGTTCCCTCCAATAGTGCACAAAGGTTCTTTCCCCATCCCCGTCCTCACCAGTTATGGCTTGTTTTCTTTCTTTTTTTTTTTTTTTTTAAAGTATAGATCTTTTTTTTAACATTTATTTATTTATTTATTATGTATACAGTATTTGCTCTACATATATGCCCGGGCAGATCTCAATGTAGATGGCGGTGAGCCACCATGTGGTTGCTGGGAATTGAACTCAGGACCTTGAGAAGAACAGCCAGTGCTCTTAACCTCTGAGCCACCTCTCCAGCCCTATGGCTTGTTTTCTTGATGATGCCCTTCTTTCTAACTGGAGTGAGACAATCTCAGTGTAGTTTTGATTTGCATTTCTATGTCGAATATTTTCTGTATTTATTATTTGTTCTTTTAAGAACTGTCGACAGTACATTTGCCTGTTTTATAATTAGATTATTCTTTTGGGTTGTTTTGTTTTTGAGGATTGTATTGTTTTTTTCAGTACTAGAAGTCAGTCCCAGGGCCTTGAGCCCTCTAAGATCTCTGCCCCTGGGCTACCTCCAGCCCAGTTTTTGAGTTCAGAATTCCTCAGGTACTCTCAGTCTTTCAGGTCTTAGGTGATGGATTCTGAGTTGGTGTTGTGTAACATGAGAGATAGGAAGTCAAGTCTCACTCTTGTACATGTGGATGACTAGGTTCCCAGAACCATTTATTAAAACTGACTTTTCAGCCGGGCAGTGGTGGCGCACGCCTTTAATCCCAGCACTTGGGAGGCAGAGGCAGGCGGATCTTTGTGAGTTCGAGGCCAGCCTGGTCTACAAAGTGAGTCCAGGACAGCCAGGGCTACACAGAGAAACCCTGTCTCGAAAAAAAAAAAAAAAAAACTGACTTTTCACTGTGGTTTTTGGCATTTTCATTGAGAATCAAATGGCTAAAAACTGTATGGAGTTTTTTCTGGATCGCCTCTTCTGTTGGTCTGAATGTCTGTTTTGTGCTGGATTTGTTCATATGGCTTTAGTGTAATTTGACAAGAGAGGTTATACTACTTTAGCGCTGCTCTTTTTCCCAGGGTTAATTTGTCCATTTAGTATCTTTCATGCTTATATATGAATTTTAGATAAGTCAGTTGGTTTGTCTGTCTGCCTTTCTTCCTTTAATTTTTTTCAAAACACTCTCATGTAGCTCACGATATGTAGCCAGAGATGACATTGATTTTCTTGCCTCCATATCCAAGTGCTGGAATTATAGGTATGTGCTGCCATGCCTAGTTTAGTATTGTTTTCTTTCTATTTCTGTGAAGAGTGACAATGGGATTTTGATAGGGTTTTCATTGAATCTATAAATCACTTTCAGTGATAGTTATTTTTACACTATTCTGCTGATCTTTGAACATGGGAGTTCTTGTTAATTTCTGTGTCTTCACTTTCTTTAGTGTTTTTTAATTTTCATTGAGGGAATCTTTTACCTATTTGGTTAAATTTATTCCTCCATGTTTTTCTGTATTTGCCCTCCTTGACCACTCATTTGTGAGTTTGAAGCTACTGTGGATAGAATTGTTTTCTTGAAGTGAGTTTTTGTTTTTTGACTTGGTTTGATTTTTTGCTTTTTGTTGTCAGCTCTTTGCAGTTTATTGCATGAAAGAATTACCAAGTTAGAAGCAGACTCCAAATGGTCATTATATCATTCAAGCTGTGAGAGTGTATGAACTTGTGACATGGACAGAAGGGAAATTCTATTCATTCCAAGGAAACCCTCACCTATGCTTCACAGAACAGCAGCCACTCATGATCCATAACCCTTCAGCTGATTGTCCTTAACTCAGTATCTGTTGGGAACTGGCATATACTCTTGTGCAGGTCACCTTGTAACTGAATTACTTCTCAATGCTCAATTACACTGCCATTGCAGGCAAATTTCTCTTTAAATTAGTTGGTTGTTGTTGTTTTTTTTTTTTTTAATCTTAAACATCAGCAATCCCTTGGCAGTAGTGATGGTCTTCCTGCTGTTTCTCTTACATGGATACAATCCTTGGTGCCAGCAGGAAGCAGGCCATTACTTTTGCATGCATCAGCAAGTGGAGAATCTGGATAGTAGACCTACAATAAAATTCTTTTTCCTCAGGGGCTTTGGGAGAAGGCTGGTGGGAGAAATGAGTTTATTCACTTTGTGTCCTGCTACTTTGTTGAAAGTATTTACCAAGCCTAAAAGTCTTTCAGTAGAGTCTGTAGGGTCTTTAAAGTGTAGGATTATATCATCAGCAAATGGAAGTAATTTAATGATGTCTTTTTTTCCCATTTGTACTGCTTTTTTTTCTTTTCTTTTTCCTGTCTTGGTGCTCTAGCTAGAAATCAGTAAGTAAGAATAAGCACTCTTGTTTTGTTATTGGTTTTTGAAGAAGTGCCTTCAATTTTCCCTATTGAAAATACCTCATAAAGGTTATAGGTTTATTATGTAGTATGAGAGATATCTTTCCTTCAGGGTTTTTTTTTGGCAGGAAGGACATTGAACGTTGTCAGACTTGTTCTTGCATCTGTTGAAACGATGTGATACTTACCCTTGCTTCTGTTTATGAATGCTTATGTTTCTTGATATGTATGTGGTACCAGCCTTCCATCACTGGAATAAAACCAACTTGGTCATGTTGTACAATATGTCTAATGTGTTCAGCCGGGCAGTGGTGGCGCACGCCTTTAATCCCAGCACTTGGGAGGCAGAGGCAGGCGGATCTTTGTGAGTTCGAGACCAGCCTGGTCTACAAATTGAGTCCAGGACAGCCAGGGCTACACAGAGAAACCCTGTCTCGAAAAACCAAAAAAAAAAAACCAATATGTCTAATATGTTGTTGAATTTTGTTTGGAAATAATTTATTGAAGATTTTTAAATCTATGCGTAACATGGTGCCTTTTATTATTTTTGTTTTACTATTTACTCTATTTTACTGTCCTTAATTTCTCTACCTCTTAGAGGTACTTCCTGCTGATTAGGGTTGTTGGGTTCTTTGCTCAATATCAATCTCAGTAGTTAAAATATCCAGAAGTCCAGCAAACTAGGAAACAACAGCAGGAAGAATCAGCAGCAGTTTGGGGGAGCATCGAGCAGCAACCTCTTTCTTCTTTGTAGCACCACCCTTCTCAGGGCCCTAGCTTTTCCCTTTCTTTAGTCCTCACAGTTGAACTTACTCAGCTGTCAGAGCCACGCCTCTGCTAGCTCACGAGGCACAGTTAATACTTTACACCTGTGGTCTTAACTGAAGCAGCCTCACACCTGGGATTAAACAAAAACATTCTCACAACTGGTTTTTTTAATTAAGCAAAACTCTTACCACATCTGTGTTCATCAAAGAATTTGGCTCATCATTTTCTTCTCTATTGCATCCTTAACTAATTGTCTCAGGGTAGTACTGGTTCTACAGAATGAGTTTGAAAATATTTCTTTTTTAATTTTTGGAATGGTTTGAAGAACATGGGTGTTAGTTCTTAAGTGTGGCAGACTTCAGCAGTGAATACCTGGCCCTGGGCTTCTTTGTTAGGGACTTTTGATAGTGCTCCAGTGTCATTACTGATGTGTTTAAGTTGGTGTTGGACCTCATTCAATTTCTATACATTCTTTCTGGCTTTTTCCAGTTTATTGGCATACATGTTTAAATTTGAGAATATTTACTGCTCTTTTTTTTTTTTTTGGTGTTTTTGTTTTGTTTTTCGAGACAAGTTTTCTCTATGTATCCCTGGCTGTTCTGGAACTCACTCTGTAGACCAGGCTGACCTGGAACTCAGAGATCCACCTGCCTCTGCCTCCTGAGTGCTGGGACTAAAGACATACAACACTAACACCCACCTGAAAATAGTATTTTTCTTTTCTCCTTCCCTTTATCAATATCTAACTATAGTAATTCCTCAACTGACACACAATTCTTATTTTCCTTTAGGTCACCCATTTCTCCACACTGTTGAGCTGTCCTGTCTCCATAGCAGTCCACCTTACTCACTGAGGTGGGGCCTCTCAGTTGAACCCACAGCATACCAGCCAACTAGTCTAGCTAGCCATCTTGTCCAGGAACTCCCTGTCTCCGCCTTGTGAACACTGGAATTATGGACAGGCTGCCATGCCCAAGGGATTTAGCTGGTTATGGGGTACCAAATTCCTCATGCTTGCATGACAAGAGCTTTACCCTCAGCCTGGGATGGTTTCTGTATGGTTTTACTTGGGAGAAGCAGCCTTTTCTTGGGGACTCTGTCCTCATATCACTCAGAAGGGAAAAATCAAACTGCCATGACAGCAACAATACAGAAGCAACAAACATAAGGACAGCTACTAACATGGACATAGGGAAAGAGGGAAGCACAGACAATGTGGAAGATATTTTGAGCTTAAAAACTAATAAAGGTAAAAATAATGCAAACTGAAAGCGTAAAACAACAGAGTCCAGGAAAGAAAAAATAAGAAAGAAAGAAAAGAAAGAAGGAAGGAAGGAAAGAAAGAAAGAAACAAGTTTAAAGGAAAAGAGTAGTTTTTAGAAAAAAAAATTTTCATATTTTCCTACCATCATTCCTTCAAGGGCCAGAGATATGACTCAGGTCCTACTCTCTGGCCAGTAAGTAAATCCTGCTTCCCCAGCCCTTTGTTTTTCAGGATGCTGACTACCAAGGAAGGGTCTAGCCCCAAAGTCCTCCAAGGCTGTTCGTAATCAGCTACCTAGAATGGCTCTGATCATATAGGATATGGAGTATAATGATGGATTTCTTCTCCTAGGGAAGCTTGCCCTGTAGGAAGACTGCTGAATCTGGAACTGCTAGTTGTCAGTACGGCTGGGTACACTCTCAGGCTTACTCAAATTCCTAGGTACGGGTGGAAGCTTGCACACAATTTCCATTCCATTAGGTCACCTTTCTATTTCTCCATGCTGTTGTCCCTTCTTGGTTCCTGATGTTCTCTCTCTTCTTGGAATATAGTCTCTCCTTTGTTCCCCTGACTGTTGTCATTTCTGGTGTTTTACAGGAACTTTGAACTCTTTATTCTGAAGAACTTAACCAGTATCTCAAACACTAGACAAGGTCATCAGCATCATGCTTACAATATGAATGTACCAGGCATAAGACAGTGTGGACCCCCCATACCCTGAAGAAACATTGCAAGCTATTGTTTTCTCTTTGGGATCTGTGTCCACCAAATGCTTACCTAATTCTTCCTTTTGTTTTAATTACTTAGGTGTTCAAATTTCAGGATAGTTGGAGTTATCAGTCGTTACAGTTTAGATGCATCTAGTGAGTGAGTAACATTATGACAGTGTAATTACAGTTTGCTTTGCAGCAACAGTGAAAGATTCAGGAATAGAAATGTTAGTGTCTGTTTACTTTTGTAGTTCATCGCATAGTCCATTCTACTTTTAACGTTTATAATTACATAAAATGTTAATACACTTATTTAAATGTCAGAATGCAAACCCTAACAGAATGGAATTTCATTCTGTGACGATTAGTGGGTCATGTTTCTTAGTGAGCCCAGCGTTACTTTGCAGAGTAGATGCTTTGCAGTTACTCCTTATGGAGTCCTTTTCTCCCAGTGACCTCATTTGTTCTACTCTTCCTTTGCAAGGAGCTTGAAAGGTTTGAGTACGTCAAGCACATTCCTGTCTTGGGCCTAGCATTTGCACATATACATCCTTATATTCATCATTAACCTCCTCCCTTAGTTTAGATTTCTGCTGTAAGATCATGTTTCAGATTGAACCTTCTTGCTCTTTGCCCTCCATCAAGGTGTTTATCCACCTTGCACATTAATTTTCTTCATGCCATGAACAAGTGTTTGATTGACAGACTCTGTAATAACTATAATATAATTTAAACTCTCCAAAAGCCGAAGATTTATTCAGTTTGTGAATCTCAAATGACTAAAGCATAGTAGATGTTCAGGTCAGTGAGAAAATGTTACAGATTATATGGGGTTTTTTTTCTAAATACTAAATTGAGACTTAGAGAAAAATAAGTAAATAAATAGTGGAGATGGAAACCATCTTTGGAAAATACTTGCACCTGCATAGAATAAGGACTTGTTGGCGCGATACCTCTGACTGTGTGCTTCCCTCCTCAGGACCTTTATAGTCAGCATCAGGACTCAAGGGCTTATTCAGGATTCTAATTTAGAAGTGTTAATTTTTTTATTTCTGGACTCATTATCATTTGAGTGGTTAAATAATTGCTTTGGGGTTTTCTGGTTTTATATTCAGTAGCTTCTCAGCACTGTTAAATCCACCATAATTTTCCAAAACAAGCTACCTGTGAAATTTAATTTTGCCTACCCCCTCTTATGCATAGTACATTGAGAATATCATCAATATACAGTATTTCTTTATCTTTGGGGCTGCTAGAGCTTTGGAAGGAAGTCTGAGAGTCTGTCTACATATTAATTTGCAAAGTGTTTGCCTCATTGAATGTATTTACAGTCTTTTTTCTCTCCCTTATAGACAGTTCAAGAAGAAGAAAAAGAGATTTACAGGCAGCTGCTGCAGGTGGTCACAGGGAAGCAGTTCTCGGTAGCCACGCCCACCACACACTTTCCTCTACACCTGTGAGTCAGGAAAGCATCTTTCATGGGAACTTAGCTTTACAGTTTGCTACTTGATGGTGAGATTGTGCCCTTCTTCTGCTAGGTCTCGGTGTCTTGGTTCCAATAAGAATGCTTTGAAAGACTCCCTGTTGAGAAATGGAAACTCTTGTGCACCTCCTGCTGTTGGCTCTGACACTTCGTCCTCTGGATCTGCCAGCATTTTAACAGCACAGGAGCAATGGCCCCACAGTGCACACTCCCCGCCATCTGTAACCCCAGATGCTGCATTTGCATCCAAAAACTCTGATGCTCACCATCACATCTCTGCTCCTCATCAGCCAAACAACTTACCAGCATCGAGTACACAATATGAAGGTAAATAATACTAACAGCCAGTTGCTGACTCTTCATTGGATCTGTGGAAGGCAAAATTGTAATACGTATAAATTAATACATATGAGATTTTAATTAAATACCTATGATTCAGGTAGGCATGCCATGATGAAACCAAACTACAATTACAATTCTTTCCTCTCTCTTCTCCTTTTTCTCTCACTCTCTCTATCCTTTTCTTTCCTCCTTCCTTTTTAAAAGGGTATTCTTTTGTCCTACATATAAACAACTTGGTATAGTATTTTATTGACTTGGTTTTTAGAAGGGGTCTTACTGTGTACCCCTGGCTGCTTGGCACTTGGTACATAGTAGGCTGGCCTTGAACTTGTGGCAGTCCTACCTCCTTGGCTTCCAGAGAGCTGGGATCACAGGCATGCTCCACCATGCCAAGCTGAACATTTTAACTTCCTGAGAAGACTCAAAGCTCACTCAGCCCGTCTGCATCAGGGATTTCTTTTTGTTTCGTGTACTTTATAATGCAAGTGAGGTTCATCAAATATTTATCATATAATCCTTAATTTCAGTAGAAGCTTTGGGCATGTTGGATGGTTGAGTGTTTTAGAAACAGAAGTCTCCTTCCTGACTTTCACCTAACCCAAAACCCAAGCATTGCTGGGGGTGAAGATGTGTCATGTAGCTATCTTCATTTTTAGTATGTGCTCAGGTTGTAACATGAAGCGAGTGGGTTCTAGATTAATTGGTTAGACAGTAGGGCTCTTTGCACACACAGAGGACCTGCCTCTTAGGCTCTTCTCCCTTCTCAGGTCCTTTGATTTTACTATCATCATCATCATCATACTCACCACTTTCTGAAAATCATTACTTGGGGACTCAGTTTTTAGTGATATCACTATTTAACTGCACACGAAAACTTGTATTACATTTTATGAAATGATTTACTGAGACCTCTATCTTTTTATTTTCCAAAAACCTAAAATTAAAAAATTCTCCAACCTCAGCAATACATATCATGTAGTAGAATACTGAGATGAAGCTGCAGTGGAGCAACATTCGACATGGCAGTGCATCATGTCCTTGGCTGTCAGTAAACATTCTGAGTGACAGCATAATCACAGTATTAAGAAGGACATGAGCCCTGCTCTTGATGAGTGACAAAATACACAGTGACAAAATTTGTACTTTTTAAATTATTTCTATAAATATTTCCTTTGTCTTTCCTCTTCTTCCCTTTTTCCTTTCCCTTTTCACCTAATTTAGTATGTGTTATATCATGTACTCAAGCCTTAAAAGCTGTGGCGTGTTTTTCTTCCCTGGAAACAGGAGGTGGAAACATAGGAGCAGGCGTGGCCTGAGGATAGATGTGATGGGCAGATGTGCTTTTGTTTCTAATGGTTCCTTGTGTGGAGCTGTCTGTCTGTCTGTCTCTCCATCTATAATGTGTCCTTAGGCTGCTTGTTATTTGCCCTGTGCTTCATGTCATGCTTGTGCATAGAACATAACCTGGAAAATCTTAAACTGACATCACACATGGTGAAATGGTGGGATGTTACTAATAATGCTCTTATATTTCTTTGTTTAGGATCAGATTCTGTGATTTTACTCAAAGTGAAGGAATCTCAGACTCCAGCTTCCAGGTAAACCTAGGGAAAGGGTCGGTAATTTTCCTTTCTTTAGTTAAAATAGTTTCTTCGCTGAAAGTTACACAGTATAAAACTGTCCCCATTTTAATCTCTTTCATGTGTTTTTCAAATTATCTCAGTGACTTCCTATTCGATCTTTTTCTCCAGCTTTCACTCTCTTCTTCATTATGTCTTGTACCATACCAAGTTCTCCATGGTCTGCCTTCCTTGCTGCAACCACTTTTATCCTTTTAAAATTCATATCTGATCTTTAAAGAGGTTTAATGATCATTTCGTTATTACCTCAAGGATACCTTATTAAACTAGGGCTAAGCCAGAATGCCTTAGTGCAATATAAAAAGAGCTCTTTCACATGCTGTAAATTCTCTAGACTTTCTTCCCTTTGGTGAGTGTTCCTTGAGAGCCTACTGTGTGTTTGGTATTGGTGTAGACATTCGGAGAGCAGCAGTGACTAAGATGCCCTATTCTCAAGGAACTGCATTTTATTTTTTTCCTTTTGTTTATTTGTTTGGTGTTTTTGAGACAGGCTCTCACTGTGTTAGCTTTGACTGGCTTTGAACTTGCTATGTAGACCAGGCTAGCCTTGAACTCACAAAGATCCGCCTGCCTCTTCCTCCCAAGTGCTGGGATTAAAGGTGTGTATCACCACTGCCCAGCAGGAGCCATGTTTGTAAATAGACCCTTTTGTATGTCTTTTTTTTTTTTGGTTTTTCGAGACAGGGTTTCTCTGTGTATCCTTGGCTGTCCTGGACTCACTTTGTAGACCAGGCTGGCCTCGAACTCACAAAGATCCGCCTGCCTCTGCCTCCCAAGTGATGGGATTAAAGGCGTGCGCCACCACCGCCCGGCATTGTATGTCTTGATATACTAGACTGTTCTTAGTTTGTAAATATGATACATATTTTTGTCTTAACATCATTTTTCCTTCTGTCTTTAATGTGCTCTCTCCTTCACTTTGCCTGACACTGATGTAGGTCTCAGTTCAAATCTGCTCTTCCACATAGAACTGTGCTTCTGGAGGTATCAGGCACTTCTTCCTCTATAATAATCACTTAGAATGCCATGTCATCATCATATATAACCTTGGCAGTGTAACTAACTGCTAGGGTGATAATAGTAGCAGTTTTTATGAGAAGATTGCAAATGATAGAATGTTCTGCCTCAGCCCATCCCCTACTTTGCAGCTCCAATGGTTTTTTTTATTCTAAGCTTTGGGTATTCTACAAAATTTTCTTTGGTATATGGTTTGAATTTGTTATTTCTTACGTGCTGCTTAGAGTCAGGTCTGATTTCTGCTTGTAACTTTTTTGGCCTTTGTATAAATTCAAGTTATTCTCCTGAACCTCACTTATCAGTAAAATTCCAGCGTAGTGAAGACCTTACCGTTGAACTGTGTGAAGAGTAACATCTCGTAGGTTGTGGTGGTGCACACCTGTGTTTCCAGCACTTACAGGGTCAAAGCACGAGGACCAGGACATCCTTATGTGTACAGTGAGCTGAACCCAGCCTCACATGTGATGGGCACTCAGTAAATACATCTTTCCTAAATAAGTGATCATTCGAGAAAGCCCAAAACACCTTTCTGAGTAGCCCAAGTGCTCAGTCTCCTTGTTGTTGAATGTGTTGCCATAGTGAGAAGCATTCCAGCCCTAGAAGAAGAGAGATAGTGTTGTAATTGCACAGATAAGTCTTATAATGCTTGTTGTTCCAAGACAGTTAGTCCTTCTGAACCTCAGCAATGGTTTTGTTTTATTTTCTGTAAAGTATGAATAATAATTTCAAGTTACATATTATCTTGAAGATTAGTTAACATGGAGAGCTCATGAGGCTTAACTGTAGAAAAAAAATAGCTAATGAAACTATTTACTAGTATTTATATTATCTTTAATTAGTTCGGCGGTATTAATCCTTAACCTGCTACTATAAATGAATACACACAGACACCACGTGGATCTTAACAAGCTTAGGCCTGGGTTGTGCAATCCTAGCCCATCTAAGCTAGCTCATAACTCTATTACCCAAATATAACCCCATATTTACATACGTCCCTTTGGACTATTATTTTCCACACTAAGCTGATGTTCCACACCACATGGAAGGATCTTCTTTAATCTACTCCATGATGTGTCTTCCTTGTTTACTCCTCGCTTCTCTCCAGTCTTCTTCCCAAGATGCTATCTCTAAAAAACCCACAAACCTCAGTCCTGCCTACCTCTGTCTTTGCCCAATCTCCAGGACTCAGCATTTATTTAACCAATCAGAGTCAGTTGGTAACAGACAGCAAACAGGACCAATCAACATTTAGAATGCTTAACAGCATCCCATCATTTCCCTCCTTTTGTCTAATAAAAAGGATAAAAGGTACATACATAATGTTTAGTCTATTTCTATCAGGGAATCTTGAAGAAGAAAAAAATCATCTATCTTGGTGTGTCTAAAGTTCTGAACCTAAATAATTTTTATCATATATGTTGTCTTCAACCCCATCAAAGACATAGAAGAGATAAAGTTATTATTTGAGTGAATAGGAAGCACAGAAGAGTGTAGGAAGATAGACTAATATAAATTAGATTTAGTAAATATCTAGGTTTCTGATACATTCTCTTAATTGGGGGCATGAAGATCAACTTGGCTGTGAGCAATTAGCTTATCAGCTTGTGGACTAAAAACAAGGATGAAGTCAGGTGAAAGTCACGTGAAACAAGGGGAGCCTATGGACTAAAAGCAAGGTTGAAGCCGGATGAAACAAGAAAAGACTTTATGGCCTAGCATTGTTTTCAGCTGCTAAGTGGGCAGAGCCCAAATTAAGCTGAAGCAGGTGGAACAAGGAGCGATCCTATTTAAGGACAAGTAGATGAGCCTGGGAGTGGGCGTGCTAGGGGCTCCATGCTAGAGAGTGGCATGCTAGCGAGTCCTCACACTAAAAAGGACAATGAGTAGTTTGTATCCTCTGATGGAGAAAGTGCTGGTGGACTGATGGCCAGATCTCCGTGAGGCAGAAAGAAGCTGGTGAGCAGAGAAAGCCTCAGCAAGACAGCAAAAGGCCAAGGACTAAACCCTGTGGCTCAGCTTTTGCCTAGAGCAGTTTGACCTGTCCAAACAGTGGCCTGAACAAAACTGTGGCCAGCGTTAAAGACTGGGGCAGAGTGGCAGAGTTGCTGATATGATGGAAATAAGTTGGCCTACAGACGGCTGAGGTCTCCCAGAGAGAAGAAAGCCTCAAGCCTTATTTAAGGTGAAACCGCCATAGCCAATTTACCCTGATGGATCTACATCTGAGATATTCCAGAAGACTGCTAAGTGCATTAAAGGGTCTACCCCAGAGACTGTGTTCCTGACGACTGAGGACCTGCCCCAGAGACTGTATCCTTCTAAAAGGTTATGAAATAATTAAAAGGTTGGGTTTCAGAAGAGCAGCTTCCAAAAAGAAAAAAATGACAGTTTGCTGCCTAGACAGTCCCAAATATCTCTCCATACCATTGGAGCATCGTCTTCAGCCTTCTGGCCAAGCATATCTCACAGACATAATTGTGCAGCAGGTAATAAGGATTTTCCCATTCTGTCTCTGCAGAATCAGGACATCAACTTACCTGCATTTAAGCTCTGGTCCCTCTTTGGACTGTATATAGTCTGTTGAAAGAGCAGGGACATTTTTGTCCAGTAGGAATTATCTCCTGATGGGAGATTTCTTTTTGATGCTCATTGTTTTCTTCCAAGTCAAATGGGAGCTGTCAGGAGCTGACTGTCTTAATGTCAAACAATTCTTAAAATAATAATATCTTTAAATGCCATTTTCTGTATATCTCTGAGGGTTTTTGAAGACATCTATTGATTTATAAATCTGTCTATCATTGAATAAGGAAACTAAAATTCTATCAAAATTAATCTTATTTTTTATCAGTATACAAAATTTTGTACCAATGTATCAAAAGATAACCTTATTTTAAGAATAACAACAGAGTTTCAGAGGAGATTCAATTATCTATCCTTATATCTTATCATTTCTCTATTATATACATATATTCCCCTTTTTATTTTTAAGTCCTTTTTCCCTATATAAGAGAGAAAGAAGGATAAAGAAAAAGAAATAGAAAAGGCCTTGAGTCTAACCTCCTTTACCTTGTCTAATAAGACCATTTAACAATTTGTAACCAATCCCCCTAAACAACATCTATAATATATCAAATGACCAAAATATTATCCACTCCACCTTTTGGGAATGGGGCATTGCTCTCTTAAAATTGCTTCCTGCTGAATTGGGATGTAGAAAACCTGTTTGGGGGTCCAAATAAAATAGAAAAAATTGGTTAAGCAATTTAATAGTAACATTTTTTTGTCCAGTCTCTATGTGCTCAACAATTTGAATGTCCTGAGCAGTTTGTAGTCCATTGTTGAACTTTGGATGGGAAAGTTCAGGGCTCCATTAAAGTCCTGGCTGGAACAGTCTGTGAGCTGGACAATCTGGGTTGTTTTGTCTTCTTTGGTGTTTGGTCCCTTTGCTCTGAAAATATATAATTT
The DNA here is from genome assembly GCA_907164525.1 of Lophiomys imhausi. NCBI lineage: Eukaryota > Metazoa > Chordata > Mammalia > Rodentia > Muridae > Lophiomys > Lophiomys imhausi. The sequence continues at coordinate 1,886,972 of CAJQZJ010033609.1, read as the reverse complement.
CTCATAATTAACATATATCTCTATTTTTTTCCTTTGAGACAGGATTTCTCTGTATATTTTGTAAACCAGGCTGACCTTGGTGAAGGTCAGGGATCCACCTGTCTTTGTCTCCCAAATGTTAGGATTAAAGGCACGTACCATCACACCTAACATTTCTCCACTAGGGTCTAATATCTCTCTTGAAACCAGTTAAGGAGACTGGCTTGTAACCCCTTTCTCTTTATATCTTAAAAATCTCTTATATCTCAGCACTGTCAAACAACAAAAACATCCTTTTTACCTCCCCATATAGGAAAAATCAAAGGAATCCAAACAAAATTCAAGCAAAGAAACAACATTCCAAAAGCCTTGGTCTAATTGTGCCATCCCATATTGTAATTAAAGTTCTGTTCATAATTCCTGAAAGCTAGCTTTGACCGTATATCCTTGGTGGGCCTTTCCCAGATACTCTTTTTTGTTTTGTTTTGTTTTTTTGTTTTTCGAGACAGGGTTGACTGTCTTGGACTCACTTTGTAGACCAGGCTGGCCTCTAACTCAGAGATTCACCTGCCTCTGCCTCCCAAGTGCTGGAATTAAAGGCTTGTGCCACCACCACCCTGCTCCCCAGATACTCTTGATAAGCACCTAGTTCTCAGGAACCTGTGAGCTCCTGCTGACACCTTTTGTATCAGGATGGGCCTCTTTCCTTCCCCCATTGTTATTGTCAGCAGCTTAGCATTCCATCTGTAAGCCCTCTCCCTTACAGATATCCTTAAGTCTATCCTAGTCAAATCTTTCTCAAAAAGTATACATAGAACCACAATTGTCAGTGTAAAAGTTATCTGTATGTTAAGAGAAACAAACTCAATTGGAATCCAAACATATTGAGACATGAATTCCTCCATTTTCAATTTAGGCGGTTAATTTCCTTCTCAAGCTCTGTTTAGAAGGCTGCCGGTTATTTAGCATATAAAGAGAGCTAAGCTTCTACCTTTGCTGTAAGGCAGTAGCTTTTGTTAAAGGAACTCCCCACTCTTTAGCTAGGAAGTTACTTTTTATTTGGGCCTTCTCAGGCTGTAAGCATGCATTCTAATTGCGGAACGCTGGGCACCATATGTAGAAAAAAAAGCTAATGAAACTATTTACTAGTATTTACATTATCTTTAATTGATTTGGCGGCAGTATAAATCCTTAACCTGCCATTATAAATGAATACACACAGACACCATGTGGATCTTAACAAGCCTAGGCCTGGGTTGTGCAATCCTAGCCCATCTAAGCTAGCTCATAATTCTATTACCCAAATATGACCCCATATATACATACGTCCCTTTGGACTATTATTCTCCACACTAAGCTGATGTTCCAGGCCACGTGGAAGGATCTTCTTTAATCTACCCCATAGCATGTCCTCCTTATTTTCTCCTGGCTTCTTCTCTGGCAACCTTCCTCTTCCCAAGATGCTCTCTATCTCTGTAAAAGTCCTAGTCCCACCTGTCTTTGCCCAATCTCCAGGCCTCAGCATTTATTTTGCCAGTCAGAGTCAGTTAAGTAACAGACAGCAAACAGGACCAATTTAGGTTAACATTTAGAATGTTTAACACCACCCCATTACTTAACAATATGTAAAGCCACTAGAGCAGTTTTACATATAGAGCACTAAGAACAACTATGTTTAGATATGCCTGTAGCTCTTACTACTGCATGTGTAATCTCATTAGAAATGCAGTTTCCCTTCGAACTGTCCCTCCTGAGCCAGCAGATACCTCAGTCCATTGAAGAGAAGTGCTTGCCCCTACACTATTCATTTACTCAGCAATCATGTCTGCTCTCTAGCAGGCAGTAGTCTAGTTAAGGAGGATACAGTTATTTAGAAATAGACAAAAATCTCTATTTTCATTAAGTTTGTATTTTAATAAGGAGTACAGACAAATTCATGACCTGTTAATGTGAAGTCCTAAGTAATTCTTTTTAGATCTTTGTATCATGTTATGAACATCTCATGTTGATTCGGGTTTTGTTTGTTTGTTTTTTGTTCCATACACTAAAACTATACTGCTTCTGATGTTTTCTGAGGCTGTCTTGGATGCACTATCAGCTGTTCAGAGGTGACCAGCTCTCACTAACCTTAATGACACTGAGGAGGCAGTAGAGTATGTTCTTTGCCAAGTCACGGCCTACGGGCCACTGAGGACTTCAAAGAGTTCTAATCACACTGTACCTTGCACATGTTGAAACTGAAGCTCATAGAGGCGAAGTTACTTGCTCAGAACCAGAGAACTAAAGGGAGACACGTCTCCTAGCTTTCAGTCTGATGCTCTGTTTGCTTGTTCTGTGGACCCCAAAGGTTTCCTTTGGAAAAGTGTTCATTCTTCTTCCATTTGTTTCTGTGATCGCCTAGTTAGTGATTTACAAGGAGATAAAGCAGTTGAGAGGGGAAAGCTGTTGGAATGGTTAACATTCCTGTGATCCTACTCAGCGTTCAGTGAGTTTGTCCCCAGGGCCTGTGGAATGAAGTAGGCCTGTCATCTTTGGTTCAGAGCTGCCTGCTGTGTCTCCCTCTGCCTTGGCTCGTTGACTCTGCAACCAGTTTGACATGGGGTATTTTGTGGGTGAAGGTTCTCACTCTGTGCTGGTATTTTGTGGGTGAAGGTTCTCACTCTGTGTTGGAACTTGGTTGCACATGTTCTCACTCAGACTGACAAGTCCAAGAATCAAAGATCTGGTTAAATCTGTTAAGAAATTTCTATCTTAGTATATCCTCCTAGAAGAAATTTGCCTTTTTATTTAAACATATGCCATTCTCTCGTACAAGTTGAGAGCTTTAGGTCATCAGTTTAGTACATGTGTAATAACCATGTTCTTTAATTTTCACTTAGTTATTTTGTGTCAGTTGGATAGCTTTTATTCCATAAGTGCAAAGTAGTCTTACAGACTGTTTAAATGATTGTTTTTGTTCATGAAAATATTTGAATTTCCCTCTTAACCCCTTCTGTTTATTTTCTTTCCCCACCTATAGTCCTAATTTCTTCCAGGCAGAGCTATGGATCAAAGAATTGTAAGTTAATATTTCTGATTTTATTTTATTTTTCTTCTCATTTCATTTTCATTTAGGGAAAAAAAATCAAACAATGAGCTAATTATCCTAATTGTTTTTACTCAGTAAGAATTACCTACTTGCATTCTTCAGGTATTAGGTTTTTAAGATTCTCTTAGAGTTACAGTAGTTTGTTTTTTCAGATTTTACTTATTTTTATTTTATGTGTATGAGTGCTTTGCCTGCACGCATGTGCATGCGTCTGGTGTGTGCAGGGCACAGAGGCCAGAAGCCAGTGTAGGAACCCTTGGAACTGGAATTATCGACCAGCTGTGAACTGGTCCCAAGTCCTCAAGAGCTCTTAACCACTGAGCCATCTCTGCAGCCGTGGTTAGGAGATTTCTGTCTTCGTGTCTGTCAGCTATGTAACACTGTTAGCTATAGAAAGAATAAAGTAAATGCCTTCATTTTGTCATTGGATAAATTGTTAACTTATAGGGAGTTTGAGAAATAACTGAAAACATTTAGTTTCAAGTGCCAACACCTTTTCAGTTTTTCTCAGCCCTTGGTCTTTGTGAGTCTAAATACGTGTTTGGCTGCAGGTTTAACATATGCTGTTTTCCCCTCTGCAGCTCAGTTCTGCCTTAGACGGCTAGAGTTAAGCTTTACTCTCACCAGTCTTGTTAAGAGGCAGCTGCTGAAACAGGACTGTGTGTTCACCAATACCCACAGAAGTCACACTATTCTGTAAATTATCCCAGACGAGTGATGGAACAGTTTAACTAGCACTGTTGTTTTACTGTGTCCTGCATCGTAAATTTGGTGAGGTCTGAGTGGAGTGTGTGTGTGCGTGTGCATGTGTGTGTGTGTGTGTGCGTGTGTGTGTGCGTGTGCGTGCGCGTGCGTATACGTGTATGTGTGAGCGTGTGTGCGTGTGTGCGCGTGCGTGTGTGTGTGCGTGTGTGTGAGCGTGTGCGTGCGTGTGTGCGTGTGTGTGCGTGCGTGTGCGTGTGTGTGTGAGCGTGTGCGTGCGTGTGCGTGTGTGTGCGTGTGTGTGTCTGTGTGCGTGTGCATGTGTGTGTGTGTGTGCGTGCGCGCGCGCGTGTGTGTGTGTGTGTGTGTGTGTGTGTGTGTGCGTGTGTGCGTGTGAGCTGTTGCTGCTAATCTATTGGGTGTTGCAGAGGCGTGGCTGGAGCCGGCTGCTGACCTAACTGCTGCTTTCCATTTCCTAGAACTAGTGTTTATGATTCTCGAGCTCGGGAACGATTGCGCCAGATTGAAGAACAGAAAGCATTGGCACTACACCTTCAAAACCAGGTAAAAAACAAGCAGTGGAAGGATTAAAGTAAGGACTGCTCAACAGTTAACAGCACTGGCTGCTTTTGCAGAGGACTCAGGTTCCATTCCCAGTGCCCACATGGCACTCACCACCATCTGGAACTCCAGTTACAAGGAATCGGGGGCCATCTGCTTCTGCCCTTCTCGGGAACCACACACTAACTTGGTGTACATGTATACATACAGGCAAAGCACTCATACATAAAAATAAAAATAAACCAGATGTGGTAGTGGAAGGCTTTAATGCAAGCACTTGAGAAGCAGAGACAGATGAATCTCTACGACTTTGAGATCAGCCTGGTCTACAGAGTGAGTTTCAGCACAGCCAAGGCTACAAAGAGAAACCTTGTCTCAAAAAAACCAAAAAACAAAAAAAGGGAAAAATATGAATAAATAAATAAAATCTTTTCTTTTAAAAGATTATAAAATAAATAGCACATCCAGGCTGAAACTTTTGGGGGGTTGCCTGTGCTTGAGTGATGGCTCTATGCTCGTGCAGTAGCGTAGTGTGTGCAGGAAGTGTCTTATGTACCAGACTGACTCTCCTCGAAGAGTTCAGATAGTAGATTTCTTTGTCCCACTTATTCTAAAATTCTGTCTCCAGAGATTGCAGGAACATGCAGTACTTGATTCCATAGAACTGCACCTTCGTGTACCTCTTGAAAAGGAGATTCCTGTCACAGCTGTCCAAGAAGCCAAGAAAAAAAGTCACGAGCTAACTGATAGTGAAGATGAATTTCCTGAAATTACAGAGGTAAAGTTCATACTGAAATTTCCTACAGTAAAATTCTTATACTACAGGATATGTGGTGGTACACACCTTTAATCCCAGCACACTAGAGGCAGAGGAAGGTGGGATCTCTGCATTTGAGGCCAGCCAGAGCTTCATGGTTAGACCCTGTGTCAAAAAAAGAGAGAGAAGAAAAAATTCTATAATTGCTTTTTGTTTAGAAAGGATGCATCAGGCAGTTGCAAACTGCAGTAGGAATATCTGACCCTTAGACTGCATTTATATAGCTGTGCTTTTATTTGTCCTACGTACCAATGTTTTCTTTACTTTTAAAGGTAATTAAAAACTGTTAAAATAAGCCAGGCAGTGGTGGCGCACGCCTTTAATCCCAGCACTTGGGAGGCAGAGGCAGGCAGATCTTTGCGAGTTCGAGGCCAGCCTGGTCTACAAATTGAGTCCAGGACAGCCAGAGCTACACAGAGAAACCCTGTCTCGAAAAACCAAAAAAAAAAAAAAAACTGTTAAAATGGTTAGGGTGGGTTTTAGCAGCTTCAATGAGAAGGCATGTAGTAAATTTGTTTTTTATATTTCAGAAATTAATTTTTGTTGTTGGGTTTGGCTTGGGAGATATTGTACTGTTTTGATTACATTCTTGGGAATTTAGCCCGCCATTCTGAATATGCTGAACTGCACTCCTAGGGTCACATAGGAAATAATTGTGGGCTGAGAAGTACTATATCTTTTTTGTTTTCTGTTATTTTCTTAATTACCATACAAAGGAATGGGTTGCATTATGACATTTTCATACATATTTTGTGTTTGTAATGTTTCTTTTTAAGTAGTAATAGGCCATTGTGAAAAATTTGGAAAATACTTAGAAGTCTATGTATGTTTAAAAATCTGTTTCTTAATTCATAATTCTTTGAAAACATTATTGGACCTGGGATGCAGCTTGGTGGTAGAGTGCTTGCTTCACATCTTCAAGGCCCTTGGTCCTGGGTTGGATTGCCAGTACCATTAAAATGCAAAAAAACTACTATGTAGCCAGTGAGCATCACATACTGCTTATAGCTATACTAAATTCTGTATTTTATATCTTTAAAGTAAAGCAAAATACTATCTATGAAAAGAGCATCTGACTAAAAGATGCTACTTTTACTCCATGGTACCTTTTGTATAAGCTTTTATTTCTTTGAAAACCACTGGAACCAGAAATACAAAACATAAAGTAGCCTTTTGAGGAGCGTAGAAGATTTAAGCAAAAGTTGACAGTCTTCTGGAGCTGACACAAAACAAGGATCTGAATGTTGTGTGAAAAAGAAAGGGGGAGCTTTGTGGGTGGGAGAGAGTACCAGGAAGACTCCTGAAAGGAGGAAACCCACGTGTGAGGTGGAAGTAAAGTGGCAACAGTGAGCTGGCAGAGAGTTGAGTACTGATAAATACAGTCTGCGACCATTTTCTGAAACCATTTCGATTGATCTTTTGTTTTCTTAGGAAATGGAGAAAGAAATAAAGAATGTATTTCGTAATGGTAACCAAGATGAAGTTCTCAGTGAGGCGTTCCGCTTGACCATTACACGCAAAGATATTCAGACTCTAAACCATCTAAATTGGCTCAATGATGAGGTAACCTTGCAGTTACTCTATATGCACATAGTAGATGATATTAAGTGAGAACTAAATCACGGCACTATGTCACTGTTTCTCAAGATGTGGTTCTTAGATGACGTGCAGCTGAATCCCTCTCACAGACCTTTCTGTATGAACACGTGTGGTACAGAAGCATTTTAACAGCAGCTCCCCGCTTTCATGAACCTGAAAGACTGAATGGTTCTGATTTCACCTGTGCTTGTAGACACTGACGGGAAGGCCGTTCCTGCATGGATGTTCTCACTCTGCTTGAGCACCTGCTCTGCAGCTCATGTTTCTAAGCAAATATTTAATGTCTGACCTCATTCAGCATGAGGTAAAACTTTGGGTTTTTTAGGCAGGAACCAGGTCTCCTTCCTTTTCCTCATCTGTTTGCTCTAGGTTACCTGCATGCTACGTGATGAGCATACTAGAGTAGTGTTCATTTGTATGTGGTATTTTTAATGCTCTCATTGAGAAAATTTAATTGTTTTTATGTAGTTGATATGTAGCAAGGGAGGAGAATGACTTTACCTCCCAATTTCAATTAAATATATTAATTATGTCATGATCTTTAAATCGATTTGTCTTCTTCCTAAACCGTTAAAAGCCTGTTTTGTTTAATAAGGATTTATTGCTACTTTTAATTTGTTATTGTGTACCTATGACAAGTTATGCATCTAACAGACAGAGAGCATAGAAGATGAAGAAACTGTCAAGGTCATAGAGCTCGTAAGTAGCACAGTGTCGGTACAGGTGCTTCCTGTAATCCAGAGCCGTAAATCGGATCTGTTCTGGGGTTAGATGTACAGAATTTAAGACCATTCATCACGCCCAAGACCGTGATTTTCTCTGGGCCAGCTCAACTAACCCATTGTCTGTGGCACTGATTAGTTTATAAGATAAACTCTGTGAGTACTATTTTTTTTAATAAGAATGATAAGGAACACATGATTTGATGTCTCTTTTAGAAACCTCACTCACATCTTTTGACTCCTCAGGTAATAGAGCACTAGATTAAATGATAGTGGAGAAGAGGTCACCAAGTTAAAGAGGAGAACAAAAATCAGTAATAGTCGAAAGTGTCCTCTTAAATTGTTTTTGAGCTATGATCACTTACCGTTTTTTCTTTTCCTGCCCCTGCTGGAGAAGTTATTCTCAAAGGATTACAGTCTGTTTGTTTTAAAATATGTGGAACCCAGGGGGCAGCAGTGAGTAGGAAATGAGCAGAATTCTTGCCTTCACTGCTCAGTTAACTCAGAAGATCCCATACAGAGGCAGTGCACATCAGGACGAACTTTTCCTTTCTCTGGACCTGTCAGAGGCTGGACTTGGATCATGCAAAGTTAGTGGAAGTGACATGGTTTAATGCAGATGCAGGGAAGGGTACATTCCTTCTCAGCTTCATCCCTACCACACCCACCTGTAGAGCTGGAGGGAGTGCTTCCTTCTGAGTTGAGAGCATTCTTGTGGAGCAGGTGTAACATCACATCCTCAAGATGACAACAAGAAGTGACTGTTTTAAGAAGCACCAATTTTAAAGTGTCATATTTCTTAGGCTTAGATAGCCAGCAGTTGATGAACTAGTAGATAGACTTAACTTGTGACATTTATTTTATAAATACTTAATTCTTTTTTATCAATGATGAATATTCAGCCTTTTGCAAGCAGCTCATTTCTTTCCAGTTCTCTTCTTCTCTCAGGTACTCTTAAAAGGAACCATTTTTGTTTTGTGTGTCTTATCAGCATTATAGGATGTATTAACATTCTCAGCAAAATAAGGTAGCACATAGTTTATTCTTATCATTGACAAGGTACTATAACAGCTAGGAAATGAAAAAAATAATTTTAGTTTTTAAAGAAAATAAAATTTCTGTACTCAAAAGAAAAGGAGGAAGGGAAGGGGAAAAAAAGAAAAGAAAATTCAGGGTCAGAGGGATGGCCAAGCGGGGAAAGGTATTCGCTGCCAAAACTAGTACCCTGTACTTGGTCCCTGAGACCCACACAGGAGAGACCAACTCCCAAGGTTGTCCTCTGACTTCCTCTCATGTCCTCCGTGGAACGCCTGTGTTCTACATACATATAGATAAGTAATGTAATAATAAGAATACATAAAATCCCAAATCCTGTATTTGGGAGATATGGACAACCATTATGCTACCTTTTCTCTGCTCTCTCCCTCTCTCTCTCTCTCTCTCTCTCTCTTCAATATTTGCTTATTTATTTATTGGTTTTCTTTCAGACAGTCTCTCTACATCCTGGAACTCTGCAGACCAGGCTGGCCTTGAACTCACAGAGACCTGCTGCCTCTGCCTCCTGAGTGGTAGGATTAAAGGACTGCAGCATCACTCCTAGCCCCTGATCTCTTTTTAAAAAGAAAAATTGAAGTGGGGTTGTGGGGACGCACACCTTTAATCCCAGTACTTGGAAGACAGAGGCAGGTGGATCTTTGTGAGTTTGAAGCCAACCTGGTCTACAAATCAAGTTCCAGGACAGCCAGGGATACACAGAGAAACCCTGTCTGGAAAAACCAGAGAGATAGATAGATAGATATAGAGAGAGAGAGAGAGAGAGAGAGAGAGAGAGAGAGAGAGAATATTTCCATTCTGTTTATTCAATAGATTTTCAATTTTATTTTCATAAATGAACTTATTAAGTTCTACATAGTTTTAAAGGAGATTTTTACTGCTACATAAGAAAACCAAAGTTCTCAAAAATAGAATGTGGGAATTAACTACCCTAGAAAAACCACACACAAGAAAAGACTGATAAAATTTATATTGTAGATGGGGATTTCCATGCTGGATCAAGAAATCAGTTATTAGTAATGTCCAAAAGAGGAAAGCAAGAGGAAAAAGAAAACCTTCCTCAGAAGTAGGTAGAAAGTGAGTGTAAAGGAACAAGTTTTCAAATGGATGTCAATACCGGCAGTTACTCATTCCTAGAGATTGAGTTCCATGACTTGTAAACTCATTCAGTCTTAAGATTATAATTAATGATTAAGTGTTAATCATTCTGATAGGAGGACTGCTTTAGGGTAGATGTCTTCCCTTCTTTGAAGGCCGGAGCATTGTTTATTTTTGTTTTGTTTTTATTTTATTTCATTGTATTATAATATGTGTATAGGTGTTTTGCCTGCCTGGATGCTTGTGCAGTACTTATGTGTAGTGCCCACAGAGACCAGAAGAGGGCGCTAGATTCCCCGAGACTGGAGTTACAGACTCTTGTGAACTCCTCCATGGGTGCTGGGGACTGAACCCTCTAGGTCCCCTGGAGCAGCCAGTGCTGAGCCAGCTCTCCAGCCCCTTGAGCTTTGTTTTATAGTTTGCTAAATAAATTTAGAAATACATAAAAATAACTCTGGTGTCTGTACAGATAGAGCTGGTTTTGCTTCTGCTCAGGATATTGTAAGAAGGAGAAAAGTTGGGGCTGGAGAGATGGCTCAGCAGTTAAGAGCACTGACTGCTATTCCAAAGGACCTGGGTTCAAATCCCAGCACCCACATGGCAGTTCACAGATGTCTGTAATTGCCATGTGGTGGCACATGCCTTTAATTCCAGCACTCAGAAGGCAGAGGCAGGTGGATCTGTGTGAGTTCAAGGCCAGCCTGGTCTACAAAGTGAGTCCAGGTCAGCCAGGGAGACCCTGTCTCAAAAAACCAAAAAAAAAAAAAATGAAAGAGAAATGTTTACCCTTTTAGCCTATCTAATATACTAAACAAAACATAAAACACTTTTCATAGATTACGGGAAGGCAGTACATCAGTGGTCCCTGAGAAAAGTGAACTAAAGGGGATGTGCTCCATAGGTTATAAGCTCATGGATGTGGGGATATAGCAATAGATACCCAGGATGCAACACGGGAAAAAGGAAGATGACAAGGCCAGCAGTGAGCTCTGGAATGGTATCAAGCAGCCTGAGTATGCACCTGGAATCTCAGAAGAAAAGTAATAGCACACTAAAGTACAATTTTTAAAAATCCAAAAGAAGGAAGAAAGATACAAAGAAGAAATGACACAAACATAACAGTGAGTATGGTAGTAGATTTAACTCCTCTATGTCAATATCAGATCAAAATGATCTAGACTAGCCCTGCGTGGTTGAAATACAATGTGAGCCATGTGTCTGTCTCTTTGTTTGTTTGTTTTTTAAGATGGTTTCTCTGTGTAATAACCCTGACTGTTATAGACTGGCTTGGTAGACCCGGCTGGTATTGAACTCAAAGAGATCCGCCTGCCTCAGCCTCCTGAGTGCTGGGATTAAAGCTGTGCTTTTTCATGTCTTACTTGAAATTGAATAATAGTATTGTGTTTAGTAGAGGGGCTGGGATGTGGTTCAGTAAAATTCTTGGCTTCCATGCGTGAGGCCCTGGCTTTTCCCTCTAGCACCAGAAAAGAAGAAAAGAACTAAATAAAATTAGCTCTAATATGTTTTATTTAACCAGTTATATCCAAAATATGTCTTTTGGTTTGTAGTCTATATTAAAATGTTAATGAGTTAGTTTACTTTCTCTTTGAAGTGGATGTAATTTTTACATCTTAGTTGATAATAATCATGACTCAAGAACTTAACCTTGCCCAGTTGCTTTCATATTGGACAACTGTGAGTGAAAAAAACACATTGAGTTTCAAAGTAGAGGTTGTTAGATTGGTAAAAGAAGACTGTCTATAAAAAGCATCCTTCCCTGAACTGTTGGACTGAGCCCAAGACCTGTGTGTGCTAGCCATGTGCCAACCATGCACAATCTTATTCTCAATGTAAGGATGCAGATAGGTTTGAAAACTAAAGGATGGGAAAAATTATTCCATGCAAACACTAATAAAAACTTGTGACTCTGAGCCTGGCGTGGTGGCACACGCCTTTAATCCCAGCACTCGGGAAGCAGAGGCAGGTGGATCTCTGTGAGTTCGAGGCCAGCCTGGTCTACAGGGTGAGACCAGGACAGCCAGGGCTGTTACACAGAGAAACCCTGTCTCCAAATAAGTAAATAAATTGTGACTCTGTTGATAGTATACCAAGTTTATTTTGGATGGAGGATTGTTAGCAGTGATAGTAACTTCATAGTAATAGGGGTCAAGTCCATCAAGAAAGCTTCACAGCCTAAATACATTTACGTTCTAAAAATGCATTCAAAATGTGTGAAGCCAAACGAGTGGAGCTGAAAGGAAGGGAGCAGAGCTGTGCTTCTCCAGAGACTTCTCTCTCCCCAGTGACTGATGGAGTGAGTGGGAAGAAGCAGGAAAGCTGCAGCATTTCCTTTTCTCAGTTGTCCTCCAAGAACCTAGTCTTCAAGTCATTCCTCATGAGTAATTCACATGGTGAGCTGGAAACTAGCCAGAAGATGTGTCTGCCTTTGAGTGGGGGGAGGAGGTCTACTTTGCAAACTTATTGTAATTATTACCAGTTGTTTGCAAAATAAGATAATGCTGGAATATTGGAATATAGTATTTATAACTTCACCTGGGAAGGAAAGGTCATGGGAAATCTCACGGTGAATGTGAGAAGAGGGCGGTGATGGAGGAGTTAAGGTAGAGTCTCCATAGCAGACTGCAGGTACACTGGGCACTGCTGACCACGTGGCTACCTTGCACTTTTGTTTGTTTGGTTGGTTTTGTTTGTTTGTTTTCCAGACGGGTTCTCTGTGTAGCCCTGACTGTTCTGTAGACCAGGCTGGTCTTGAACTTAGAGATCCACCTGCCGTTGCTTCTTGGGTGCTGTGCTACCACCTCCTGGCTGAACTACCATTTGTCAGCTTCATCTTTGAAGAGAAAGATGCCTTTCAGCTTCTCAGCATTGTGGTAGCCTTGTATAAAGAGACATGATTACTACTTGCCTGGTTGTGGGAAAGTAAAAAAGTAAGGCTATAAGGAAATACCATGCTCAAAGGATTTTTACAACAGAAATGAGATCTAGAACTGGAGCTCATGTTTTTTTAGTCAAGAATTCTTAACTTTTAGAACACAATATTTAGTGGAAATCTGGGCATAATATTACTCATGGTAACTAGCACTGCTGCCTACCATGCCCTGGATTTATCCTCAGCACCAACAGAAAAAATAAGGGAAGTGGAGTGTGTGGTGTAGTAGTGGTCATAGTGGATAATTCTCTCTAGTAGGTATAGAGCTCGGTAATGCTTTGTAGTGTGTAAAGAGCCCACAGAACTTAACACTGGGAATAGGGGTTTTTTTATAGGAAAGAAGTCATCTGTGTAAGAAGGAAAGAAACTAAGACAGAAGATTGAGTATGATAGACCTGCCAGGTGTGATGTAGTCATTTGAATGAAACCATCAAAATGAAACTAGTGTTTCTAGGGTGACACACAGCTTCCTTCCACATCCTTATAGCTGGCCTCTGGAATGTTTCCCAAACTCCCTCTGATAAACCAGGATCTTATGCAAGGTCATATGGGAAATAGTAATTATTCTCCCAAATGTAAGTGTTGCCTGCCTGTCCTTTTTTTTTAAACTTCAGCAGTAATTCTGAGCATTTGAATTGAGAATGAGAAAAAAAAAATGTATGTACAGGAGGGAAGCTGTATTTTCTATATTAGTCTAGATCTTGATCGGATGGTCTATAGTCAAGTGGTGCTATTTTGTTACCTTCTTGTCTCAGCATCAGGAGTATTAATTATTATTGCCAAGAGTGTTGGGACATTTCTTCCTAAGCCAAGCAGCGAGGTTCAGAGTAGCCATTGAAGAGTTAAACATCAACACTTTACTGCTAGGGAATATGATAATTCTAGATTAATCTGGTTTATTGGGCAAGAAAAAAAGATACAGATACCAATGATCATTTATGTCATCACGGTAACATTCAGGGAAAAGAACCAAAAAACTCCTCATCTCTCTACCAGTCTTAATTTGAAAACACTCTAGGATTTTCTGGGGCTGCAGAGATGTCTAGTTTTTAAGAGCACTGTAAGCTCTTGCAGAAGACCCAGGTTTGCTTCTCAGCACCCACATTGCAGCTTAAAACTGTCCATAACTCCAGTTCCAGGGAATCTACATACAAATGGTACACAGACATACGTTCAGGCAAAACACTCATATGCATAATATATATATATACAAAAAGTATATATATATATATTACCTCTGTAATCATTAGCTTGAAGTTGAAAAGGGGGGTTGACATGTTATACATAAATATCATATTTTTCAGAAGAAAAAAGTTCTAAAAACTATGTACTTTTTAATTTATAAAAGAAAATATATACTTTTTAATTTACAAAAGAAAACACTAGAATTTTCCTTTACAGAGAAACTTCTTTGCAGCTTCAGGCTGGCAACTCATCAAATGGGATATAAAAGGAGCAAAGACACTAAACAATTTTCCCATCCTCAGACAAGACTGCACAGACAAGCAGACGCTCATGGCCAAGGCTCTTCAGGGAGTAGGAAGGCGGTTACTTAGGCACCAGCAGCCACGAGCAGGAGGCAAGTGCATGCCAGAAAGGGACTGGTAGACAAGCAGACTAGCCTAACAGTGGTTTTCAGATGTGTTTTAGACATCTGAAAGGCAAGACAAACAGCAGGACCCCAGACTGATATACTTTTAGCCCCTTATTTCAATGGGGATTTAAGATCTGCTGGGCTAATGTCAAGAGAGAGCTCTTGCCAGTGGAGAAGGAAGGAACTTTTGTTTTTATAAAATACAAGCAAATGCTGTGGCATCCTCGCTTCTCTTTCATCTTGAACACTGTGATCCCTTCTCTCATTTCTTTTTCCTTCATCCCAACCCCCTCTCTGTGGGATGACATGGAGGATTCTTTTTGTAGACTATTTTTTGTATAATTGTGTCTTGGCTGAACTATTGCAGTTTTCCTCACTTGAGGGGAGAGACTTGCATCTAAAGTCAGCCTAGATATCAGATTGCAAATTCTCAGCTAATGGGAGGGAATGTCAAGCCACCAAACTCCCTCCACTGGGAATTGGGGAAAATGGAAAGCAACCCAGATCAGTCCATAGAGCCATATAACCAGCAGGCTAGTGGGAAGAAGCCATATCCCTTCCCATAAGAAAAACCGTGAATGGAGGCAAGACACAAGCAATGAAAAAAAGATTGTCTGTTCTGGTCAGTCTAACATTGTAATTGGTTCTTTCAGGGAGCAAGGAAAAACCTGACTATGTAAAAACTTGTTTAGTTTTTAGAACCTTTTTCTTCTGAAAAATATATTTATGTATAACATGTCAAATCCCCCCCGCTTTTTCAACTTTAAGCTAATGATTACAGAGGTGATAACTCTGGTAGACATCTGGGAGAGAAATGCATGCATGCCTTTATCTGCTTGACTCTCCTATCTCTCTGCCCATGTTCTCACCTTTTTCTTTAATCCTTATTGCTTGATAAAGTATATAACTTGCCCACCCTGCAAAAAGTTTGGCTCTCGGTGTCTGTCTGGTTATCTGCCTATATACTATACCTTTTGATACAGTGAATATATAATTATAATATATGTTTATTTTATGTATATAATCTCATGGATAACAGTAGACTGAGTAGATTCTACCCAATTCTCTGGGAGGAAACTTATCCATTCCTTTTGGTTATTTTCTCTCAATAGAGATTGTAGCTTATTATCTAGAAATATGTGCTTGTCTGGGCAGATGTTCCTACATTAGTAGCTCTTTTCACAAATGGAGATAATGTCATTTAGGACCATTATTTTCCGGCAATTAAACTGAATACCTAGATTTGAAAACATACCATCTTGATTGCACCTTGATTCCTTTTCATTATTTAAAACAACTAAGAACTAGTTTGCTTCTGCACATAGGTTAGCCACAACCTCAGTCCTGTTTCTTTGGAGTCTATAGCACAAGATCAGAGCTGCGGGCAGAGCAGTGTCTTCACACCCGGCCCTGCCCCCTTAGAGCTCTTAATTCAGTTTCCCTGAAGCTGCCTCTGCCTCAGCATCTGCATCTGTAGGCCCTTTCTCTGGTCTAGACCATGCTCGGGTGTGTTCCTGGCAGTGTTCCTTGCTGTTGGACAGTGGCTCACTGCTCTGGCATCCTGGTGTGTAAATATTTGTCAAAGGACAGGGGCATTTTCCCATTCCTCAAAAAACATTCTGAAAAATGTGCCTGTTTTCATAGTCATATTTCCAAGCTGTGGCTCAGTTAGCCCATTCATTCCTTTCAGTTGACAGACACTGGCCTGGCCTCATCTAGCCACATAAAGTAAGTATGCCGTAATTTTTGGCCCAATTACTTTTAAGCTTTAGTACCAGGGAGTCCTGGACCTAAAGGAGCCACAGGCAGCATAGTTACTGTTATACAAAACATTGCTTTGTTGACAAAAAGAATCCTGCATCTCTTCTATCAAGCATTTTAATTTGTCATACTCACACTTGATATTGAAGGATTACTGCAGTCAACAAAGACGGGAAAGCTAAACGTGTGCATTCTTCATGCTTGTGACTTGACTCTTAGGTCTTTAACAAACAATAATCTTATCTTCTTGTCCTGCTCCCAAGTGAAGTTGCTGTGCTGTTGCAGGCATTTGCCTAGTTCGTCTAATGGTTTTCTGGTCATTTAGACCTGCTTGAAACCTAAGTTATTTGCAGCTGCACTATGGCCGTAAAGCTTTGGACGTACAGCTGAGTTTTCGCTTCACAGACCATGTAATATTCGAAGTCTTCAATCCCAGCACTCAGGCCTCAGACAGGAGATGTGCCACAGGTTCGAGACTAGCTTGGGCTGTATAGTGAGTTTGGGTCAGTCTGCTACAGGGTGAGACCCTGTCTCAACACAGGGAGTGAGAAGAGGAAGGAGAGGGAAAGTGTCAGGAGGGAGAGCCGAAGAAGAAAGGGGCGTGGAGAGAACAAGAGCTGAGCTCAGGACAAGACTGAGGAATTGAATGCCGCTACCGCCTCCATTTCCTTTTCTCCTCACCTTCAGTTTCTACAAGTGGCTAGTGTCTGCCTGTTTGTTCTGGTTTCCAGCAGTTAATGTAGTCGGGTGATACTTTTAGAATTATGGTTAATAAATGGTTAATAAAATCTTTATGTTAAGTAAAAACTGGATATTTTCAGTTTCTCTTTGAAGCATTCATTGAGTTGGTTGGGATTCATGCCATAATACATAAGCATATGTTGATGCATACTGATTATTCAGTATACCTGTTGTGCCTCTGTTTTAACTGTTCTGATGTGTAATGTCTTCCTACAGATCATCAATTTCTACATGAATATGCTGATGGAACGCAGTAAAGAGAAGGGCTTTCCAAGTGTACATGCATTTAATACCTTTTTCTTCACTAAGTTGAAAACTGCTGGTTACCAGGCAGTGAAACGTTGGACAAAGAAAGTGGATGTGTTTTCTGTTGACATTCTTCTGGTGCCCATTCACTTGGGTGTCCACTGGTGTCTAGCAGTGAGTAATTCCTTTATTTTTGATGACATGAAAAAGAAATCTATACAGACAACATAGAGGGTCATGAGTTCTACATCTTTGCTTGGTTATAGGGGAAGGAGGGATTTAATAATGGTGACTTGGCTAAAAATCAGGTAAGTCAGTGAATTAACCTTTCTAGAGTAGGAGATGATTAGACTTGAAACTTAGAGGCCATCTAGATGCCTCAGCATGAGACAAGGGGAAAAAGCATGTTTGCAGTGGCCCAGCTCCAGCTCTGGCCACTGTTTCCAGCCTCAGTGTGACTTGCCTTATGTCTGTGGGGAGTGAGCGTTTCCATGACTCTGGGAGCAAAGAGACATTAATTTAATGTTAATAAA
>CAJQZJ010033609.1:1844287-1869518 GCA_907164525.1 Lophiomys imhausi | reverse complement strand
AAAAAAAAAAGTTCCTGTATATTCTGTTTAGAATTACATTTAAAAGAGATCAATCCAAAAAAGAAAATCTCAAGCTAAAAACAAATCAGTATCTTGTCACCATCTTTCTTCAACTGTGGCACTGATCTTAAGATAATTAATTTTCTTTGAACCATCCTATTGATCATGGGGGCTGAGCTGTAGAAAAAGATGTTAGGACCATCAGTAGATCACCAGTTATCAGCCCAGCACCACTCCACCTAATAATCCACCTGTTCTTAAGCATACTGTAATGCAAGGCACTCACCAAACTTCTCTTGGGAAAGGTCAAGGGCTGAGGGAAGAAAAACATGATACACAAGTGTCTTCACTGTTTTGTCTTGTTCCCAGGTTGTAGACTTTAGAAAGAAGAGTATTACCTACTATGATTCTATGGGCGGAATAAACAACGAAGCCTGCAGAACCCTCTTGTAAGTGTTGAGGACGGAAGAAACTGTTGCTTTCCAGCAGTCAGACTCATTGTCTGAGACCTTCAGAGACAGTTTGGTGATGTTGTCACATCAGTATAAATACATATTTTAAGACATAGTAAAGTTTAGCAATATGCTAATATTAGTGTGGGCAGTTGTTGTCTTGGCACACTAAAATACAGAGTAATTATATACATGGAAATATAGTCAGCAAAACTCATTTAGTTTAGCTTTCTGAAATTCTAGATGAAAAAAATCAAGTCCCACAGAGATGACTTTACTCTGGTCTTACTACTTAGTGCCTCCTGTAAATTCGAATGCAAATCTCTTCTACCCTGCTTGCTTCTCTTGCTAAACAGCTCGATGTGCAGCTAATGTATGGCCAGGGGAAGTGGATTCCTGCAAGTGAGCATGAAATACTTAAAAGAATGCTCTAGGGGAAGGGAGAGGCTTAGAGGTCGAAGGGCTTGCTACTCCAGCGTGAGGACCTTACTTTGCACCTCCAGGACTCACAGAATGCTGTGTGTGCATGGCTTCTACTTAATTCCAGCCTTGGAAGGCAGAGACAGATCCCAGAGCAAACTGGCTAGCAAGACGAGTAGTGTCAGTGAGCTCTGGGTTTGATTGAGAGACCCCACCTCAGTGAACAAGGTTGGTTATCCATCAGGTGACTCCTGATGTCTAACTCATGCCTCCATATGCACACATACACATACTCGTGCCCACATGTGAGTGAACACATGAACATACAACACATTCACACTCCAGCACATACACATGAAAATTGGGGGAGGAAAAGCCAGGTGTGGTGGCATATGCCTTTAATCCCAGCGCTCAGGAGGCAGAGACAGGTGGATCTCTGAGTTCAAGGCTAGCCTGGTCTACAGAGTGAGTTCCAGGACAGTCAAGGATACACAGAGAAACCCTGTATCAAAAAAGAAAGAAAGAAAGATAATTGAGGAGGAATCCTCTCTGTGGATTTGTACTGTTCTGTGTTTTGTTTTATTTTGTTGAGACAGGTTTTCTCTGAGTAACTATCCTAGAACTCACTCTGTAGTAGTCCAGGCCAACTTCAAACTCACAGATCCACCTGTCTCCCAAGGGCTGGGATTAAAGGCGTGCACTACCACTGCCTGGCTTGAATTATACTTGTTAAATTCTTGTCTTGGATTGAACTTTTACAAGGAGATCCTAACCTACTGATGTTAAAATATATACCCAGAAACTGCTAGAAACATTTTTTTGTTTAGTTTTTTCAAAACAGGGTTTCTCTGTATATCCATGGTTATTCTAGACTCACTTTGTAGACCATTCTAGCCTTGAACTCACAGAGATCCTCTTGCCTCTGCCTCCCGAGCGCTGGGATTAATGGCGTGCGCCACCATGCCCGGCAAGAAACTTTTTTTTTTTTTTTTTTTTTTGGTTTTTCGAGACAGGGTTTCTCTGTGTAGCCCTGGCTGTCCTGGACTCGCTTTGTAGACCAGGCTGCCCTCGAACTCACAGAGATCCACCTGCCTCTGCCTCCCGAGTGCTGGGATTAAAGACGTGCGCCACCACCGCCCGGCTGGCAAGAAACATTTTTAATAATACATTATCTATTAGGTTGATAACTCTTAAAGCACCATACAAACCAAGAAAAGTAATTAAAAATTGTTCCTTAACATGACTAGTACACTGAGAGCTTTAGAAAGAATATTATTGATCAGGAATGTGAGAAACAGAGGTCATGCCCCTCCTGGGCTGGCAGAGTGGGCTGATGGTGGGAGTTTTAAGTTGGCTTCTCAGGATTGCCAGCCCCATTGTTTGAGTGGTGCCAACAGAGCTCCACACAGCTCGTCTCACTCTCTCCGATGCCTTTAGACAATACCTGAAGCAAGAAAGTGTTGACAAGAAAAGGAAAGAGTTTGACACCAATGGCTGGCAGCTCTTCAGCAAGAAAAGCCAGGTAGGTTTCATGCTGACATCACTTAAATCCTAGGGTGGGAGGAGAGGGTTTGAGTGCTGCTTGATCTCGGCCTCCAGCCTCATGACTAGCCTGACTTCAGCTTTGGCTGGCTCCTCAAGGAAGATGAATTAATTGTGGGGAAGCTCAAAATGTGTTTCTGTGTAAAAACTGTTTTCTAAATGCCAAGCTGTTTCACTGAGATTTTTTTACTCCTGTGAGAAATACTTGTTAACTATTTAATACTTAGTGGAAGGACCAGTTTTTATACCCCTAGGTGCCATGAAAATCTGAGATAAGTACCCATGTGATTAATATGAAGTAAAACACAAAGACTAAAATGCTACATTAAAAAGACAAACCTTCTTAAACTTTTCTTTATTGTCTTAAGAAGGAGATCCAAGGTCATGTGTTCAAAATTTAGAGAAATGGGGTAAAAATTTATAAAGAAGTTTGCTTAAAATATTGTGTTGCTGTTGTTGGTCTTTTAGGAAATTCCACAGCAGATGAATGGAAGTGACTGTGGGATGTTTGCTTGCAAGTACGCTGACTGCATTACCAAAGACAGACCAATCAACTTCACTCAGGTGAGGAGGGCCTTCAGGACGGAGCCTAGGCACCTGACACCCAAGCTGTCCATAGCTGCTCTGCTCTAGAACTGTTCTGTGGAGCCTGTGCTGTGGCCTTTACTCACTTCATGCCGTGTCTCGTTACATGGTACAAAAGATGACAGTGGAACCAGTGGACGCCGGAGAGGGATCTCCTGGAACTGTAGTTACCAATGGTTATATGTGGCCATGTGGGTGCTAGGAATTAAACCCAGGTCCTCTGGAAGAGCAGCATCCATATCCCGCCGGGTTACCACGTGTCACCTGATAGGGAGTGACTCTTGGGTTAAATAGAAAGCTTTACTGTCTGTCCATATCCCCCACCAACATCTAGACTTACAGGAAACACGAAACTGGAACCAGGCAAAACCTTCTTCAACTCCCCTGAATTTAGCATTTGGGTTTTGGAATAGACCCAGGTAAATCTCCTCGTGTACTTTGTTACAACACCCCATCCTTGTCATGTTTGTCTCATCAGGTAGTGGCCATTTTCCTATATATTGTCCTGAACCAAAGTGGATTGAGACTAGGAATTATGATTTATTCTGATATCTTTTCTACTTAACTCTTCACTCATATTTAAAACAGTATCCTTTTCAGATTTTGTCTAAACCAGAGCTTCTTAATTTTTCCTCTTGCTGAGGCTAGAGAGATGGCTCAGTGGTAAGAGCACACGCTGTTTTCCAGAGGACCTGGGTTTAATTCCTAGCACCCACATGGCCACATACAACCATTGGTAACTACAGTTCCGGGAGATCCTTCTCCGGCTTCCACTGGTTCCTCTACATGCACATGGAACACATACATGCAAGGAAAGAATTCATACAAATAAAAATAAATGAGCCTTTAAAAAGAAACAAAAGCTTTTACTATTCATTCTCACCCAAGAAGTTTTTACATGACCCTAGATAGATAAATGAAACATACACTGATAATAAATTAAAGAATTTATTTTAAAACAGTTCTCTGGTGTACGTGTAGTTTTACAATTGATTAAAGAAAGTGAGTCTGCACACAAATGAAGTAGATGTTCTTGTTTTCATATAAAGAATTGAATTTGGCTGACAGGATATAGCACACCGTCATTGTTTTTCAGAGTTGATTGTTAGTTTGGTTTTATAATTAGCAATGCTGAGAATGCTATTGCACGACATAGTATAAGTTGGCTGAAGTAGGACATTCAAGTCAAACCAATTTTTAAAAATATGTGCTACTTTTTTTTTTAATTTTGGGGAGGGAACAGCATGCATGCAGAGGTCAGAAGACAACTTGTACGAATTCTTTGTCTCTCACATGAGTCCCAAGGTCAAACTCTTGTCACCAAGGTTTGCA
Organism: Lophiomys imhausi; assembly: GCA_907164525.1. Taxonomy (NCBI): domain Eukaryota; kingdom Metazoa; phylum Chordata; class Mammalia; order Rodentia; family Muridae; genus Lophiomys; species Lophiomys imhausi. Next base: position 1,865,187 of record CAJQZJ010033609.1, on the reverse strand, counting down.
GCAACTATCTTTACTCACTGAACATTCTCACTAGCCCAAAGAGCAGTTTTTAAAATCAAAATTCTAGTACAATACAATACAAAGTTAAGCCAGTTTGATATCACGTGCTGAGGAGTGATAGGGATTTACTAAAATTCTTTGTTTTGCTTAATTAAACCATTATGTTTCTATAACAGCAGAAAATGTTATGCATAAGTAAAAATGCCACAGTTCATAGTGTACAGTGGTCTAAAATCTGAACTGGAGTGTTCCTGGCAATATCAGTTGGCATTCTGTGGTGTCACAGAACTCAGTGTGAAGTGTACGTTATGTACTCAGAGTCAGGGCTGCGTTGACATCATGCAGCACAGTGAACTCTGCCCGAAGCACCTCGGATCAGTTGTCCACTTGAGCCTGAGTTAACTTCCGCCATAGTGTGTTCAGAGACCTCTCACTGTCTTGGACCTTCCACAGTTCCCACATTCAGTACAAATTCAGGTGCCCATATGGGGTCACAGCCCGGAACTTAAGAAAACCCTTGGGAGGGGGGTGGAAGAGATAGGAGGCAGAGGGTGGGAGGGCAGGACTGGGATGGGTGGAAAGAGGGCACTGTGATGGAGATGTAACCCGAAGTAATAAATAAACATAAAAAAGAAAGAAAGAAAACCCTTCGGGAAAACTGTGCATGGTGACACACACCTTTAATCCCAGCGCTTGGAAGCAGAAGGCGATCTCTGAGTTAGAGTGCAGCCTGGTGGGCTTACATAGAGTTCCAGGCTAGCCAGGGACATAGCGAGAGCCTGTCTTTAAACTAAAAATTAAGACATTGGGATCTAGACCAAATTGAGAGCATGCTTGAACTTCTTTTAATTATTCTCTAAGAAAGTAGTTTTCATTTTCAGACCTTAGTTTCATACACTCTTGAGATCAACATAAAAAATTGATAGGTACCATTCGCAAAATGTTTGCAGTCATTTGGGAATAACCTGGAAACTCCAGATGGTGCCAACTATAACTCCTTAAGGCCACAGAGTGACAATAGTTGGAGAAAGAAGCAATAAAAGAAAAGGCTACGTACAACCAAGAATGAGCAGTTTGAAAGACCAGAGATGTCACTGAGTCTGTTCATTGAAAACCTTAAGGAGAAGGGGGGTGTGCAGAAAGGAATATTGTGCCTACATAAGTGAAAATTAAGAGTATGTCTGTGTCCCTACAGCAACACATGCCATATTTCCGGAAGCGAATGGTCTGGGAGATTCTCCACCGGAAACTCTTGTGAAGACTGTCTCAGTGAGCAGATATTGATAGTGTGGGAGACCAGCCTCTGCCATCGACAGCTGAGACCTTGGAAACAGCTGCTCCTAACCCCTGATGTTGTACAGCCCCTGATCCTGGACCAGACCAGGCGAGATGCATTCACAAGCACATCTGCCTTTCCTTTTGTATCTCAGATACTATTTTTGCAAAGAAACTTCGGTGCTGTGAAACGGGTGAGGGGCACCCTCTGTTGGAGAGAGAGACTGCTCTCACTTCAGTTCTGCTGTCTTCTTTTCACACAGCTGCAGCCTCACTGAGTCCCTAACTGGAGGCCCAAGGGAAACTTGGGAAGTCTTGGTCTCCTGTAAACTCTTGTTGTAGGCCTTACCGAGAAGTAGGAAAGGGCACAGGTAGCAGGTCAGGGGAAAAAACCACCAGCGTGTGTACATGCACATGATCCCAAGATGGAGCGTTAGGATGGGACTGTAACTGGACTGAGGTTAGCAAGCCTAAGTCCCTTCCCCCAGAACCTTCCTATTTATGTACCCCAGTGTGAAACTGAACTGCTTCTCCTCAAAGTTCTTTTCTCACTGGTAGCGTCATCCACCCTGAGCACACTGCACAAGCCCTGGCAGACCCTAAAGTCACAAACAGTCCTTTCCTTACTGTTGGCCAGGGTTACATGTGCTGCGGGAGGCTGAGGGCTTCTCTGTGGCCTGCTTCTGACCAAGAAAGACCTTGGTCTTTAGCATCAGATACACATACCAGAGTTGGATGGATACAGGTCTAGTTGGTCTGCGACTAGTTAGTTTAAATATGTTTCTAACCACAGAGAATTTTATATACATATATTTCTATATGTGTGTATAAATAAATACATACATATATATACACATACAATGTGAAATATATATATTTCACAGGGATATGCTTTTAAAAGAAAAAAGACTGAATGTGTTCACCATTTAGTCTATAGGCTTATTTTCATCTTTCCGGTTGCAGCACACAGTGACCCCAACAAGCCCTGAGCATTGGGCATTTGTAGACTTCTAAGAGTTTTGAGACCTGGATGAATCTGGATTAGGAGTGAAGGTTGTCAGGGTGAATGATGTCGTCAGTTGAAAAACGGGTGGAATCTAGATTGAGAAACTTGAGATTTTCAAACTGCTATTTCTTTTCTTCTTTCTAGCATCTCTCCCACCCTCCCCGAGCTCCTATGGTTTAGATGGTGAGGTAATCCAATGCCAGTGTCATTTTGTACTGCAGTTCCAAAGCAGGAACATTTTATACTTTTTCTGTATTGTAATAGGTAGTTTTATATAAAATCTTTTCTCCTCCTCTCCTCGTACGCCATCCTTTCCAGCATTGTGCTTTCTCCATGGACTTATTTGAAAATTTTACTCTGTTTTATACCAAGCTTGTTTAGTACATTTTTCTATGTGTTACCACAAGTTACAATTTGAAAACAACAACAACTATTTTTTTTAATATTCCATTGTTAAACTGAATGTTACTGTGTCCACTCCAGCAACCATGTCCTTCCTCTTCCCTTTCTCCTTGCATGTTGGAGGATGAGACCCCTTTGTACACCTAGGTTTCTCTCTTGCCACTTCTCCTCTTTTCTTCCTTTCTTTTTCTTTTGATTTTCCATAGGAAATAAATAGCTTTCTATATATGAGTTGCTGGGACCTTTCACAGTCTCTTTTAGAAAACTGTGGCATGCAGACTCACTGTAGGACTCCTAGAATATTGTCTGATTCTTGCACTTACTGTATTTAAGTGACAGCTTACACAGTGGCCGTTTGAACTATTCATCTGAAGATAAGGTTTTCAGGCTTTTCTCCCGACTATCTGGGGCTCATCACAAGATAATTTTCCGTGTTTATTGTTTGTTCCTTTAGATAATAACTGTTTTATCTTTCTCAGACATTTTTTGTATGGACCAAAGCAACAATATTTATTGCCATGTATAGCAGAATATGACACTTGCAACAAAAGCACTTTGCAAAATTGATGAGCCTGTCTGAAGTCGGCTACCTTTCTCCAGTGAGGGTAAATGTACTAGGTGAAAGCTAGTGATCCTAAGGCCACTGTCCAGGAATGATAGGAGTGGGTCAGACTGTGGCAGGGTGGCTTAATGGGAACCAAGTACAGATTTGTATAGTAGGCCATTCTTAGAGAGCCAGCTAGCAAGAGCAGGACAAGTATCTGGAAACCTTAATTCAAGAGTGAACTTTGATGACCAAGACTGAAGATGTTTCTGTATTTCATAGCCAAGGATATGCTGCCAATGTCTTGTTTAACCTGCTTTAAATGAAATGTGCCTGTTGTTTTCCTTCTCTTGTCTCTCTTCTCCTATGCTTAGTGCTCATAGCCATCTACCCTCCCTACAAAAGGAGTGTGAGTTCAAACTAAGCATTACCTAAGACTCTTTAACAAAACCTGCAACCCCAGTAGTCATCCGTAGACTGTGTACAGAGAAAATGAGACTGTTTCTGCCCTTTTGAGAACATGTGCTGTGATGTATGGAAGCTGATTACATCCAGTTGATAACTTGAGGCCTGCTGTGACTCCTAGGAGTCCTGTGTAAGGGTTAGGTGTACGTGCTTTTCCGTCACACAGCCGACTTGCTGTCATCTCAGTCAGTCTTGTGTTCTTCTATTCTATAGCCAGAGTAATCATATTAGTCTTTTATGCTCTCTGCCCTCAGCACTGCTGGCTTTAGTGCTTTAGTGGTTCAAGGGTACCACAGATAACCTAGCAAACATGTCCGCCCACCCCATCATCACCACCTGGTTTTGCACAGCTCATGGTACGATTGATCACTAGTGGATAGAGAAGGAGACAGTTAGTTAAAGAACTCCTTTGTTTTTAAACCTTAACCTCTGATCTTTCTGTGCCATCCTCCAAGCTCTGAACAATGTCAGAGTAAAAAGTGACTAACACTTGGTTGTTTCGCCTTGGTTTTCCTTGCTCTGCCTGCATGGCTGTCCTCTAAGCTTGGTGGCAGTGAGAGGCCTTGCTAAATACAGCCCAGCCTCATGCGGCCTTTCTCTGAGTTGAGCATCCGTCACTTGTTTGATGACTTCTAGGGGCTGCCTTATCCTCGGCCGAGCCAGCTGCTAGGAAAGGCCAACGGGAGAGATGCCGAGAGCACAGCTCCATCCATGCTGCCTGGGCACCCTCATGCAGTTTAGTCCTTTTCGTAACTATGTGCTCCAAAATCTGACTAAAGCCCTCCCTAGTCACACTATCTTAAAATCTCCTGTCTGGACTTCTGTGGTCCTAATGAAGGAATGGCCTAACCTCCTAACCTTTGTTCACATTGGGTGTGGAACAAAGCATGGAACTGCCAAGGCCAGGAGACTGGATTGGTTCTGTTTTTCTAACCAAGAGCGCAAGCTTCTGTTTCTAGTCTGTCGAGGATAAGGAAGGACTCGTTCTCTGGAACTTTACTTCAGAATAATAGTGTTGTGAGGGTAAGAGGAAAGGTTGTTTGTTCATCAGAGCTTCCACATGCTGTGGTCCCTGAGTGTGCCTCGCTTGACCTTCCTCATGATTCAGCACCCTGCCATGTGGAGCTCGCAGGCTCCACCCCAAGAGGCTTATCAGAACACCTTCTTAACCCTGTGGGCAGGTTCCTCCTCCATCCTTTTTATTGACAGGGGTACCCCTTGCTTGTTCAGACAATGGGTTCCTTTCTCTTTGTCTGCCCTTTAAAGTCACTTGCCTTACCTGCAACTCATGGGGAATCCTTTGTCTGGGTATTTCATAAATTATGAGGTCAAGCACCAGGCCTAGGAGCCCTGAAGGGTGAGAAAAGATGGTTTAACCAAGGAAATAAAAGCCACCTTGTCCTCAGGCTCTTGTAGTCTGTAAGTTTATAATTTACCTGATTCAGAAGGCTAGGCAAACACAAATATACCTGGTCAAGAATACAGGCTCATCAGCACATAGTTCAGAATGAAGCTGAAGTGGCCGAAAGGACAGTTGGGAATGTGTCAGGGATGATGTTGCCTTTATCTGTGTATGTGACTCCGTAGCTTTTTGTTTGGTTGGTTTTTTTTTTTAATTGATTTATTTAAAATAAATTCTGTGGATTTTGCTTCTGTGCTTTCACTGGGGACTCTCTGGACTCAATAATATATTTGTCTCTGAGACTGTTCTGTTTCTATATATATATATATATATGAGAGTATGGAAAAATATATATATATTACACAGATATCCCCCAACTGTCTGCTTTTCCAAACTGGACCAGTGACTGGATCTTCACTGTGGTCTGGATTTCTGAATCCACCCCTTAACCAGGAGACTGAATACTGTTCATTCATTCATTTCATTCCACATACCTGGAAGTGAAGCCTGGAACACAAATAACATGCAAATCTGTGGCTTTCTGGTGCTTTTAAAAACTAACCCTGTCTGCAGAGGCTGCCAGATACACCAGTCAGAACTCCAAGCCACTGCTCAGTGCACCTTTTGTCTCATTGCTTTCCTGCACCCCTTTCTCACCATATTGCCTCCCCTAAGTGCTTCCCTTAAAGAAAGCACTCAAGAGTTCAGCTCATGCTCACAAGAGTGAAACTAGAGAACACAACTATTCACAGCCTCGTGGAGAAACATTTGTCTGTTAGGTTAGGAGAGCCCAGGTTGTCTCTGGACAGGTTTTTAAACTGAGTTTGTTTTTTTTTTTTTGAGACAGGGTTTCTCTGTGTATCCCTGGCTGTTCTGGACTCACTTTGTAGACCAGGCTGACCTTGAACTCACAGAGATCTGCCTGCCTCCCGAGTGCTGGGATTAAAGGCGTGTGCCACCAACTCTGGGTTTTTTAGGCATAATTAAGATTTTTTTTTCCAAACCTCTCATAATGGCTAGAGTAAGGAAAGAAACCTTTAAACCATGTTATGGTTAGATAGCTGGCAATTGCCTGAATCTTCTCCACCAGACACCAAACCAGGAGACTGTTCTCAGAGCCAGCCCTGCACTGACACCGTTTCCCCAGCTCCTCCTGGGTGGTACTCTGGTCACTCATGGCTCTGCAGAGATAGTTCCAGAGGAGAAGGAACAGCTGCTTCCTCTTTTCACACCAACCCTTCTCAGACCTAGGGGAAACGCTCAGCTCCTCGTCTCCCTGTGCACATTGCAGGCCAGTTACCTATTTCTGCATGACCTGGCTTAGCACCCGTCTCTAACTGCCACCCTACTTGTCCCGCGCTGCATGGTGTTACCACCTTGGCCTCTTGGCTACTGTTTGTCTAACAAGCCAAACATTCTTTTACCTCACTGCTTCCTCTGACTGTCAGAACACCTGGATCCAAAGTCTCCAGCTCCCTCCCTCACATCCTTCTCATCTGTACTTACCAGCATCTGAGTTTGGTGGTAGTTACTGATTTGTGTTAAGTACCTCTTGCTAAGATGCATCCAGGTGTCTAGAACAACTGAAAGAGACAGACTGGTAGGAGGAATGAGGGGGTTCCTATTGTTGACATCTCCTAGTTGTGTGCTGATTGAAAGAGAGTTTCGTGTCAGTTGGATTGGCCTCAGATTTGTTACGTAGTCAAGCATGAGCTTGAACTCCTCTCCTTCTCCCAAGCGCGTATTACAACTGGCCTGTTTAGTTTTCAATTCATCTTTTCATTATGCTTTTTAAAATTTATTTATTTTGATTTTACATATGTGGGTGTTCCGCATGTGTGTGTGTCTGTGCATACTTCTGTGCCTGTTGCCTGCAGAGGCCAAAAGAACGCATCAGATCCCCTGGAACTGGAGTGACAGACAGTTGTGAGCCACCACATGGGTGCTCAGAATTGAATCTGGGCCCCCTGGAAGAGTAGCTAGCCTTTTAACTGCTGAGCCATACCTCTAGCTCCATGGCTTCTTTTTTTGAGATAGTCTCACAGTGTAGCCAAGGCTTCTGATCCTTCTCATTCTCCTGAATGTTGGGGTTATGGCAATATATCATGCGCCTCCACACCTTGCTTCCATTTTGAGGACTTTCAGTTTGACACTTGTTTTGGAGACAGGGTCTCACTGTGTAGTTTGTGCCACGTATACCAGGCCTGCCTCCAGCCTATTTCAGCCTCCCAAGTACTGGGCTGGCCCCAATCTCAGGCTACTCCTCACCCCTGCTTCCTGTCTGCTGTAGAGATGCTGGCTTCAAGAGTCTTTTCTGTTTAGCAGCTAAAGCCATTTTCCAATAGTATTGATAATATACTAACAGTAAAATGTCATGGTGGCCTGGTCTGATACATATATGCCAAATACTTCATAAGCATTGCTTCGTCAGTCCTCACAGGTCTGTGGTGCAAGGAAACGGGGCGGCAGACACTGCTGCCGGCTCCCCTCGTGGCTATTTCACAAGGAGAACACCTCTTGTAGCTCTACGAAGCTGAAACCCAGGCAGAGAGCCTCTAATGAGATCCACCCAGTCCCTCCTCTCAGGAACAAGATTGGGTTTTAGTCACATCTTCACCTTGGTTTGGGAGGGTGAAGGGAAAGGTGGAGTCTCTCTGCCTCTAGATTCACCTTCTTGACTTCTTCAGACAAATGGTAACAAGGGCTCCCTTCCACCCTTCTTCAAGTGCCATTTTCTCTTCCATTCCTACCTTTGGTCTCACCTAACCCAGAAAGATGAACCTTAGGGTGGAGGGTGATGAATTATCAATTACTGAGTGCCAGGTAAGCCTGTCCACGCACATGGCCTCAGGAAGCAGGCAATGTTTGTGCTAGATGGGGGCCCCTCCCCACATCAAAACAAAACCTGGAGATATTTCTAGTGGTCCATTCTGTCTCTCCACCTCTGTTGCACTTGTTTCTGTCAGTGTGGAGTTTCCTCGGCCCTGGTTAGAGAATCTCAGGAATGTGGAACCTGGTCCCTTCCCTCTGCCTTACATCCCCACCCCACCCCCACCCCACACACTAAGCCCCTTTGCCCTGTGAGGGAACTTTTATTCAAGGATCTAAGGGGGAGGAGTCCTGACCCTCTAACTGAAAAAGAAAAGCAGTGCCCTCTCAGCCCTTCCCCCAACCCTCTGCTACTCCCCAAACATTCTGCCCCTTTTCATCACTGATGGCTCCCACCCTCTCGAGAAGCCTCTCTTGATGGTAATTGCTCCTAATTGTTTTCTCTTGCTCACAGGGCCTTTCTTGGCTGCCCTGAGCCCATAGCTCTTTTGCATCTGCTTAGAACTTGGACTCAGTGAGGGAGGCAAGCCTCTTAGAACCTCAAACCCTGGCTCTCCAGATGCAATTAGAGGGCAGGCTCACAGAGAACAGTAACCAGAAAAGCAAGGTCCTGGGGGTGTTGACCATTTTTTTCCCTGAGACACTCAGTACCAGAGATCTTTGGGGTTTGTCAGAGACGGAATTCTGGCACTTCTGAGTGTAGCTGGAGAGCTTGAGGGGTGGTGTAACATTTCTCCTTCAGCTGGGCAGCTGCTCCTGAATCATTCCACATTCAGGAAAAGGGTCCCAAGGAATCTAATACACTGGTCAGAAAAGGGTCTGGAAGTGGTGGAGAGAAGGCATAGAGATGTTTCATTGGTTCAGTATTTGCTGCAATGCCTGTGGGGTACCAGGCAGGCTCCTGCACTAGGGCTAGAAGCTTTCTATCCCCTGGGACATCTTGCCCTAGTGGCAGCCCTAAGTGCCATACCCAGTTTCATGGCTCAGTTGTCTCCCGCTCACTTCACCCTGACTCACTGCAACTTCACTTAGCTGGACAGTACCTTTCCTAGTGACCACAGCATCCTTTTTGAGAGGAATCCAGGTGAGTAGAAGGATGGAGAATGGACCAGTTTTACACAGCCCCAGACCTCTAAGGTGGTCTCATAGATGTGCCAGAAAGAATCTAGGCTGAGAACATTCCCTTAGATTCAGTGATGGAATAATTATATTGTCTCTACATAAGCCTTTCCCATGTTTGGGTCAAGATATCAGGTAAGATTTTTATACAGATTTCTTTGTGGGAAAATGAATATCTTTCCATCTGTATATCCATCCACCTGCTTGCCTATCTGTCTACTACCCTTTACCCAGCCATTCTCTCACTTACTTTTTTAGGTCCTACTCTGGCAGGCACTGGGGTATAGAGAGGATATGGTATGATTGCTAGTTTCTGTGAGTCTGCCTTTGGTCCCCTGGAACCTCTCTCAGCTCCAGTTACTTCTTCAGAAGCCAGATATCCCTCCTGCTGTGTAGGGGACCAGACTCCAACCCAGGAGGTCTTCCAGAAATCTTAAACTAGAGGCCATTGACAGTTAGGGCCAGGATAGTGGTTGGAGGAATGAGGAAGGCACCCAGCCAGGCCACTGAGCACATCACTGCAGTTTGGCTCTGCTGGTTAAAAGAAATAACAAGCCTGGACAGCTTTCTCCCTGTGTCCTGTGCTCCAGCCTGCTCCCAGACAGGAGCCACTCCATCAAACAAATGACAGCCAAGGGCAACAGGGGCCTGGGCCCAGAGAAGTCTGGAATGGGGGGTTGGGAACATGGGCCCCTGGACAGGACTTGAGCCTGCCAGTCCATTACAGATACGATTGTGCAAGTGAAGCCTGCTGGCTGGAAGTATAAGCATACAGAGTGGACGCTGAAGTAGGAGAAAGCCACACTCATGATCCCAGGTACTGGACAGGGCGCATATACTGAGTGAAGTTGTCATGGACCTGGCGAATACGGTTCAATTGCTGTAGCCTGTGCAAGGGGAGATTAGCAGTAGACATAGAGATGACAGGACATTGGGTGGGACATCACCATTCTCATTGTTCTGAGCTGCAGCTGATGTGATATCTTCTAAATATTTCACTTCATCACCATACTCGTTCTGAGTTACAGAATTTACTTAATTCTAAAATCAGAAGGACTGTGTACTTTGGGCTTCTCAGGCCTCTCCCCTTTCTACATGTGGCTGAGGTTGAGTTAATGGGACCTGCATACACAGAGGCTCACATAGCCTTGAAGACAGAAGCCCATTCATCCCAGGAGCCGCAAAGCACCTCTCAAGCTGGCCTGTAGTCCTAGCCTGTCCCACCAATGTGCAAGGAAGCGACGTGCAACTTTGCACATGCAGCCTTGCCCTCAAGCATACACACACAAAAGCCACACTCAAGCGCATTAACCCCTCCCCACCACATGCCTCTGGGCTCAGACTCTGCCTTTCTAAATCACTTACCCAATATTGGGCCAGTTGGAGTTACCTAACAACCTTCAGGGCCCCAGGCAGCCCACCTTAGTGGTACTTGTGAAACTTCCAGAATTTGGGGGAAGAAGTAAACATTATCTTAGCCAAAGAACGTCATGGAGATATTACCTGCCGCAGAGGAAGCCGGTTCAAGTGACCATGGTACCACTAAGAAGCTGTGAGACCCCCTAAGATATTTAACCCCTCTGGGTTTCAGTCTCCTTACTGAGATGGGGGAGAAGAGCTTGAGTAAGGGTCTGTATAAGCCTTCCAGAGTGATGGGCAAAGCACAGAGGCCCTTAAGAACCAGGGAATCGAGCCTGGAGAGGCGGCCCAGTGGTTAAGAGCGCTGGCTGTTCCTGTAGAGGACCTGCCCAGGGTTTGATTCCCAGCACCCATGTGACAGCCAACAACTGTTTAATTCCATTTTCAGAGGACCCAACACCCGTTTCCGGCCTCCGTGGGTCCTGCATACCTGTGGTGCACAGGCATACATAAAGGCAAAACACCCATACGTGTAAAAAAAATTTTTAAAGTGAATTTTCTGAACATTCCAGGAGTCAGCTTTGTAAGTGACAGGAGCACTGCTTTAAGCCCACACAGTCCTTTAGGATCAAGGTCAGCTTCACTCTCCCCTAGTGTCTTCATGGCCCTCATCCCCACACCCCAAGCTGTGGAAACACACTCCCCTATCTCACACTAATGCTCTTTCATCTGATGGACCACTTCATGGATTGGATCCAGCTCTCCAGGGACTAAGAGAAGATGGCAGATTCTGGGGAAATACCATAATGCTGTATGCCAGGAAGTATATGATTACAACTTCATGGGGCCCTCGATTTCTGGACGTTTCCTCAATTTTTCACCTGCCTGTGCAAGGGTGAACATAAGGATGTTCCCTAATGGAGCCTCTTGGGTTTACTGGAGATCCTTCCGTTCCTTCCCCAGCACAGGCTGAATTCCTACCCTGAAAGGCGATGGGGGCCTGTGTGATGGTGGGAAAGGTAGCCTGGATGGTCCAACGGAGACCAGCCCAGAAACACCTTAACATACAGGAAACCACAAGTGTTACCTAAAATGTAAATTTTTATCTTCAATGTTTGATTTTTTTTAAAGTGTCAAACAATTGATTGCTATGGAAAAAGTCAGAACTTTAGAACTCACCATTACAACTGCTGGTTTTTTTAAATACCAATCTTTCAATGATTGGCACTTGTAAAGGTTTTAATCCAGCCTTAAGTGCTCTGCATTGTCCCCAAATAAGAGAAACAGAGTCCCTCTCCCATAGCCCTTGGGGTGGAGGAGCAGCCTTGCTAGCTAAGGGGCCCCTGGCTCCCTTTTCTGCACCCCACTTGGGGCCCTGGAGCTGTGACTTGCTAGCTAAGAGGCCCCTGGCTCCCTTTCCTGCATCCCACTTGGGGCCCGGAGCTGTGACTTGCTAGCTAAGAGGCCCCTGGCTCCGTTTCCTGCACCCCACTTGGGGCCCCGGAGCTGTGACTTGCTAGCTAAGAGGCCCCTGGCTTCCTTTCCTGCACCCCACTTGCTCACCTCAGCCATCATATTTCCACTCTTAACCGTACACGTGGCATCATCTGGCTTCTTTATAGTTTGCAATAACTGCAAATAGGGGTTTCAGATACGAGAGCACGCTGCCTGCGGTCACTTCATCAACATTAGTTACTGGTAGAGAAAAGGATGGTAGGAAAGTCAAAGAGTGGCCACTAGAAGACTTACAATGTCATCTCTACATCCTGACCTCAAGTCCAACTCAAAGATCCCCAGGGAAGAAGTCCCCAGACCCCTGAAGTTCTGGGCTCATAGTTTGCTGAAGGCAGTGTAAATTGCTGAAATAAACACGAAGTTGTTGAAAAAAAGTTTCTAACACAAACAATGTTTTAGATTTCATTCCAGGCATTTTTCTAAAAGGGTTATCATTGCTCTACAAATCACAAAACAAGGACCATGAGAGGCATTACTCTTTAGATGGACCCTTACCACATAGGGATGCTTGGCCCCATTGTCCATGAGGACTGCCCTCCCCACCGTCACCATCTTCCCTCTGGCTGTGGCAGAATGAAGTTCAGTGTAGCCTGTCAGACACATGGTTGTCCTAGCCTGTGAATTGAAAATTGGCTCTCCCTAGACAGTCCCCAAGAGCTGCATATTTTTTTCAACACCTCTCACCAGCCCCATGGATGAATTTACCTCTTCTACATGTGCCATTTGGCTGTTTCTATTGCAGGAGACCACGAGTTCAATGGGTTTCACTGTTCTGCTACACTGACAAACAGCCACAGCTCTGTTCTTTCAGCCAGCCCTGGGGCCTGGAGGCCTGCCTGTGGGAATTCCAGAATGTTAGAATGTCAGAACTGGATGAGACCACAGCCATTGCCCAGTACTGCCCCAGCCACTGCTCATGGGGAAACCGAGGCCTGGGGTGCAGGAGCCAGGGGCCCCTTAGCTAGCAAGGCTGCTCCTCCACCCCAAGGGCTATGGAGAGGGACTCTGTTTCTCTTATTTGGGGACAATGCAGAGCACTTAAGGCTAGATTAAAACCTTTACAAGTGCCAATCATTGAAAGATTGGTATTTAAAAAAAAACAGCAGTTGTAATGGTGATGGGGGAGAAGGGGACAGACAGCTTTCTGGAGCATGGAATGGCAGGCTTTCCTTGTGTCATGCCCAGAGTGCACCTCAGATCGGCACCAGTGGGCTCCCAAAACCCTGACCTGCTGGCCTCAACCACTGAGAAGTTAGATGTTCAATAACAGGGAAGCTCTTATTTTTCTAACACTGGGCTAAAGTCAGACTCCCGTTCCCTTTAATGTTCACCTTTGTGTAGTTTTCACAGAGAGATGGGACTGAATTTCCTTTTTTTTTTTTTTTCCAGATCAAAATCAATTTTCCCTAGATGGGAGTGACACAGACAGTTCTTGACCCTTCTTGGGCAGCCTGTGACTGGCAAGGCCATCCACCCTGGGTCTCATAAAAAATAAATCCAGTTGACTCTCATAACAGAACTGAAAATCTGAAAGTTATGGGAGGCTCAGGACAACTTGATCGAGCTTTAGTTTGTTTCCATCAATTCTATTGGCTCTGCTTCCTGATGTGTTGCCCCCATACAAACTCAAAATGCCCATACAAGTCCTACACAAAAAGAGAGAGGGGTCTTTTCCTTCCCTACCTTTAAACCAAACTTTGTCCCATACTTTGTATGGACCAGCCCAGAAGAAAACTTTCTTTTAGCTGGAGAGATGGTTCAGAGGTCAAAAACATGCCCTGCTTGAGAGAGGACCCTGAGTACTTTCTCCAGCACCTGTCAGGTGGCTCACAACTGCCTGTAACTCCAGATCCAGGAGGAGCTGATGGCCCTGACCTCTGCAGACACCTGAATTCACACACACACACACACACACACACACACACACACACACACACACACAAAACATACACTTAAAAATAAAATAGATTTTTAACAACAAATTATTAACAATTTTAATAAAATTCTATTTCTTGCATGGGTCCTGGAATTAGCCTAATTGACCCAGGTCAGTCAGGGCCTTTCTGTACTTTGGGAATTAGAGTGGATGCTATCAAAATTGCAGTTTTCTACACAGTGGTGTGGAGTGTGACAGATGCTGGGGAGCCAAGCACAGTATCATTTATAGAGGGCATTCATAAAGCCTAAATGAGATAATGCATACAGGGGTTCAAACAGTGCCAGACACATAGGAAGTACTATCATTTTTATTAACTATTAGCATTATTGGAGTCCTGAACTCACAATCAGCTCTCAATACTTCATTAAGGGCTAGCTTGGGGATATTTTGGCTGTATATTACATATGTGTGGATACAGACAGAGAACTTAGTATATATGTAGTATATTATGACTGTATATGAATAGTCAGGATTTCCATCACCCCAAACATTTAAAGTTTGTGTATGTTGAGAATTTTTGGGTTCTTTTCTAGTTATGAAATGTCTCCTAAATTAAGGAATTTCTCTTATTTAAAGATGACTTGTTTTTATTTTACATGTATAAGTGTTTTCCCTGAATGTACGCCTGCTCACCATATATGTGCATGTTGCCCAGAAGAGGGTGTTGAATTCCCTAGAACTGGAGTTGCAGATGGTTGTGAGCCACCATATGGGTGCTGGGAATTGAACACAGATCCTCTAGATTAAGTGCTGAACCATCTCTTCATAGTATCAAAAGAATTTCTTTATGTTTGGTACCCATTATCTCCACCCTCACTCCCAGTATTTTGTGACCATTATTCTACTCTCTTCTTTTATAATAGTGACATTTTTGGCTCCCACAAGTGAGTGAAAATGTGGTATTTGTGTAGCTGTGCCTGGTTAATTTTAACATGTAAATCCTCAAGTTTCATCCACATTGCCACAAATGACAGGGTTTTATTCTTTTTATGGTAGACTAACATTCCCTGTGTGTATGTACAATGCTTTCCTCACCCACTCATCTACCTGTGGACACCCTGGGTGCCACAAGCCTACTGCAGTGTTTCAGAGTGGCCCCATTGCCACAGTCTCTACGGTGCTTCTCTCTTGGACCTCTAGCCACAGGCCCCAGGGAATCCTTTCAGCCCTGGAGCTCTACCATTCCACTCCTGATGGTGGCTTCTGCAGCCTTGTGTCTCTTTCCCAGCTGCATCCAGCAACTACTCTATCCAGATAGTTTACTCTTTATAGCCAAGACATTTAAGTTTTTCATCTCAGTGTTGTTTTAAGGCATCCTGAACCCCAGCTCTGTTCTGTCCTGTCATCCGTGGGAGATAAACGGCACTCTCTGCTGATCTCCTATTCTCTCAGAGACATGATCTCTCCTCGACAGGGATGTTCAGGGACATCTTCAATGGTTCCTACCAACTCCTGGTTCTATGGGTGGATCCCAAGTTTGAGGCATTGGGACCCCTTGGGAAAGTTTGTGAGCAAAGGCCTCAAGCCTACTTCATGCTGCAGTCTAGTCCAGATAGCTGTTCTTTGGGCTTCTCTTTGCCCTTCTTGTCACAGCAAACATAGCCAGTCCTACAGTTTTCTGGGCATGAATGGTGCTGGTTCCTAAGATTCTGGTGGCTTGTAGGTCAGTACCAGCTAAGTGCCTTTAACTTGCTGTGCCTAGAGGAAATTGTCCAAAAGGGTCAGTCTCTCTTGCCTTGTTGGCACCAGATTAAGACTATGGCTCGGATCTGCTCAATGGCTTAATGAATGGGCAAGGGAACTTGTCATCTGTAAGTTACAGGTAAGAAGACTAGTCTGGACAAGGCTTAAATAGCTTGCTTAAGACCACACAGCTAAACGATGGGCAAATGTGCTGCCTGCAAGTCCAGGTCTTTGCTGTTGTGCCTGGATCCTGGGCAGGAGAACCTTGAGGGTCTCAAGCAGGTCCTGATCTCATACCTAGCCCAGGGCATGGCCTGGTGGGTGCTTGCAAGCCTATGTCTTTTCTGTCACAGTCTGAGCCACAGTAGGGATTGGGCTGAGCAACGGGCAGGCACACAGCTTGTTACCGGACCTGCCTTTGTCCCTCAGTGATGTAAAGATAGTGGGGATTGAGAATTGGATCAGATTCTTAGCTACATCTAGAAATATGGCCAAAAAGTGTCATGCTGACGTCTCCCCGCTCTATAGCTCGCTCTCAAGTTGAACACCTCCAGGCTTTCCTCTGACTTCAGGCCCCAATCCACCCTATGCTTCCCCTCTGTGGGACTTGTTTTTCCTTTCTTCCCTGCTCTTTGTCTGTGTTATCTGCCCTATCTCGGCTTTCCTCCCTCATGCCTCCCTCAGAGCTTCTAGACCCAGCTGGCCTGTGAGAGGCCTCTGGGAAGAGAGGCTCCTGGCCCTCTGAAGGGCCCTGCCCCTCTCACCTTAGCCGCCCCTCCTTGAGGGTGGGGGCTGGGGCAGGCACAGGGCTGCAGTTAGAGCCACTTCCTCGGATACAAAAGCTTCTTTCTCCCCCTCAGAGATGAGGTTTCCAGGCAGGTTATTTTTATAGCAGGATCCTTCAGAGAAAATAAACAAAGTCACACACACCAGTCCTTCACACCCTTCAGCCCCTTTTTTGAAGAGGGGCCCAGCTTGGCTGAGCCAACATGAGGATGCCCACTGCCCCAGAGTGGCTGCCTTTCCCAGAAGTGAGGGTCCAGGCTGGAGGAAGGGTACCTGGGGGGCAATTGAACTGATAAAGTCCCTTGACTCTCCCTGCAAACAGGGTTGGGGCCAGTTGGAACTCTGGGGCTCTCAGCATAAGGCCAGGTGCTCCGCCTCTGTGTCTGTAGGGAAAGATGTAGACTCAGCCCGTATTTGATGGTTTCTTAACTGCTGAGCAGTGGCCGGCCAGGCTTACAACTCTCAAAAAACGCATTCCCCACATTCTCCATTCACTGAATACAATCAGCTGGAACTAGTCAGCACTCAGTACCCACTACTGTGTGCCAGGCCACTGTGTTAGGCACTCAACAGACAGAGACGAACAAGACACATGCTCTGAGAGCTTACCAGCTAGCTGGGCAAGGGACCTTCATTGCCACACCTCAACAGCTGGAGGCGCAAACTTTTATGCTCCCTTTGCAGTTGGCAAAACTGAGACTTCTGAAGTCAAGCAACGTGTCCAGGGACGTATGTGCCTTTGAAGTGAAAGGCACTGGGGATTCAGGGATCTCCCTAGCAGGTTTGCTGTAAGGAAGAATTTCAGCTAAGAACATATAGACATCAAGAAGCCTGAGAAGGGATATGGGGACAAGGCATAGACTGGTGTGCAGATTCATTGGCATCTCAGGCCATTCCAGACCTAAGGTGGATACAGCATTCCCTAATCCTTGGGGGTGGGGTGGGGGGCAGCCAGCAGGGCCCCCTCTGACTGAGCCCCAGAGAGGAAAGCCTTTCATAACCAGGTTCACTGTAGTCTCAATGTTTCTTTATGACGAAGCCTCAGGTTAAAAAAAAAAAAAAAAACATAAATCATGCACATTCCCAGCCAGGCATGACAAAAATACACGGTCTCGGCAGGTCCCTGCACAGCAAAGGCAAACAGATCCCTGGAGCAGCACTGGGTGTCCACACAGATGGCCACTGTCCTCAGCCTCCCTCAGCAGAGCCTGTGCCCCAGCTCGGGGCTGAGGGGGGAGCCTCCCTCCTCCTTGGCAAGACAGAACTCCAGATACCGGACATCCACACTAATTCCCCTATGAGAGAAGTGGAGGCGGTTCCGAATCAACTCAGCCTCCACGGACTTTTGGATTGCTTATGACTGTGGAATGAAGGAATGTGCCCCTTGTTTAGAAGCTCCGTTGGGGGGTTGAAATCTAGTGAATTCTCCACGAGCCCAAAATAGGACACTCAGGTATCTGCTTCCTTATCTCTGAAACAGAGCTAATAATACGTATGTCACTGAAGTCCTAAGAACTTAGATAGGCAGGGGCAAAGCCCGCTGTGACCTGAGCTCTCAGTGCCTCTGAGCTTCAACTGCCCTCCTCCCCAGGACTCTGGCTAAATCTTGACTCCTTTGTTCGGACTTGGGAATAGCTGTACTGAGTCTCTGGGATCCAGACTCCTGGGCCCTGCCCTGACTCCAAAAGCTTACATAATGAAGGCTGCTCTGACCTTCTCTCTTAAACACCCCAAATCAAGCAAGAGACCTAGCAGCCCCTTAGGACCCAGCCTGAGCTCGAGACCTACCCTACAGCTCTCTGGTTACTACCTGCCCCTCTCTGAGCCTCTGCTTATTTTTTGTGTTCTCTGGGGGCTGACCTTAGTCAGGCTTTAATAATCATTTCCTGCGTTGGCCCCTCTTTAACTGACACCTGAAATGCCTCACTCACTGAGCTGCCTCTTGCTTTTCTGTCACTGCTAATGAGATTTATAACAAAGCCACGGGTTTCTGTGAAGTCTGCTTACAGAGACTGCTTACAGAGTCTGCTTACAGAGACTGCTGAGGGACCAGGCTTCTGTGGGAAGGAGATATGTCACAAGCAGGCAGGGAGGGAACATTGTATTTGTTTCTGAGAAGGCCATGGGGGCGGGGAGTGGGGGGCTGCATTCAGCAGAGGTCTGCTTTTCTTTTGGCATGCTCCAGAGTGGCCACAAGACTCACCCCCCAACACACACACACACTTTGTAGCCACGTAAGCAAGAGCTGGAGGATCCAGGGCTAAGAACCAGGGCTTGAGCCTCTTAAGATACTCCTAGTACAGTACCTAGTACAAGTAGAGACAGGTGAATGCTGGTAGGCTCTCCTTAGTCTGTTCAGAACAGACACACTGGCGCCAACTCTGTCACCCGTCTCTAGTCCCCTGCACTGGGAAAGTTCATACAGTCCCTCCACCAGCTGTCCCTACTCCTGGGAAGATGCCAGTTGTTGGGGGAAAACTGACATTAGAAGACAAAGCTTGAGGAAGGGCCTTGGAGAAGTAACTATCCAGAGAAGAAGAGGCTGTGGGGTGGCCAGGAATAGATAGCCCCCAAGTCTGCACAGACAGGGCCCAGCTCTCAGGCTCTATGGAACCTCCAGTCAAGAGACTCCATAGGGAGCTCACTGCAAGACGCATGCGAGCAATGCTTATCATATACCTGCTCCGTGGAGAGTGGAGAATGAGGGACAAAAGACTGCTCTCAGCAAGAGCTGGACTCTACTGCCAATGAGGACACAGCATCGTCGGCCACCTGTTAGAACAGCTCTTGTTCTGTTCCAGGAGCCTCATGTCATTCACTTCTCCCAACAGAGCTGGGAGGCGGTAGATGCTGCTGCCGTCACTTCCTTTTTTGTGGGTGAGACAACTGTCTGACCGTTGTCAAGGCTGGTACGCTGTAGTGCCAGGATCACACTAAAGCCGCTCTTGATGGTGAGCAGTGCTGTCTGTCTCACCTGCAGGGAGGACAACAGAGGGAAAGAGAGAGGGTAGAACACTGCTAGGCAATTCACAGCCACAGAGCACTTTAAGCCCAGGGCAGACCAAAGGAGGGAGCCCCCTAGTGTTGGCATGAAGCCCTGGGTGTAATGAAGAAACTGGCCTGGGGTGGGGATGGGCTTGCTGTGGTGAACAGGCTCTTGACTAATCCAGGAGTCTCTTTGCTAAGGGCAGCTCTTGAAGAGAATGAATGGCCAGTGCTGACAGGCAGAGGACAGGAGAGCCATGGCCACGTGAGCTTGGACAGGTTGCTGGAGCTCTTTTGGAACATCTGTGCTGTTTGGGCATCTGAAGTAGACACTCCTTGTTCAGACCAAATTGTGTCTGTTGGTCATCAGATTGCAAAACATCCAGGCAGTGTTAAGTGAGGCCTGGGATCAAGTATGGAGTGACACCACAGACTACTGTTGGCTTAGTAGTTTCTTTAGTCAACTTCTTACTTCTTCCTGCTTTACCTTAACCATTTGAACAGAGCCATCCTCCCCAAATCACCCAGAAGCCTCTGCTCTGAGAGTGTTGTCTTGTGATCTGCCCCTTGCTTTCCCAACTCAGGTGACCTCACTGGAAGAGACCTCATTGGAAAAGGCATGTCAGAAAAATCACTCAGTGCCAGGGGAGGGAAGGAAGCCCTGCATGGGAGGGGAGGTGTCTCTGTAAACAAGGCCCAGTGAGGGACATTGGGTGTGAGACTAAGGGACCTAGGGGAGTGAATGAGACTTTGTAGAGGGCCCCTGGGCAGCAAGGCCATGTGCAGAGATGGAGTTGGATTATTTCCAATAACTTCATATTTTTCTATATGCATGAGTGTACCTGATAGTATGTATGTGTACCATCTGTGCATGGAGATCAGAAGAGGTGTTGGATCCCTGAGTACTAGAGTTGTTCTAGTTTTTGAATTATGTTCTCATAATTCAACAAAATTATTAGCCACCACATAGATGCTGGGAACCAAACCTAGATCTTCTACAAGGGCAGTAAGTGCTCTTAACGGCTGAGCCATTTCTCCAGCCCTTTCCAGTAACTTCATAGATGGTTTCTTAATAAACACCAGAGCTCTTTGGACTGACTGTTGTTGTCCCTGGCATCCAGAGGCTGGGTGAGGGGCAGCCATCTGCAAGTCACAACTCTGCACCTCCTCCCCCTGTGCCTCTCACACTCTCCCTTTGTCCTCTTTCCAACCGGACAAAATTAGGACAGCTCCTAATTGCCTGTGCCCTGAGTCTGGTATTGTACTGCATTCCTTCTCTATTTTGTCTTACTTAATGGTATAAGCACTTCAAAAGTAAAAACAAAAACAGAAGCAAACAAATGAAAAACAACAATAGAAAAACAGCTGGGCAGCTGTTGTGGCTCTCACCTGTAATTTCAGCACTCATGAAGCTGAGTATGAGACTCATCACTGTGAGCTTGAGTCAGCCTGGGCTACATAGTAAGTTCCAGGACAGCCTGGGCTAGAGAGTGAGACACTGTCCTGACAAAGAACCTAACTAGGTAGGTAGGTAGGTAGGTAGGTAGATAGATAGATAGATAGATAGATAGATAGATAGATAGATAGATAG
>CAJQZJ010033609.1:1808555-1844277 GCA_907164525.1 Lophiomys imhausi | reverse complement strand
TAGATAGATAGATAGATAGATAGATAGATAGATAGATAGATAGATAGATAGATAAAAGGTTAGGACAGGTTGATCATCTCTAACTCAAATTTCAAAACTAGAAGTTTGCAATGTTTCTTATGAAGGCATATACAAATATCCTAAAATCTGGGAAAAACTAGAAATATACACATCAGGTTGCTTAGCAACTGAGTGGAAGATCCTAGTTAGCTGTCTGAATCCAGATTTATGACTGTAGCACCAAGTCACTTGCAGCTTGGTAACTTGCAGCTTGGTAACTTCTATATCACTCTCTGTCACCAGAATGATTCTTTTCCTGCCTGCCTCTAAATTTCTTCTCAGAGCCATTATCAGCTAGTGGATCTCCCCACAAAAAAACATCTGGGGAAATCCCCTTCTTCCTGTCACCATACAGGTGTGGGACATCTGCTCCCGGTGGCTGACTTTCCTGGGATACTCTGACCAGACTAGAGCCAAGCAACCTTTGTGGCCATAGAAAGCCTCTGACTTTTGCACTGGCTTCAGATGAACAGGACAGATGAGTGTCAGGCAAAAGAAGTGGTGTTTTCTTAGTCTTTCTCAGGACTTGACATCTCAAAGCCAAGCTCTAGTTAGAAGTACGAACTTCCAACAACACTGCCAGCTTTCTTTAGTGGACTTATCACAGAGGCCATATGAAGTGATAATATACAGATATTTTAAGATATAAGGCCAAAGTCTTTACTAGGCAGCATTTACAAGGGAGGAAATAAAGTTCTCAGATGCCAAGAGACAGCAGTGGGGGTGAGGCATTCCATGTACAGTCCCAGAAAGTACTAGTGACCCTGTAGCTCATTATAAATCAGGCAGCAGGCTGCATCCAGACTGCTAGGACAGCCGAGTGACAGCAGCACTCTTTCTTGGTCTGGGGCTTTTTGTTCATTAGGTTCAGTTGGTTTTAGACCTACAATTTGCAGATTGCCAACATGGACGCCATCAGTTGGCAGCTCTACCTATGGACAATAAGTATCTTGACTCATGACTCAGTAGAGAAAAGAACTTGCTGTGGGAGCCTGAAGACCCGAGTTTGATCCCCCAAAACCCGTTGTTGAAGGAGAGAAAGTCTAGAAAGTTGTCGCTCTGACCTCCACATGTGTGTCTCAGCACTCATACACGCTCAAACGCACACGCACGCACACACAATACCTGACTCTGTGCCCATGAAGATCACCAGTCCATGTGTGTGTCACTTAGAAATTACTTTATAGCTGCCTTCAGGTTGTGTTGGCCTGAAAATCACAAGCCCCAGACTAGGATGTCATGCCTAGGTGCTGGTTAGTGTACAGAAAGCCTACGACTGTCAGCTTTGGGCTCCTACGGTGCGCGTCCCCAAGGTGGATGATGGGCCCTTGGCATGGGAGCACCCCATTTAACACCATCTGAAAGATGGAAGAGAGGACTGCATGATGTGTCAGTGGGTAAAGCACTTGCCTTGCAACCGTGAGGACCTGAGTTAAACCCCAAGAATTCGCACGAAAATGGCAGTTATAGTGGTACATCCGTGTAATCTTAGTGTGGGAGAGGCAGGCACAGGATGATCCCTGGGCCTCACTGGCCAGCCCATCTAGCTGAACTGGTGGACACCAGGTCAGTAGGAGACTTTTCCTTAAAGGAAGTAGAAAACATTATTGAGGATAACACCCCAAAGTTGTTCTCTTGCCTCCATATGCTCCCCTACACCAGCGTTCACCTACATCTGTGAACACACACGAACACACACACATGTGCACCACACACATTTTTACCACTAGCTAGGGGATCTCCCAGCAGATAAACCCAAGCAAGGGCTGTTCATTCATGGAAAGGAGACGTGGTGGAGTCAGACAGAAGAGCTGGTCCAGTTCCTCCCCTTGCCTGTGTGTGAAGGCTACTCACACACCACCAGCCAACTCTCCTGAAGTCTTCATGGGGACAGAGAACGCTTGTTACCAAGCAGTTCCTTTGGGGTTGAAATTCCACTTCAGGTCTCAGCACGTACAGTCATTTTTCTTCCTTGTTTATGTTTCCTGTGGAAAGTCTGAAGAAAAAAAATCCATGGAGCATCTTTCAAGTTTGCATTTGGAAGGGAGAAAATAGGCCCCGTCTGTGCCGGACGAACACCACAGACACTGATGCTTTCACTACTCAAACACAAGCTGGGTTTCCAAACCCAGGCTCCATGGAGCTTGGTAAAGGGGACAGGAGAGACACAGCCACCTGGGCTGGGGAGTTTGCTTTGGGATCGGGTCTTGGAATTTGTGAATTTTCTACTTCAAGAACATCCAGACATGTGGTCCTCGCCCGTCTCCTGCACAAACTCACCCAACCAGTGTGTCTCCTTCTTCCTGGGATGGAGGGAGAGAGAGCCCTGGGCCTCAGGTGACCCCTTCCCTGCCCCCAGGTAGCTCCTAATGAGAGATCTCTGGCAAAAAAAGGTTGCAGATAGACAAAGATGGCCTCAGGGCTCCTCTCTGTGTGATACAGAGGATAGACGATTGTGGGGTCAGAGTGAAGGAAGGGATTTGTGTCTGTACTTGAGAGTTTTCCAGCTTTAGAACCACCAGACTCCTGCCTTAGGAAGCTAGGTTTCTCACTGTGGGCTGGTTAGGCCTTTCAATGCAGTCTAGCACATTCCATCCCACCCCCTCCCCTCTCCCTCTCCTCCTCCCCTGTTCCTCCATCTTTCATGAGAGAATAATATAATAAATTCCCAAGCACCCATCACTCACTAGCTTTAACTCATGGCCAAAGCTATTTAATCTACAGCTGCACTCTGCACCCCAAGGCAGAGGACTTCCCCTCCCCCAAATATGTTGGACCACATCCTAGAATCGCCATCATTCTTTCGTAGATAACTTAGATTCCGTGTTGGTATTGGATTAAGGAACATCAAGGAATCTCTTGTCACACGTCTTTAAAAATTCTCTCGGTTGTAAGTCTGGCTGCAAGTTACCGGTCACAGCCAGGGACAGACTCCTGGTGCTTGGCTTCATGTGCACACAGGGTAGCTCTGGCTGTGCCCTGTGCTGGCGGGTCGTTTCTTTGAAGGACATGCATCTTTGGCTGTTGTTTTACTGGCAATCGGCATTTACTGACTGCCTGGTAGCCATCCTGGGTCCAGGTGAATCAAGGAGAAAGGGCCAAGGCCCACAGGAGATCCCAGGGACCAAGTGTAGGGGCAGCAGAGCAGCCTGCCTAGGAGCAGACTCTGCACCAAGGGGAAGGAGCAGAGAAATCTCAGTGGCAGTTACAATGTTTGCTTAAGATCCTTGCAAAAGTGTTTAAGATCAAGGCCAGTTCAGTTTACCTGAGGCCTTGAGTCCTGGCTGGGAGTTATAACAGGGATCTTCCAGCTCTTCCTGACAATAGAAAGATATGTCTGTTCCTTTTCTAGGGGGTGGGGAGTGTTTGGTTTAGTTTGGTTCCATTTTTCAAGACAGGATTTCTCTGTGTATCCCTGGCTGCCCTGGAACTTGTGTAGTCCAGGCTGTGCTCTCTCTCACTCATAGAGATCTGCCTGCCTCTGCCTAGAAGTAACGCCTGGCTCTCTTTTTCTTTTGAGAAGAGTTACCAGAGGATGCATTTTTAGGGGCTCTTTGGGGACACTGGAGCAGTGAGGAGATCTGAAAACCCAACACTTTGGCTGTTCCCACGGACCCCTCACTCTACTGCCAGACCCTGAAAGTCCCAGATCAAGGAGAAATCTGCAAGATGCTCAAAGAAAAAGTGTGGTAAGAGTTTATTAAAACCAACTGTGAGAATGTTTTCATTTAATCCCAGGTGGGCTGCTTAAGACACAGGTGTAAAGTATTAACGGGCTCCTGAGCTAGCAGGGGCGTGGCTTAGCCAGCTGAGCAAATTTAACTCCTAGGACTTGGGAGAGAGGAATAAAAAGCAAGAGCTGGGTGGGAGGGTGGAACCAGAAGGGGAGTAGGGAGAGGATAGTGATTGAGATGTAACTTGAAGAAAAAAAGAAAAAAAAAAGTCAGAGGCCTGAGGGGAGGGGGGCTCTACAAAGGAGGGATAAGCCAGATTCCCAAGAAGAGAGGGGGCTCTACAAAGGAAGAATAAAAAGCTAGAGCCCCGAGGAGAAGGGGGCTCTACAAAGGAGGGGGAGAAAGCCAGAGTCCCGAGGAGAAGGGGATAACAAAGAGAAAAGAGAGAA
Organism: Lophiomys imhausi; assembly: GCA_907164525.1. Classification (NCBI taxonomy): domain Eukaryota; kingdom Metazoa; phylum Chordata; class Mammalia; order Rodentia; family Muridae; genus Lophiomys; species Lophiomys imhausi. The sequence goes on along the minus strand of CAJQZJ010033609.1, from coordinate 1,840,094 downwards.
GGAGCTACACAAAGAAGTAAGAGAGAATGGGCTTTATAAAGAAGAGTAAAGAGGCTCTACAGAGAAGAGAAAGGGCTACAAGGTAGAAAGCGGTTGCTGCTCTCCCAGCTGCTGGTGCTCCCCCAAACTGCTGCTTGTTCTTCCCGCTGCTGTCTCCTGGTTTGCTGGACTTCTACTGAGACTGGTATTGCCCCCAAAGAATCCAATGACCCTAATTAGCAGGAAGTAGCATAAAGAGAACTACGCCCCCTTTCACCTTCAACCTTCTTTCTCTCCTGCATAGTGTTAGGAGGGTTGGGAGGAACAAGGGGTGGAAGGGAGGTAAAGGTATTAAGCACACTAAAATAAACTAGAGTGTATAATTAATATAATACAAATTAGTAAATTAGTGTCTGGATGCACTGGGGAGAGGTGGGCTGATAGGCTCCAACACAAGTGGGAGAGTAGAGAGGCCTTTCCAGACAGGCGTGGGAGACAGACTGCAATGTAATATAAATTACTGACTATAAGTTAATGTAAATTTCCTAGAACAGTTAGATACAGGGGGATATAGTAATTCAGATGCAGCTCTCAAGCCATAAAATGCCATCAACTGTGTGCAGGTCAAAAGCTGAAATATTAGCCAGGCATGGTGGTGCACGTCTTTAGTCCCAGCACTTGGGCAGAGGCAGGCAGATCTCTTAGTTAGAAGCCAGTTTGGTCTACATAGTGAGTTCCAGGACAAGCCAGAGCCACACAGAGAAATCTCGTCTCCAAAAGAACCAAAGTAATAAACAAACAAATGTTGAATTGTAAGTACAAAAACCAGAAAGAAATCCAAAGGCACCAAGAGAAACTTTGAAAATATACAAAGGAACTCATATGCCGCAGAACAAAACTATGATAATAAGAGGTGTTTGAGTGTTCTCTGTGTGTGGAAACGTTGTGGATGTAGCATGGTCCTGCTGTACAACCCTAAAGAAAAGGGGAGCTGAGAAAGGAGAACAACCAGAAGTCAGCCACTGGGCTACTGACTGGCAAACCAGGGCCTTCTCAAGTCCACCAGGGAGGACCTTTATTCTAGTTGCTGGGTTTTCATTACCCTGAGTCCTAAGACTGTGCTTCTGGGCACCACAAGCTGCTTGTGGGGAAGAAAGTGTGTGGAGAAGACAACATGTGGCAAAGCCTTGTCAAAGAAGCAAGGTTTTGGACCAGTGTCAGCTGGGTTTGCAAGGAATGGAGGGCTCCTGGCTTCAAAGGCAATGCAGGTCAGGTTGCCAGTTGGTGAACTGGTCGTGCCTCTTGGTGTGTGTTCCTGTCCTGGATCTCAGCTCCCTGCTGCATCAATGTGTCTATCTTAGCAGCAGCAGCTACGCCATGTCTAGGGGACAGCGTGAAGTTTATTGAACTTTCAGATGTCTTTGCTCCTTTGGCCGCATCACAATAAAGGGGAAACAGCATGCAGCCATGTTGTGCCATGAGTTACAACTCTCCACTTACTTGGACAAGAAGGGAAGTACTTGAGGTTGGCAGACAAGAAGGAAACCAACAAATTTCTCATGCTCTCATTTTACTCCTGACATTAGTGTCACCCTGGCAAGTCACTACTCTCCTGCCAGGATCTGACTGATATTACAAATTTATTTCCCTCCCTCCCTCCCTCCCTCCTTCCTTCCCTCCTTCCCTCCCTTCTTCCCTCCCTCCCTTCCTTCCTTCCTTCCTTCTTCCTGACAGAGTCCCACTTTCCATATTGACTTGAACTCTTGATCTTCCTGCCTCAGCCTCATGGATGCTGGGAATACAGCTGTGTACTTGATATACAGAATCTGTACTGGGTTTGTTGTCTTATTTATTTATTTATTTGTTTGTTTGTTTGTTTGTTTGTTTGTTTGTTTGCTTGCTTACATAGGGTCTCACGGTGTATTCTTGATGGGTGTTCTTAAACTCACTATGTCAATAGACCTGGCTGGCCTCAAACTCATAAAGGTCTGCCTGCCTCTAACTCCTGAATACCAGGATTAAAGGCATGCACCACCATACCTCGCTTGCATTTAATTTTGTAGCACTGAGAATTGAATCCAGAGCCTGGCACATGCCATCTAAGAGTCCCTTGACTGAGCGACATCCTCAGCCCTCAGAGTACAAACAAATTACTGTTAATCTGTTAGCATCAAAAGGCTTAGTAAATACGGTGAACAATATTTATTATATTTCAAATATATAAGTTAGTGTAAGAAATTCATGGTAAAATGGCAAATTTGTAAATAAAGATGGGTCGTTATTAATGAGGTGTTTTTGGTTTAGCACTGCCCCAAGACTCCCCCCACCTACCCCTCTGTAAGTCAAGAGGGTTAAGGCTTGGCCATCAGGGAACCTGCTTGGACCTGATGTTGTGTGGGTTAGAAATGAAGTGCCATTGCAAATGCGGAAACTTAACAAAGTGCTGATTGTGGAGGCCATACAGCAGTAAGGGACCCTGGAGGTGGAGCACCATTTCACGGAAATAAGGAAAAGCAATTGGATTAAAGCCACTGGAGGAGATAAAGACATTAGATCAGCTTTATCTTGCTGTTTCTACTGGGCCTAGGTTGCCACCAACCTGGGAAGGAGACTCTGCTCCCTGCCTTCCTTGACTCTCCTCGGGAACTGGGCTTAGACCTGGTCAGAACACAGAGAGGCTTCACCCAGATGTGGCTTGTGTTCCAGGGACCTAGTGGTGTCAGAGCCTTCTAAGGACACCTCTGGGATGCTTGTAACTTGCCCATGGAGAGCAGGGCAGCAAAGGCATCATATAGCTGTGATGTCCGTGGACACAACCAGTGACTGCACATTCTTCTCCCATGGACTGCCCTCTTGTAACCTTCCTGAGGGCGTCTTTTGTCTTGACCGAGTCCTCCAAGGCCTGCATGAAACCAACGCGTGAGAAGATCTGTGTCTACAAAGCCTAAGAAACTCCACAGGCGCAGTAAGGCACCTGCACAACGCTAAGGATCAGATCCTCGGGGAATCCCATTTCCAGAGTGAAGAGCTTGCACTTCTGCACCATCCGGGTCAAAGATGTTCTTTCTCCACGAACCTGTCAGTTGTTGCTGCGCTGGCAGCTCTCGGGACAGCCTTGCTGCTCGTGGGACTCAGTTTCCTCAAAGCTTATTTCAGACACTTGTTTCTCAAATCCTCACCAGCTTAGGCATGAATACTGATCCAGGCAAATAACATTCATCGCTAGAAAGAACATGTGGCCTCCAAGGCCTGGTTTGATCAACACCATGAGAGAGCCCAGCTCTTCAGGAAAACTCACCTCTTGTCTCTGGCCCCAGTGCCCCTTGGACACTTGCTGAGTTGCAGCAGGAGGAGCCGGAAGACTCCCAACCTTGGAAGCAGCAGCAGTCCTCCTCCACCCTGCATGGGAAGAATGGCTCTCTTCATGGGGACTGACTGCTCTGGGGTGCCAGGGCTCTGCAGGCCCCAGAGGGAGGAAGTGAATCAGCCTTCAGTCACTGGGGCTTGTTCAATACCCTTTCCTCGTGTGGTATTTGGGCATGTTTTGTCAAAAGGTAATGAACATCTCACTTAGATGCTGGAAACAAACATAGGTCCCAGCCAATTCTTACACTTGCAGAGGGATGAATAAGCCCCATTGGCTTCCAGCTGGCTGGAACCAGCAAGTGAACTCAGAGGCAGGGAGGAAGCCGCTGGCCTTCAGGTGGACTCATCCATTAGAGTAACCTCAACTGGCGGTGGGGCCTCAGAGCATTGATTCTCAGCTTTGGACATACATTGTAATCACCTGGGGTCCTTCAAAAATGCTTGTGCTTTGGAGGGCCCATCCAAGAAATTCTGGTTTAATTAATCTGGAGTTCAGTTAAAGTATTAGGATTTTAAAAGCTCTTCCAAGTGCTTCTAGCTTGCAAACAACATTGGGGACCACTGCCTTAGACCATGCTTAAGTCTTAATATGCAAACAAATAATCCCAGGACCTTCTTAAATGTAGATTCTGATTCAGTATATCCAAAGTGGGATGAACAACTTTCACCAGTGATAATCCTTGTCTGAAAACCACACTGAGAACAGGTTCAGTATGGTAGCTCTCAACCACATATGGCTACTTAGGATGAGAAGCAACTAACACTAAGCATACTTTAAAACATTTCCTCATTGTCTTAGCCGAATTTCAGGTGCTTAAGAACACACGTGACTGTAGTCATCTTCCTGGACAGCACAAGGAGATTTCTGTCATCAAAGAAAGTCCCACCAGGCTGCTATGGTGTAGAGCAGTTACCCCCCTCCCTCTTTAATTTTTAAAATTTCATTTATTCATGAAGAAGGGTATGCACAGTCCCAGGTACATGTGTAGAGGTCAGAAGACAACTTTCAGGAATCGGTTCTCTTTTTCTACCATGTGGGTCCCAGGAATCCAACTCATCTTCAAATTGGTGGTTCGTGCTTTACCCAGCTGAGATCTCACCAGCCTGGCACCTTGTGCCTTAACTCCTACATGGTTGTTGTCTCTTGGAATGTGGTTGAAAGATCTCTTGGTGGCAGGAACCCTGAAATGGCTCTTCTGTGCTACTTCTAGGAGTGGCTAGACTTGAAGCAGGTGTTTGGTTAAGACTAAGCTCCTGTTAGGTATTTACAAAGACTACTGATGTGTAGCCGCCAGCTAATTAGCTGCTGCTTGCTTGGATGTTAAATAGCATCTAATGGAGTTGTACAGAGGACACAGCTCAGCGGCTTTCTCACTTGACATGGGCCAGTGGGGAGGCTGCAGAGGAGATACCAATCTTATCTTGGCAGGTCCATGGCAAGTGCCACAGATACGAGAGCAGGTGAAGCTGTGTGAAAGAGATTGAGTCCTACAACCTGTCATAGCCACACAAGGTAGGAAAATCACAGCTTTGGCCAAGTAACATTGTGTTCTCAGTGGGGTTCCTTTTAGTATCTAAACAACGAGGTTACTGAGAGTACAACAAGATCCCACTGTGGTTGTGGAAGTAAAGGAAAAGAAAGCTATGAGGAGAGCTAGTGCCTCTCATCACAGAGCCACTCAGTCACCTCATTTTATCCATGGAGAATCCAAGAATCCACAAAAGAACGCAAGTTGGCCAAGATTACAGGGAGAGTTAGAGAAGAAATAAAAATAGAATGTTCCCTCTCTGTTCTTCGGGTCCTCTAGAATTTCTTACCAAACAAAGGTCTTGCAAATAACTCTTCCTCACTATAGGTCTTCCCAGTTTTATCAATCTGTTAACCAACCAACTGCTATCTTGGTCTTCCTGATCCATGGGGAATCTGAGCGCCATAGAAGAATGCAAGTTGACCAAGATTACAGGGAGAGCTAGAGCAGAAATAAAAATGGAGTATCTTCTCTTCTCCCCTCTCTCTCTTCTTTGAATTGGGTCCTTAAAATTTCTTACCAACCAAAAAGCAGGTAGCTCTTCCCCACTATGGATCTTCCTAGATTTACCAATCCATCTTGTTTTAAGCTGTTGACTACCAGCTGCTCCCTTGGTCCTGCTAGGCTGCAGCACAACCTTGAAAGTTGTTATCCCTCCTGGGGGAAATTCGTGTTGGAGTACTGACAGAAGAAAGGGACATTAGTGACTATGAACCTCCATATGGGCTTCTTTGCATGGTGTGGAAACATCACGTGTTGCTTCTACATACACGGCATCGAACAATGTCAGGGGAGGGAAGTGCAATGCCCACGGAGTACTTTGCTCTCAGCCTCATGAGAATGCAGTCCTGATACAACTGCACGAGAATTACAAGGTAAGGCCTGGTCCCCAGAGAGATGAGGAGTAAAAGCCACTGAGAAGTCCTTGTTGGTAACCCAATATATTACATCTCAAGGGCAGCATGCAGAGAAAGCGGGTCTCTGGTGGTCTTAACTATCAGTTACCCCAGGGGACAACCTGTTCACCTCCCTCCAAGTTCAGTTCTTTATGTGACTATCTCCCCTCCCCCAGAAGGCTAATGGACTTGAGGGAGAGATCCACTTCCAAGAGACCACTCTTCGTGTTCCCACACCTCCTGGCAAGTGCCTGGTACATAGCTAGTACCCTGGCACAGTGAGAGGGAAGAAGGCAGCAGCAAAAGAGACAGTTGAGGAGGGAGAGCACCAGGGCAGTGGGGGGCTGTGAGCGCAGCCCTGAAGGCTGGAGTCTGGTCGAAGGTGTCCAAGACAGTGGAACACTGGATGCCCCAGACAGGTGTGTGGGATAAAAACAGGCAAGATGTCCTCCTGGGGGTGTGACCTTGTGTCTTTCTTCTCCCTTTCTATGTTGTTTTTGGTGATGGAATCCACTAGAAACTTACCAAATGTTTTCTCTAGCTTTTTAGGGACTTCCTGGAAGGCCGACCCCACCCTGGTGTGGGATAAACATGATTACTGGGGAGCTGGCTGCAGTGGGATGGAGGGTACTATGGCAGAATTTTTCTCCTCTTCCTTCTTCCCTGACGCTCTGGAATATACAAGTCAAGGCCTCATCTTGTGTCAGTCTCTCTCCCAGCATTCACCTCCTCTTTCCTACTGAAGAAATGGAACACCGAAATGTCCTCTCACGTACTTGTAAAGGAGGGAATACTGTGAGAGATGTCATAGCCACGCCTCTGAAAAAGGCCTTTTTCAACAGTCTGTCTCCCCTTTCTGTTGCTATAACAAAGTTCCTGAGATGCTATAACCAAAGCTGTCTTGGCTCACAGCTCTGGAGCCTGGGAAGTCCGAGTGTCTGGTACCAACAGGGACTTCCTAGTAATGCAACTCTTAGCAGAAAGGGGAGAGGCGAGCAGGTGGTATGTGGCAGAGAGAACATGACAGGCACCCTTTCTTTATGAGGGGCGCCTTTCTTCTAAGAGGACAAGCCCATACCTTCATCTCCTAAGGGCTCACCCCATTTCCAAACACTGCCATAAGGGCAAACTTCATGAGCCTCAGGTGAACAAGTCATGTTCAAACCACTGGACTCTCCCTAACTCCTTCTGTCTTTGCCACTGTTAGCTCAGCTCTGGCCATTACTCTCTGACTTGCCTGGGTCTAGAACACATGAGCCCAGGGTATCTGTAACTGCTGACCATACAAACTGCACTTTCTCTCTTGCCAGAGCCACACACAGCCACCTATCCTCCAGGATTTCTCTCTCTCTCTCTCTCTCTCTCTCTCTCTCTCTCTCTCTCTCTCTCCCCCCCCGTGTGTGTGTGTGTGTGTGTGTGTGTGTGTGTGTGTGTGCGCGCACGCGTGCGCGCGCACAGGTGAGTCCATGTGCAGATATGCATACAATGTGTGTAAGTATGTGTGTGGAGGCCAGAGGTTAATGTCAATTGCCTTTCTTAATTACTAATCTCTCTGCATCTTGTTGTTTCAGATGGAGTTGCTCACTGAACTTGGATGTGTCCGCGTCCACCAGCAGAGCCTCAGGGAGCCTCCCCAGTGCTGGAATTACAGACACCACTGCCACTCCACCCAGGTTTTAGGAGGGTGCTGGGATTGAACTCAGATCCTCATGCTTGTGTGGCAAGCATTTTAGTAACCAAGCTGAGGGAGAGATGGGTGACAAAGACGCAGCTCCATGATATTCGTTGTGCTCACGTGCATGAAGAGTTCAAGGAAGCCAGAGAGATGGGAGTAGAAACCTGGTTTGTCTTATCTCACGAGCTACTAGCTCTGTGAAGGTGCCTCCTGGAGCTATCATGTTAGGTGGTTGCTCGGTGCCCTCTGGCTCTGGGAAACGGGTACATTTGATGTAGAAGCATTCCTCCATGTGCAGCTTCTGCTGGAGTCTTCCAGCTTCTCCTCTTCGAGGCATTTCCACTTGTGCTCCTAGAACCACCCCATTGAGAGCCAATGAGAGACATGACAGTCCTAAAGTCAGAAGGCTGCGTACTTCAAAAACGCACAAGGTTTCGTTTAGTTTAAAACAAACAAACAAAGAAATAACATGGGAAAATCTTTGGGTTTTTTTTTTTTGTTTGTTTGTTTGTTTGTTTGTTGAGACAGGGTTTCTCTGTGTAGCCCTGGCTGTCCTGGAACTCATTCTGTAGACCAGGCTGGCCTTGAACTCATAGAGATCTGCCTGCCTCTGCCTCCCAAATGTTGGGATTAAAGGTGTGCACCAGGGAAAACCTTTGTGGATAAAAATACAGCCTTTTTTCCCCCCAAAAAAGGAAGTCTAAATATCAGATATCTTTATATTTTCCCATCTCCATCCTCCCAACTTCACCCAAAGGTCTGGCTCACAAGTGAAAAGTAGGAGGGGCTAAAATGGAAGTAATGCCGGTCTAACTGAGCAAGATTCAGTGGAAGCTAGTGCTTTTCACGGAGTCCTCCGTGTCTGTTTGAACTTCCACCCTGATTTGTATATCTTAACCCCACCTCCTGGCCCCCATAGTTTACACTGTTCTGGACCCCCTGCCATGTCTTCTAGCTTACCCAGTTCTTCTTTGCTTTCATGCAGGACTTGATTGTATTCCCATTGGGCATTTGTATTTCCAAACCCCGGGCACCTTTAAACTCAGTTGCCCCAAGAAACCTGCTCCTGCTTATCCACAGGTCTCTGTAATACCTTCCTCTCTTTTCCCCTCCTTTCCTTTCCCTTCTCTTCTTCTCCCTTCTCATCCCTTTTCTTCCTTTTTTCCCTCCCTTTGAAATAGAGCTTATTTCCTGTAGTTTTCATCATCATATTTCTCTTTTGTCTTCTTGGATTCAGAGGTAGCATCTAAATTTGTTCTGTGCCTCTATTTTGTGGAGAAGTTGGTGTCTAGCATAAGTACTAAACTGAATTTGTGTGGCACTGGGACAGGCCTGAGTCTGGGTGGGATTCTTAATGCTGTTTGCATTTGAGAGCACATAGTAGCACATTTATGCTCTTATGGAATGGAATGTACACCATAAATCTGGAAAAACCCTATCTTGGACAGTCCTGATCCTGTTACTCTGGCCCAAAAATGCCAAAAGAAAACACAAACACGTCTTGAAAGACTGTCTGAACTGAGCCCAACCAACAGAGGCTGAATGTCAGGGGGAGCCAGGGCTACCCCACCCCCAAGGCTGTGTGAAGCATGTCATTCACCACCTCCCATATTTGGGGTGGGCTTACCTCTTTGGGATGTGGATCCTTCCTTACTTTATCACTATTTTTAAGTGGTTTTTGGTAGAGGAAAATAAAGAGATCTTTTCTTTACAGTACACCTATTAATATCTTTCCCAATAAGGTAGTGTCTACATAAGTCTAAATTTAGGCTAAGAATATAGCTCAGCGGTAGAGTGCCTGTCTAGTATGTGTGAGGCACTAAGTTCGACCGCCCAGCACCACAAAAAAGTCTAAATTAGTATCCGCATAAAAGCAAGAAAAAATAGTGAACTGCTTGTTTTGTGTGTGCAACACAAAATCACCAACTTACGTGATCTATTTTGTTGCATTGTCTGATTTTGGGTAGATACAGACTGAGTCTGTTTAATTTCTAACTTTTCTAACTCCTAATGTGTGCACCCTTCCTAAAGGTGTGAGCAAATGATGACAGCACAGGGGACCCTCATTCTCAGATCAACAGGGCCTTTTCCCTACCAAGTGGGGAAATCCTGTGTTCCAGTTCAGGACCTCTGGAGACTGGCCTCCTCCCATCTATCTCATGTTGGCATAAAAGATTTTCACATCAAGAAAGTGTGTAAGCCAAGCCAGGAGTAGTGACACGTGTCTTTAGTCCCAGCACTGGGGAGGCAGAGGCAGGTGGATCTCTGTGAGTTCAAGGCCAGGCTGGTCTACAAAGTGAGTTCCAAGATGGCCAGGGCTACACAGAGAAACCCTGTCTCAGAAAACCAAATAAATAAATAAATAAACAAATAAACAAACAAACAAATAAATAAATAGTAAGTAAAATCTCTCTCTCTCTCTCTCTCTCTCTCTCTCTCTCTGTGTGTGTGTGTGTGTGTGTATTAGGAATGTATATTCCTAAACACATAACTCCAACCTGTTCAGTCTGTGTAATGTCACTTGCATGTATGTTTTAATTTGGTACTGGATAACCAATTGGTGTGCTCTTCCCTGAGGAAGACTATTTCTCCCACTCTCAGGATTCCTTAGTTTTCTGTAGTTCTTTGTGTGGAGTTAAGGCTCCCAGGGCTCCTTCGGTTCCCACATCCGTGTTAGTGTATCCGTTGTTGCCCTTGTTCAGCTCATGGGTGGGCAGCCGTGTCCGCAGAGACTTTATGGGTGTAGCTTCTGACATTCCCATGACAGTCTCACAGCAATCCCTCTACACCTCCCACCACCACCACCCTGTTCCTCTGGAACTCTTATGGTCTTTTGGCCCCCTCTTCTGCAATGATCCCTGAGCCTTAGGTGAGGGAGTTGTATTGTAGATGTATCCACTGGGACTAGGCTCCACAACTCTGTATTTTGATTGTTTGTGGTTTTTCTGTAATGATCTCTGTCTGTTGCAAAGAGCAGTTTCCTTGTTGAGGGGTGAGCACTACACTTATCTGTGGGTATAACGACAAATATTTAGAATGTAGTTATAAATTATGATGGTTTAGTAAAGTGGTGGTTGTAGGCTCTCCTCCAAGATCCGTGACTTCACCGGCCCTGTGTAGTTAGCTAAGTTTCCAGTACCAGGCATAATTTCCCTCTTGTTAAGAGGGTCTTAAGTCCACTTAGAGAGCTGCTAGTTACTGCCGAGGTATTATTGCCATAGCGAACCTTAGGGTTATGGTGCCATGCTGGTCATTGTCCTGGTCATAGGCATCACAGCTGTGTGTAGGACTCTTGGTTGCTCCCTCCTTTCAGAAGCTTGCATTGTGTCTTCTGTTGCCATGAAAGCTAGCCCTCATTCTCCTCATCGTACGGGAGGGCAGGAGGCTATAACAGGACGTCCTCTAGAGCCACTGCACACCGAAGCACCATGGACCCTTTTCTCTGTTGACCCCAGGCATCCATGTTTCCTGCTCTCCATGTCAACTTCCTATTGCTCTCTGTCTTGTCTCAGCCCCATCTGCTGTTTTTGTTTGTTTGTTTGTGTTTGTTTTTTGTTTTGTTTTGGTTTTATCAGCAATGGTCCCTCCCACCTCCCAGTGTTAGGGACGCAGCCAGGACCTCATGTAAACTCTTTACCAATGAACCACACCCCCAGCTCTCTTACTGTATTCATTCTTGCCATCTTGAAACAGCTGCTCTCTTTGTGTGCATCAAATCGGTAAGGTCAGGTGACACTAACTATGAACTGATGGACACCCTGTAAGAAGGCCACATGTTCCTGCTGCTGCTTAGATGTTTGCTCTTCCATGCCTTTCTGTCCCACCATTGTTCCCTGCATAATGAGATTCTATGACTGTGGGATTTCAGTAATTTCTACTTATTCTAGCTTTGTCGATTTAAACTTTAAATTGATTTTGCCTTAAGTAATTCCCATCTCTGAAAATTCTGTCCTTAATTACAGGAAACAGAGAACTTGAACTAGAGTCCTTACGTGTAGATACTGCCCTTTGGTCAGGATGAATTGAAGTTAGAGGAGAAACCAAGAGCACCTCACCTTCAGTGTTCACTGAGCTAGGTCATTTTCATATAGGTTTCCATTTTATTCATTTGCTTTATTTAGCATTTTCTTCAAAAGTTTTACTGCTGAGTTTCTGTGATCACTTGCATGGAGACCAATTATTTGAATGGCTAGCTTTATAGTTGCCTATGCATTGCTTGCATCATAAAATAAATTCTATTTTGCAGGGACTGGTGAGATCGGCAAAGCGCACTTCCCACCTCCCATCCTCAGAATCCATGTGTTAGTAGGAGAGAACCAGCACACACACAAGAAAAAGAACATTTAAAAGTGTAACACGAATTCGATTTTTAATCTAAATAAGTGCACAAAAGCTTACCAAAGTTTCCTCCCTTGGGGTGAAACTGTGCTAGACCCAGCTGTGTTCTCATTGACCTTCCACACTACTCGATGAAACAAATTCAGCAGATATAAGGGAGAAAATGAAAATTATACAAAAAATGTAGGTAGCTTGAGGTACAACTATTAATGGATGCCAGAGGAATCCCGAAAGGCAGAAAAACGTTGCACTCCAAAGATATTAGGAAAGGCAGTTCAGAGACTCGATGGGATCCGGAAAAATGTGTGAGAGTTACCAACTGCCTTTCAGGCCAAGACAGGACAGCCGTGGTCCGAAGAAGACATGGGCACTGCAGACTTGAAATAGGCTTTCTAGCTGAGACTGAGGCAGAAGGACCCACAGCTGACTTCTAAGCCTTGAGTAGGCTGGGAAGAGACAAACAAAACTCAAGCAACCCCTCCCTACCTGCCACCCCAGACTGGTTGAAACCCAGTGCATTTTACATAGGAGCTGCTCTTTTCTTTTCCCGCTAGTACACTTGCATAGGAATTAAGTTTTAGACACATGAAACTCTTGTTTCCATCTAGAGAAGCTTCAAGGCCTGAGGTGGTGTAGTAGGGAGTGGGTAAGCCCGGAGCAGTCGGTGAGAGTTCCAGCTAGGTCCATGGAGGTGGCTTCTCCCAAGGACTTCCAGCTTCCCGAAGGAAGGTGACACAGAAATCTAACTGCTTTACAAAGGAGTTACTGCTTAAATCAGGCTCTAATTTCCAAGTTCCATTTTGCCTAACGTCCACCGGAGGACCACCTCACTCCTGAGGGAAAAGGTGCATTTGGGAACTTTGTGTCCTTGTTATCAAAGGAGACTTCGGGGAACACAGCAAAGGCTGGGCTGGACCTTGGATCTCGGCAGTTTGGGCTAAGGTGCTGGTGATGCGGAGAAGGGAAGATGGGTGGGGCTGGAAGCCCAAGGGTGAGGGAAGATGTGGAGGGTGAAGGGTGGTGGACAACTAGGAAATTCTGGCGCTTCTCCCCCCCCCCCCCCCCCCCCCCCCAACTGAGTCCAGCTGGAACAACTTCCAGACTCTCTGGCCAGGGCCTCAGAGTGGCCAACAGTCCCTGGCCAGCGTTACCCTATCCAGGCTAAAGGAGCCCACCCACCCCCGGAGATTCCTGGACCTGGGCCAGGAAGAGACTGGAACTAGACAGTGTCTCCAGTCCGGTAGCGTGCACCTTTTTGTCCCGGTTCCCTCGGCTCTCTGCGGATCCTTCATTCTCTTCCCTGGCCTGCCCCACCCCCTACACCTCCACACAGGTCCCAGTCCTAGCCATCCGCTCAGTCCGTCGTCTGCCCAGGCTGCGGAGGAGGCCCTTTCATAGCTAGTTTGATGGGGGATGGGTGAGGGAGGTTGTCGTTGGGAGCCTCTAGGTGGGATACAGGAGCAGGTACTCCGCAAAGGGACTAGAGGGCAAGTGTCCCCTAGATTTAGGATTCTGGACAACTTACATCGACTCATACTTTGATCCTCCGCGCACCTCCTAGCCCCCTAAACTCGCCATCCCCACCTTCCTTACTCCTCTCCGTTGCTTCGTCCTCCCTTGTCTTTTCTGTCCTGTGTCGTGTCTAGAGCTCCAGGCTTATGACTCTGCAAACAACCCCCTCCCCTCTAACCCCAGCAGAACTGTGAGGGGAGGGGCCGGAGGCCCCCCTTTCCGCCTGTGGTTGGAGGGGGCAGTGTGGCAGTCCCAAGTGGGGGCGACCGGAGGCCGTCTCAGTGCCCCACCCGATCAGGCCACTGGGCACACGGGGGCGGGAAGCTGGGCTCAGGAGAGGGGAGTCCGGCCTTGGCAGGTGCGGGCTATGGTCTGGTCTGGCCTGGGCGGGCTCGGGGGGCGGGGTCTCAGGTTACAGCCCCGCGGGGGGCTGGGGGCGGCCCGCGGTTTGGGCCGGTTTGCCAGCCTTAGGAGCGACCGGGCGCATATAACGGGAGCCTCGGCCGGGAGAAGACGCAGAGCGCCGCTTGGCTGCCGGGTCTCCTGCCTCCTCCTCCTGCCCCTAGGGCCCCCTGCATGAGGGCGCGGTAGAGACCCGGACCCGCTCCGTGCTCTGCCGCCTCGCTGCACTTCGCCCGGGCCAGGTTCTGCCAGGCCCCGCGGTGAGCCATGATCCGCCTCGGGGCTCCCCAGTCGCTGGTGCTGCTGACGCTGCTCCTCGCCGCGGTCCTTCGGTGTCAGGGCCTGGATGCCCGTAAGTCGCCCGCAGCCCCTGCCTCCTTCTTCTCCTCCTCCCCAGCCCCCCGTCCGGGTTAGGGCGCCGAGACCTAGGTGCACAGCACACAGGAGTTCACTGAGCCGAATTCTGCGAGCGAGGAGCTCTGTCGCAGCATCCTCAACGAGAGTCGCGAGTGGAGACATTTGCAGGTCCCTGTGTTAAGCAAGGATATGAACTTGCAAAGTGAGGGACGCGACAGGTTTGAATACAGATATAAACGCACCCTGCTCCACCAGTTTTGATCAGGAGGCTTCGAGCTCAGCAAAAGAAGTCCCACACTTAAAAGTAGGGGAGAGAATGGGAGACGCCTACGGGCTGACTTTTCAGCCTAGTCCAGGGTTAAATGCTGCACGGCTCAAAGGGGCGCTAGACAAAGGGCTAACTCTGACACTGATGGGTTGAAATCTGAGGCCACAACGAAAAAGAGGCTCTCTGCGACTTCAGCGCCGCTCTCGAGCTCCCTCCTTCTCCAGCCTGGCCCAGAGTAAGGTGCAGCCGGCTAGCTCTCCTCTGTACCTCGGCACGCGGCACGCCCCTTGCCTCCCTTGGGCTTCAGGAACTTGACGTCTCCTACCCGACCTGCTTTCCAAATGCACCCTCAAGAGCACTCCTCCACTGTCTGCCCCCTTCCCCCCTGAGGGTCTTCAGTAATTTACTTTACTGTGTGCGTAGCGGAGGATGGATGGAAGGTGATGGTAGTGGCCTGCTTATGGCTGTCGTTAGAGGCTGTACAGCCTTGGCCCAAGGGCGGTTCCCCGCACCTTTTCGCCTCCTCCATGGGTAAGATCCACTGTCTGGGATTATATTTAGGACAAACGAAGCCTGGAAAGTGTATTAGGTAGAGAGAATTTTCTTCCACGTGTTTGGGCACGTTTCCGACGGCTAGGATTCCAGCCTTGTCTTTGTATGTTACGGACTCTAAATCAATCGCAGGTGAAACTACTTGAGTAGTGGGTGGGGAACCAAAGACCCTCTGCCTGAGACTCTGTGCGCTTTCCCCTGCCACCACGCTGCCTCCAAAGATGCTTTGTAAGGCGGCGGGCCCTGGCGGACTTTCCGCTCCTTAGCGCGGCGGACGCGGCGGGGGCAGGGCTGGAGCGCGGCAGCGTGGAGCCCAGGACAGTACTTTCCGACCCCGCCGCTCAGAGTGGCAGGATGAGGAGCTAAGCCAGAGTCCTGCGCTCGAGCTCTGGGGGAATAGCGAAGTGTTTGTAAGTGGTCTGAGACCGGCCTGACAATATTTTTGTCCTAAACTCACAAGCACACACCCACAAAGCTGCGGTCTTGACCAGTGTCCTCTGTGGAGTGAATTGATCGTCTAAACTATTCTTCTAATTCTTCCTCTGATAGTAGAGGAGCTCGCTTAAGTGGCGAAGATTGAATGCCACAGCTTTGGGTGGGGGTGGGGTGGGGATCTAAAACTTTAAGTCCCCTCCTCCTAGGAGGAGTACGATTCTGCATCGGACTGGTTGGTGTTGGACCCTGGCTCGTCCCATCTACGCAAACACCGCCACACTCCAGCCTTGGGTCCACAGGACCCAAAGACCTGACGTGGGGAAAGGCGTGGCCTGCGTGGACCTTAGGAATGTCTGAAACCTAGAGTCCACCACGCTCCTCCTCTCCATCTTTCCACGAGTCTGGGAAACTTTCTTGGCCTCCGAGACTTTGACCCACATCTGCATTTCTCAGCACCAGCTTCCAAAAGTGCTGCTGGCTGGCGAGGGGGTTTGGGGGGGGAGACCTCAGTCCTCCTTTGTGAGGCTTGTTTGCGTTGGGGGATTGGCAGCGATGGCTTCCAGATGGGCTGAAAACCTGCCCGTATTTATTTAAACTGGTTCCTCGCGGAGACCTGTGAATCGGGCTCTGTGTGCGCTCGAGAAAAGCCCCATTCATGAGAGGCTAGTCCCAGTGGGTCCCCCGACTCCTCGACCCCCCCCCCTTTCCCACAGTGCCCCCTCCCCGTGCCCTCCTGCCGCCACCTCCCGGGCTCCGGCTCCGCGTGCAGCGGCAACGAAGCAAAACAGTTCTCCGAAAGAGGTAGCTTTTTAA
Organism: Lophiomys imhausi; assembly: GCA_907164525.1. NCBI lineage: Eukaryota > Metazoa > Chordata > Mammalia > Rodentia > Muridae > Lophiomys > Lophiomys imhausi. The sequence continues at coordinate 1,823,972 of CAJQZJ010033609.1, read as the reverse complement.
TTGGCCAGCCACAAAGAATCGCTTATGCGGCGCGGCGGTAACGAGGGGAACCAGATCAGGAGGCCGGGATGCTATCTGTAGCCCCTTTAGTGCCACAATTAGGGTGGTGCTGGCTTCCTCCGACAGCACCTAGGGGATCTGGTTACCGTGTTGGCTCCTTCTTGGGCAGTCACTTAATCCTACTTTTTACTCTCTGGGTGTCTGTCTGTCTGTATCCAGAGTCCCAGTCACAAAGAGTCAGCTAACGGCTCTCACACCCAGAGCGGCCCCGGGGCACCCTTCCTGGGGAACCGGATCAGCTTTCACGATGCACCCTTCTCAGGCTTTCCTCGTGGCTCCCCCAAACAATCTTAGGCGATAGCGTGTTCTTTCTTAGTCGGGACTGGACGTCATTAGCCGAAGCTGCACCTCCAGCTATTTTAGCGCAGCTAGGTGGTGGGGGGAGGGACTGTCCCAGCAGCTTGACATTTTCCCTGGGATCTCCTCACCTTCCCCTTGATTGTCTTGCCTAAAGGTTAGATGGTTTTCTTCCAGTGAAAAAGAAAAGGGAGCCTTTGATCTTTGGATTCTCGCTTTCCTTGAAGAGCAAAGGGCAGGCCCGTTTCTCTCCACGCCCACTGGGTTTGTGGCTCTTCGCTATTATTTATTCTCAGCTTTTGCCATTGCTTTTGAGACCTTGATGAGAAAAACAGCCCTGGGCACTGCCTAGCACGTGGTGCGGGATCGTCGCTCCCTGGCGCTCTGAGAAGCTCTCTTGTCAGCACAGTTTTCATGTGCAGGGCGAATTCCAGACGGCAGGGCGCTGTGGAGAGGGTCCAGTCCGAGCTATTCCTTTGCATTCTTGGAGGACGCAGGTCTAGACTGGTCAATCTTAGGCAAGGTCAGGCATTTAGAGTTTGCTTCCACCCATTCTGGAGATGCCATCTTCAGATAGAAGCAAGACTTCTGGCAGGAGTGTCACGGGCAGGAGGGCCGGCTTGTCTTTTAAGCTATTGTATATACATTGCTAATATCTTCTAATGTTTGTAGGTAGAATTCTCTGCACTTTCTCTGAATTTTAGCTATCAACTATATTTAGAAAAGTCTCATTATTCCTAAAGGCTGACTCTCCAGCTAGAGTGCCTTGCCATTTTTCTTTATTCTCCATCTTTACTGCCCCTAGATTACTGCTCAGAGTGTCATCTCCTCCTACCAGCCACTTCCCCCCTCTGACTTATCCTTCCCTATTTCCACCCCCTCCCCCCATGCTGGAAAGGTGAAGAGAACGTAGTAGAGTAACAGCCCTGTTTTATTGCTGGGTCATAACTCCCATCCCAGCCCCAACATACCCATCTTGCACAGTGCAAGACACATAGAGGATACTGTAGACTATGCAAAAAGACGAATTATGTTTTCCAAAACTAATCTGTAAAGTCAGTCTGTCCGGTGCGGTCTGACACCCCCCCACCCCCACCCCGGGTTCCTTAGCTTTTGAATTATGACAAGCTGACGGCAACCTCTTTCTCTTTCTCTCCGGCTCTTCCCCCTCCCTGCTTTGGCACACTGCCACTCCCACCCCACTTGGTGCAGAGGAGGATGGCAGCTGCTTGCAGAATGGGCAGAGGTATAAAGATAAGGATGTGTGGAAGACTTCATCCTGCAGCATCTGTGTGTGTGACACTGGGAATGTACTCTGTGACAACATAATCTGTGAAGACACAGACTGCCTCAACCCTGAGGTCCCCTTCGGAGAGTGCTGTCCCATCTGCCCAGCTGACCTCACCACTTCCAGTGGTCGTAATTTATTTATTTCTTATTCAACATAAATAAATTACTTGCAGACACAGCAAATGCCTTTTCCATCGATATCAGTTTTCTCTCGGAAGCCGAGAAGCTGCTTGATCACAGCAGCAGGGTAGAAAGGCAAGGCCACTTCTCGATTGCAGGTTGAAACCTGATGAGCCTAAGTCACTAGAGAGACCCTCACCTAACACCTCAGGAGTATGCTCCTGACACTTATGGACATACAGATATGGGTCCACAAAAGTTTTTGCTCATGAGTCAGGTCTGCTAATTACTAGAGCCACAGTGAAAATCAGGCTCTGTCTAGCAACAGCATGAGTTAATTTGTCCTGTGTCACCTATACCTTGTCTTCTCTATAGAAAATCTCCAAGGACATGGTCATTAATGTGGAGAAAACTCTGTCAGTAAGCAGGAGGACAGAGTGGGTTCCCACATTGGAGTAGAGTATGGTAGAGGTGTTTCCTCTTTGCATTGCCCCCCCACACACACCTGGCATTGACCACCATTTAAGAGACGGAAGAGACAAAAGAGTGGCTGGCCTCTGGGAGTTGAAGGGGTGATTACATTCCTGCACGCTGGTAGTTTTCCCAGCTAGAACCAGTGCTGACCCCTTCCCAGCACTCAGACAAATGTCCCATCTCCTACAGAGTAAGTGGGGGCACATGTACAAGTCTCTTGGATGGCTCATTGTGCCCTTCCTGCTCCTATGGAGAGGAGAGTTGAACAGGAATCGAGAAGTCGCCTTCCTTCCCTGAGTACTTCCCCAACCAACACTGATGCCTTGTATGGAGCAGACTCTCAGATCCTGTCTGAGGGGCCGTGCCAGTGCAGTGTTGGTGGTCTATAGGATTTTGCTGCTGTGGTGGGGTAGGGGCTTATCACGTTGGGATGGCTCTGGCAGCAATGCTCTTTTAATTTCTGTGTCCTGCTCTTTTTTGTGCTTGCTTCAAGGAGACTCCACGCTAATGTAAGGCTTCCTCAGACTCTTCTTTGGGAGGGCATGGGTTGGGAAGGGCTGCCTGACCTACCTTCTTTGCTTTGCCCCCTGGTTGCCTCTGTCCTGCTCTCAACCTATTCCTGTACTCTATGCATGCTTTTTGACTAATAAAGTTAGAGGCACTTCCATTCCTCATGTGTCCTCAGCAACAAAAGGGCTCTGTGATCCTAACACCCCAACACAGAGGGATTCAGGGGAGCAACAGAGAAATCTGCTTCCCTCCTTGGTTGTGGTTCTTTTCTTTGATCCTCCAAAGAGAGTTTGAATGACAAGATATGGTCCCCCGTCTCACCTTCTCCTTCTCTGTTTTCCCTTGCAGGACACCTAGGGCCAAAGGTAAGGCACTCTGTTTTTAATTTAATTTAATTGCATCCTCACTCCCCGCCCCCATGTGATTGTGTGTATGAATGTGGACACATGTGTGCTATGGTGCATGTGTGGCAGCTCAAGGATAAATCTGAGTTAATTGGTTCTCTCCTTCCACGGTAGGGTAGGGTAGGGTAGGGCATCAGGCTGGCTCCTCAAGAGCGTTAGCCACTGGGCCATTTCAGTGGCAGAGACACTGTGATGCTAATCCAGTCTGCTCCTCTTCTTTAGACCCCAGAAGACATCTGTCTGAGAGGCTGGGTGGGGGGGGCAAGGTTTGTGTGGTGGTGACAGGCTCACCCAGCTTGCTTACTCCTGCCAACACTTTTCATGTTGCAGGGGCAGAAAGGAGAACCTGGAGACATCAAGGATGTAAGTACAAATTATCCCCACCACAACCCATGCATTTGCTGTCCAGAATGTACCCCTGTAACCAATGGGCCTATGGCTCTCTCCCACACAGATCATAGGACCCAAAGGACCTCCTGGCCCTCAGGTAAGAAAGGAAGAGGTCCCTTTCTTCATTCTTCCCTTATTGCAACCGAGCCACCACGGCTTCGGGTTTAATGTCATCCCACCACACTCCTCACCTTCAGGGACCTGCCGGTGAACAAGGACCCAGAGGTGAACGTGGCCACAAAGGAGAAAAGGTGAGTGGACAGCAATAAAGCCTGACTTCCCATCCCCTGTGTCCTCTAAAGGCCTGGTTATCTCCTGGGAGCTGCCTGGGGCAGATGGTTCCTAAAGAAGCATGGCTTCACCGATCTTTTTCTCTTCCTGCCAAGGGTGCACCTGGACCTCGTGGCAGAGATGGAGAGCCTGGTACCCCTGGAAATCCTGGTCCCCCTGGACCTCCAGGCCCCCCTGGTCCCCATGGCCTTAGTGGAGTAAGTGACCTTAGTTCTCCTTTCTCCAGGCTGACTGACTCCAGAACTGTGGCTTCTAAATTGCTACTTGCGGTTACCTGACTGGTTTCCAGGATGGCCAGGAGTATGTACATGGTCCATTCATGGGGTTCACCTCAGGCCTATAATTGAGTAGAGTCACATATGAGACTTGAGGCTGTCAAGCTAACATAACTTTTTCACTCACTGGGTTTCTGTAAAGAAGGCCTTCAGCTACCTGGTTTCCTGGCACCCCAATGTGTTGTTGATTCTTGGGGGTGGGTGTAGTGGTGTGGGAAAAAAGATGACTGGGCACTTGTGTTTCTCTGGAAGAGCAGTGACCACTGTCCTTGGAAGACATTTATCCGTAGTCCTTGCCAAGTACATTCCAAGCAACTATTCATTCTCATGAAAGAGCCCCACTGAGTGAAGGTGTGTGGCTACTGTAGTATTTGGAATCACACCAATCAACAAATTATATGACTGCTCCGCTTTGGTAGGTGTGCCATTTGGAGGTCTACTATGTTTTAAATTCTTCAATTTAACCGGGCTCACAGACGCCTACCCTAACCCTTCCTGAAATATTTCAAGCCTTTGCCAAACATCAACATCTTAGAGAACAAAGAACGCCTTTTAAAAGAGATGTTGTATTTATGTAAAGCAGAATATGACATTTTATGAGGCAGTGTGCGAGGGGCTGAGATCACTACAAATGACACTTGGTTTCCCAGACTGATTATGCCACTGTTGAAAGAACATATTCCCAAAACTTTGTTGGGTATCCTTAGCAATTCTGATCAGTACTCAGCTAGCCTCTAATAACTAGAGACTAGGTAGAATTCTTTCTCTCCAGATAAAGCTCCTTAGTAAGCAGGAATGACTCAGGGCCCCTCAGCTTCCTAACACAGTTGTATCCCTTTGCAGAACTTTGCAGCCCAGATGGCTGGAGGATTTGACGAGAAGGCTGGCGGTGCCCAGATGGGCGTAATGCAAGGTCCAATGGTAAGACTTCTTTACTGCCCAGAGTAAGGAGGTCACCCTTAGCAACCTCTGCCTTACAGATAATTGCTTGGGAGCATCTCATCCTTGCCAGTTAGTTAAAACCCCTTGTTTAGTTAGCCTGAGGAGTTTGGTTTTTAATGGTGATGGATGTCAGCTTGAATGATGCTCTAGAATGACTAGGAAGAATGAGGATGGAGAGGTGCTGATGCATCAGAAGGCCGGTTACTTTTGGTCTTGGAAGGAGAACTGAAGAATGCTACAGCAGTTACTGTTCTGCAGCATCCACAAGACTTATAGCAGGAAATCTCACCCTGCAGCACTGGCTTGGCACATGCTAAATGAAATTCAGACTTTAGTAAACATGGCTGCCATCCAGGAGCAAGTAAGGCCAGCTCCTCTGTCCAAATGGTTCCTATAAATAAAAATAGATGGTTGAGTGGGGAGTGGGAAAGAAGAGGGAACAGCCACAGGAGGCCCTTTGCACCATCGCCCCACCTCCCTCCACCCCCACAGTGTCTTCTTGTCCTTTGTCTGGCTGCTGGAACCATGAACACTGATGATAAAGCAGGTTAGTAAGTGTCTCATTTTTCTGTTCCAATGCAGGGCCCCATGGGACCTCGTGGACCCCCAGGCCCTGCCGGTGCCCCTGTAAGTGTCTGGTCATTTCTTCTTGATGCCATTGCAGATGTTCATCAACCTTGCCCACCCAGTTTTGGGGGTCAACATGGCATCATTTCTTTCCCTTTTAGGGCCCTCAAGGATTTCAAGGCAATCCCGGTGAACCTGGGGAGCCCGGTGTCTCTGTGAGTACTATAGGCTACCCTCTCCCATGACATTCTGGGGACAGCCTTCTGCTCTAACCCAAACTACTGTCCACTCCCAGGCTCTGCCAGGTCTTTCCCACAATGGGAGGGCTATAGGAAATTCAGAAGTTACTCCCCACCAATGGGGCAGTCTTCCAGGGAACCAATATGACAGAAACTCCATCATGGCACTTCCCTCCGGGGCTCACCAGCCTGTACTGTCCCCGCCTCCCCTATGATCTACCTTACAATTTTCTTCTGACCTTTTTGTATTTTGTCCTCTTACAATGACTAGCTTCCAAAGCTATCATCCTGCATTTTGTCTGTTGCGTTTCCCTCCCACCCATCTCTTAAACTCTCTATTTGTAGGGTCCCATGGGTCCCCGTGGTCCTCCTGGCCCTGCTGGAAAACCTGGTGATGATGTGAGTAGACCTGAGAAGCCTCCAAACCCTAGGGAGAGTTGTGCTGTGGGGTGTGGGGAGAGAGGCTTCCTGAGAAACAAGGCTGGCCAGTCCTAAATTCCCGCTGTCTACTACCCACACTCCCATTTGCTACTAAGCTTGCCAGTTCCCTGAGGACTGTTTTAGATCCAATGAGATGGAGAGTAATTAAAACATCATTAACTTCGGGGGTGGGGAGGGGGAGGTTGAGAAATGAGAGAAGGAACTGGACAAAGATCGTAGAGTAGAAAAACAAAGAAAGAGTCCTTCAACAAATGCCCTAACATCATCTCAATTGTAAATGAGGTAGAGAAGCTCAGCCTGAACCAGGACATCCACAGAGGATGAAAAAAAAAAAAAAAAAAAAGAAAGTAGAGCCAAGAGCTGGCTTTCTTGAGCTAGTTTTGTGACTGGTATCACATAGTAACGTCTGTGTAGGTCAGGGCATACCGGCCAGTCCAGAGAGCTCTGGGGAGGATAGCAAACACTTGCTGGGGAAGTTGGACACTAGTGAGGACTAGGAACTGGCCCGAGAATAAACACAACCGTGAGAGTCATTCAGGGAGAGGGCGTCTGCAGGAGGTGGGCAAGGTGGGGCAGATACGCAGCCCTGGAGTGATTTGTTCTGGGGCACACCAACCAGTTATGCTCATGGGACTGTCAAGAAAAATGAGGTACCTCTCTTTCTGTCCAGGGTGAAGCTGGGAAACCTGGAAAATCTGGGGAAAGAGGTCTTCCTGGCCCTCAGGTAAGGCCCCACCTTTCCTAGTCCCACTAGGCTTTTCCAGTCTCCCTCCTTGGTCCAGACAGTTCACTAAGTTTGATTAGCTTAATTTAAAACTGGGCACTAACGTGCCTGTGTATACTATGCCTTCAGGCTGGCAACCATGTTTGCATGAGCACAAGATGATGGTCCGGGTTTGGCTGAAGGAGCTATGGAGGTGCCTGGGTGCCTGTTTCTTATTGGTAGCCTGAGGGAGCTGGATCTGCAGGCTCTGCAGCACCTTTTACTCAGTCTCCTCTTTGCATTGCAGGGTGCTCGTGGATTCCCAGGAACCCCAGGCCTCCCTGGTGTCAAAGGTCACAGAGTAAGTATCATGGGCTAGGGTGTTGGAAGGCAGGTGCTACCTGGAGAGGAAACGTTTTTGGGCTATGGATGTTATCTCCTGTGTGGGTTCCCAGATGTGTGATGGAGCCCTTTTCTTGTTTCCCAGGGTTACCCAGGCCTGGATGGTGCTAAGGGAGAAGCTGGCGCTCCGGGTGTGAAGGTAAAGGGGAGACATCAGTCAAGGAGATTCTGGAGGGTTTAGGGAGTTCAAACATAGTTGAGAACATCCCAGGCTACATCTTGGTAAAGGAGCAGCAGGCCTTAGAGCTTGGAGAAAATGTCTCTCCTAGAATTGAAGCTGCCATGTCTCAGTCCTAAATGAACCAGACAATTCTTTCAATGACTTACTTACCTAGAAAGTTTCTGGGAGCTAAGACTCCAAACATTGACCTTATGTGTCTTTTTTTTCCAGGGTGAGAGTGGTTCCCCTGGTGAGAACGGCTCCCCGGGCCCAATGGTGAGTCTGAGTGTCACCGTGGGAAAACCACCAGTTACTCTTAAGACTTCCCTAACACTTGTCAGATGGCTACCTTACAAACAGCAGCATTGCTTTCATGCATTCATGCAAAGCAGATATCTGGTTTTGCAGATTTATCTGATTAGGAGCAAAACCAGCGTGCAGTAGACAGACTGTTCAGAATCTCCCCTGCACTTCCTTGAAGCAGGAACTGTTAGACACACTCAAAGCGTTGTTTCAGGTTTTTAAAAATACGGTTTTCTCAGCGTTTTGGGGTACTCATCTGTTGCAAGAAAATGAGATGTATTCACCAAAGGCAACAGCAGGAACACAAATGGGCCTGTGCGGAGGAACCCCGGGCCTTGGGAGCAGGATCTCGGGGCAAAACAGCACCACCAGGGTTGCTGTCCTTTGCTTCATGGTGTAAGGAGGCAGGAGGGTCGCCATGGGTGGGAAGGACGCTCCGGAAGAGTCATCACACAGCCCACTATTATGCCAACTCACGCTTAAACTGTGTTGGTGTGTGTTGCAGGGTCCCCGTGGCCTGCCTGGTGAGAGGGGACGGACCGGCCCTGCTGGTGCTGCTGTGAGTAATCCCCAAAGCTGGTTACCACTATAAGTTCAACACTTCACAGTTCATAAGTAAATTTCTCTTGGCCCTCAAAGCAACTCAGTGATAAGATGGGCCAGGAGATACATGCCTATGATCCTAGCATCTAAGAAACTGAGGCAGGGGAATCACAAGCTCAAGGTCAGCCTGGGCCACACAGTGAGACCTTCCTCAATGCCACCTGATCCAACTCCTAAGAAACAACAAAACCCAGCCTGGTGAGGCTTAGGGAGCGTCATCATACTAGGAGGCCCCATTCTGAGTTTTTCCACTCCCAATCTTCAGGTGGCATGGGGCCTGCAGAGTGGAAGGAAGGGTCGTCTTAGGAGAGTGGGCTGGTAAGAGCAAGGTTCTCTCCTGCAGTCTGGATTCTTCAGGGCACCCCTTCGATAGCCTCTACCCATTTCCCAGTCTGTGCAACCAGAGTTCTGGCTCAGGCTCAGGTGGTGGTAGCTGTCCACACTGTCTGCTCTGCTCTTTCTCTTGATTCCAATGACAGTATCCGAGGAAAACAGAAAAGAGGCTAGCCTTGGCTCACAGGCCTTCATGTTTGATGCAGTGACCTCCACCTCTTGGCGCTTCCTTGGTTTAGGACCCAGCTTGTTTTGTTTCATCTAATCTTCCCCCTCATTCTGTGAAGTTGAGTCTGCTGTTCCCATTTTAGAGAAGAGGGAACTGAGGCCCAGAAAGAATAAATAGCTTAATGCAGACTGTACACTGAGACTCCAGACCCTGCTGGGCTCTAGTTATTGTGGGAAACCATGAGCTGGAGGATTGGCAGGCAGTGGAGGGCAAAGGTGCCAGATGGAGGGGGTTAGCTTGGCTCTCCAGGCAATAGAGAGACCTTGTAGGTGCTTGGTCAGTGAGTGATGTGGTGAAAGGCGTGTTTAAGGAAGATTACGGCTTCCTATTGGTCTGCACACCAGCCAATCAAGCTCAGAGGCCCCTCCTCCTAGGTCCTTGCAGGACAACTGAGACCAGCCTCACTGTATGCAACTGCTTTCCAAACCATGCATCTGGGTGGCAGAAACTTCCCTTAGGAGCAAGTCTCTGAAACAAGCAGACTTGGCCCCCAGTGTCAACCAGAGCTGGCCAAGGGCCTCGCCCGAGGGTTATTTTGTGTGAGGGGGGCAAGCTCTGAGCCTGCTGCGTCTATAGAGTTGGAGGGATGCTGGCCTGGGGCTTTTAATGAGGCTCAAAGCTAGAGTGGCTCACTTGTGAAGAAGTAGAGACAGCCTGATGCCTCTTGCATTGTCCTTCCTCCTTCCTAGACACACCAAGTCCCAGTTCTTGGTTCTCCTTGATGAATCTTGTTCACATACCGGGCATGCTGGCAGTGCAGTTATGAGGTTCAGCTTAGAAGATTCTCTGCACTGTGTTGGGCCTTTTTGTGGGGGAGGGGAGTCTCCTCACTCTGCCTTAGTCTCTGCCAGGAGGTCTCCCAGAGGCCTTCTGAGCCTAGATGTCCTTAGACACAAGCAACTCAGACTGTCCTCTCCTCAACCTTGCTCCAGTAAGAGCCTGCAGACAGCTACTGATCCTTCCCTGCTCTGGCCCTGCTCTCTGCTGGCTGACTTCTGGAGGGAAGGTACACTGTAGGATTTCCCTAGAAACAAACTTTTCCAGGGCAGTTGGGTGAGCCAGGAAGGCGGCTCTGTGAGAAGAGAAGGCTTACACCACGAAGACGCCTGAGTACCACAGAGCATCCTCTTATGCTTCTGACAAAGCCTTCCAGAAAGTCTCCCCTTAGCCCGGTGGTTCTCAACCTGTGGTTCGCGACCCCTTTGGCAGCCCTCTGTCTCCAAAAATATTTACATTATGATTCATAACAATAGCAAAATTACAGTTGTGAAGTAGTAATGAAAAAAATTTATGGTTGGGGCTCATCACAATATAAGGAACTGTGTTAAAGGGTCCTGGCATTAGGAAGGTTGAGAACCACTGACAGTCTTCTGGGTCCCCTGCCGGGTCCTAGGCCTGGCTGTACCCAATGTGAAGGTTCCTAGAGTTAGAGTAGAACTCACAGGCAGTTGAGAAAAAACTTTCAAGGTTTTCACCCAAAACTAGTGGAACTCTCAAAGCTCAAGTCCTGTAAGGAAGGAGCATCCTTGGTTGTTTGCCAAGGCCAAAGCTCTCAGAGAGAAGATCTCAGGCCTGGTTGTAAACCAGGGCTGATGGCCTGTCCTCATCATGGAGCAGACTCCTAGTCAGCAGGAGACATCCTGGGGGTATTTCTGCTGTCCTGAAGAGCAGCTGACTGGGAGGGATCAAAGGTTGTCTGGAGTTCACAGAAGGGAGGCTTCGCTTGTCTTCACCCAGGGTAGCCAGTGCCGAGAGGTTGTTCCTTGCCTCTGCCATCTTCCTTTTGCCTGTTTCACTGGCTTTCTCAATGACCATTCAGCTTAAAGTCAGGGATACTTGGGACCTAACTGAAGTTTTAGAAGTGACAGGGCTGTTGAGAAGTTGGCCAAATTCACTACTCACAAGAACAAGCCCCCTGCTGCCCTCTGTCCATCCATTCATGAAGATATCCCATGAGGGTTCCCCTGTTGTAGTCACACACACTCAGCCTGGGGCACCCCATCACTGTGTCTCGACATTTTATGTGAAGGTGGACTGTAGCAGGCACAGCTGCATCTATGGACAACACTCACATCGGCTCCTTTTTCCTTGTTCACAGGGTGCCCGGGGCAACGATGGGCAGCCAGGTCCTGCTGGACCTCCGGTAAGTCCCACCCATCCTTAGCAAGCGACAGAGGCTGTGAGGCCTAAGGAGCAGCCCTGAAGTCTGTGTGGTTGCCCCTGTACTTGCTTACCAGGAAGGAGGTGGTCCGTCCCTCGAGCTTTTTGGCAACTGCAGCCCTGAATTCCTCAGCTGCCTTTAGCAGTCTCTTCTAAGGAGAAAGGTCAAAGTCATGTGGCTTCTTATGACATGTAGTAGACTCAGGAACTTGCCATGCAAATCAAGGCATCCCTCTGGAGTTCCCTGGGGACAGCAGCTAGACAGTTTCTTCTAGCTACAATTGTCTAGAGCAAAATCAACAGAAAGTGAGGAAGGAGCATGAGGCAGGATGTCTCTCTTTTGAGGCCTGGTCAAGAGTCTGCCTAGATTCAGGGTTCACCCTGCACCCCATTCTTCTCTCCAGGGTCCTGTTGGTCCTGCAGGTGGTCCTGGCTTCCCTGGTGCTCCTGGTGCCAAGGTGAGTGATCTGCTGCTGGTCAAGCTGAGAATCTCAGAGGGTCAAGACACTCTCTCTTCCCATAGCCCTTGCTAAGGGTCCCTTGTTACACCTTCTTCCTTTTGAAGAGTCTCTTCACCCTAGCCTTTGTGGGTATTTCCAGGGTCTCTCACCGGCAGAGAGTAAGGTTTGATGAAAGAGACTCAGAGTCCATCTTGTAGAGAAAGATGGGAAAACCTAGAGGCCTGTGGGAGAAGAAGACCAGGGAGGGGAGGAAAGGAGAAAACAAGCCAGGGGGTGTGCAAAAGCTGGGATACTCAGAGGGATCTTAAGGGGAAGGGGGGGGAGGCAGAGGAAGTGGGGCAAGGACACAGTTCTGTGCTTCCCTTTGCCCCCTTCCTATTTCTACTTCTCTTAGGGTGCTGGGCTCTAACACACTTCTTCCAAGGATTAATAGAGGCCAGTGGGAGGCCAGCCAGTTCACGGGAAGGCCCCTGTGGCCCAGGAGGGATTCCAGTGTGACCGTCCCTGGGAATTAATAAGGAGCCTCCCTGTGTCACTGGCATCGGGTTGCTTTTCCACTCCTGGGGGTTTCCATGGCAACCAGACAGTGTCTGAGGCCTCTGGGAACCCTGTGAAGGGGACTCATTGTGAGGAGGGATAGCAGAAGGTGAGGGGGCCTGACCTTTAGAAAATAATAATTACCAAAGTGAACCAAGAATGCTGTGTGAAGAAACCTGAGGAGGCTCTGACCTCTCTCCAGGCCAGCAGCCTTCCCCGGGGACTACAGTCCAGAAAGCCAGATCACAGTGAGCTGTGACTTTTAGGAAAAAACAATTCTAAAAAAGAGAGTTTTTACATAGTGGAGGGGGGCTGCCAGCTAGCTTAGAGAAAACTAGAGTCAGGGAGCCTGTCCCAGCTTGCTTTCTGCCCTGGCTTCCTGGCACTTCAAACAGGCTCAGGGGGAAGCCTGAAGAAGCTCTGATCACCCAGCAGCCAGACAGAAACAAAGCTGCTTCAGAGCTGAGATTCTAGAGGAAACAGAAGGCCGAGAGCCTGGGGAATCACCCTTCTCACTTCTGTTCCTCTATCAGAGAGAAAACAAAAAGAAGGGCACAGGAAAGGGACTGCCTGTCTGTCTGTCCATCATCCCATGGCCCTAAGATGGCACAACCCCTAACCCAGGCTTCTCTGACAGGGGCTGACAGGACCAGTGAACTGCTGGTTGCTGGAACCCAGAAGGCATCTGTGTAGTTGTGCAGGGTTTACAGGGCAGAGGCGAGATGCAGAGTGGAGGAGGCAGGAGTGGGATGTTATCTCTTCATGGTGCTCGGTCAGCTGGGAGCAGAAATTACAGCGTCTAGTGTGAGCAAGGCTACTCAACTTGCAGATGTATGAGCTCGTGCAAGAGTCGTGAACACAGCTGGCTTTGAACTGCTGCTGCCCCTTCCCTTCCTTCACCCTCTGACTCTCTTTCCAGGGCGAAGCTGGTCCCACAGGTGCACGTGGTCCTGAAGGCGCTCAAGGTCCTCGTGGCGAGCCTGGCAATCCTGGGTCCCCTGGGCCCGCAGGTGCTTCTGTAAGTTCATCTCTTTGTCCCGGAGGGCCTCACATCTGTGGTCTTGGCCCTCCTGAGTGCAAGTGTCATTTGAAGGAGCATTGGGTCCCAGTCATTAAACCTGCATGCTGGCCAACCACCTCCCACTGACCCCCATGCCTGTCTCCCTCCTCCCATAGTCCACCTCATGAGACATGTAGCAGGAAGCAGGAACGTCCAGGAATGCCCCTGATGTGACTGGGGCCTGATGGGTTGGTTCTTTGCTGTTTATTTTACTGCAATAACATATTCTTCTCAGGGCAACCCAGGAACCGACGGCATTCCTGGAGCCAAAGGATCTGCTGTAAGTACTGGTGCTGGCCTGTGTCCTCAGGGTGGCTCGGTCCCTCCTCATCTTCTCTCCTCATGAGCCTTTCTTCTACTCACCATGACAGGGTGCTCCTGGCATTGCTGGTGCTCCTGGCTTCCCTGGGCCCCGTGGCCCTCCTGGTCCCCAAGGTGCGACTGGTCCTCTGGGCCCCAAAGGTCAGACGGTAAGAGCCTGAATGGTCCTCATGTCCTACCTGCATGCCCCTCTTTTCTGTGTCTCCTGCTCACTGCAGGAGGTTTCTGGGAGGCAGGCAGACTCTTTGTAGAGAAGTCAGTGTGAGTGCTTTTCTTTCTCTCATTTAGGGTGAGCCTGGCATTGCTGGCTTCAAAGGTGAACAAGGTCCCAAGGGAGAAACTGTGAGTATCTATCTGCCTTCAAGCCTTTATTTTCTTTACTGTTACTCTCCCTGACAGATTACCCTTCTGCCCCACTGAGCCCCCTACCCCCAGCCATTTCCCATTCCAGGCCCTCTCCCAATATCCCTGGACAAGGGAGCAAAATAGTGTAGAGGAGACCCTGGTACAACTTCCTCTCCCAACTTGAATAGCTTGAGTTCCAAGTCATCTCTTTCTCTTGGGCTACTTCTGCTCCTCCATGGCTGATCCTACCTGCCCCTCTTGCTGAAGCTCTGAAACATTCCCAAGGCACTTCCTCTGCACACCAGGCCAGTGCTTTTCCCAAGGCTAGGTGAAAACCTTATCCTGTTTCTCTCATGTTTGTCATCAGGGTCCTGCTGGGCCTCAGGGAGCCCCTGGCCCTGCTGGTGAAGAAGGTAAACGTGGTGCTCGAGGTGAACCTGGCGGTGCTGGACCCATTGGCCCCCCTGGAGAAAGAGTAAGTAGGCAACGAGTTCCTGTCTCATGAGTCCCATCCCGTGGATCTTTGTTTTGATCATGTCCAGTGAGTCTTCTGGATTACGTGCTGTTCTCTTCTCCATCCAACACCACAGGCATCCTCATCCTGTCTGTGCCCTCTGTCCCAAGGGTGGCATAAAACAGGGCACTTCTTTCTAGAGAGGTAGAACGGCCCCTAGAGGCTAGGCTCTTAGATTCTTGCAGGCTATATCTACTGCCCCACAGACACTGTGGTGGAAGGTAGATGGGATGGACCCCTGGAGCCTGGTGGGGTTCCTTCCAGGAATGCTGGTGAGAAGCCATCCTCACCCTCTGCCTCTTCCCTACTTCTCCCTAGGGTGCTCCTGGCAACCGAGGTTTTCCAGGTCAAGATGGTCTGGCAGGTCCCAAGGTGAGTGGAGGAAGGTGTTGGTCTCTCTCTGTTTCCCTGGTTACAAAGCTTTTCACTGACTTTGTCTTCTCTGGTGTAGGGTGCCCCTGGAGAGCGAGGGCCTAGTGGCCTGGCTGGTCCCAAGGGAGCCAATGGTGACCCGGGTCGTCCTGGAGAACCTGGTCTTCCTGGAGCCCGGGTAAGGAGGAGAGACCCGCTGTTGTCTTTGATTTCGGATGCTACACAGACCCCCACACCCTTCCCACCTGCATCCTCTAAGCTGTGCTGCCACAACTGGGAGATTTTGGGCCTGCCCCTGACTGACTTCAGTCTTTTCTCTCTCCCTAAAAAGGGTCTTACGGGTCGTCCTGGTGATGCTGGTCCTCAAGGCAAAGTTGGTCCTTCTGTAAGTCTGTCACCCTGAGTGAGGTTCCTGGGAGAATAGGGGATATCCTTTAGGAGATGGTGGGAAGAGAGAAGGGAGTTTGGGTGAAAGCAGTCTAGGATTCTGTCCATTTTGAGAATGGGGTAAGAGATGGATGGTGGGTGTTATGGCCAGATGTAACCTGTACTTTGAGCTCCGAAAATCACACACACACACACACACACACACACACACACACACACACACACAC
>CAJQZJ010033609.1:1796355-1808545 GCA_907164525.1 Lophiomys imhausi | reverse complement strand
CACACACACACACACACACACACACACACACACACACACACACACACACACACACTGCATTTGGGCCTCTTCTAAAAGGAGGAGTGGTGACAAAGATTAGAAGTTCAGGGAAGACTTCTGAGCCAGAAGCACCTTCCTGAAGATGTGTCCATGTGTGTGGGGTTGGTGGCGTAGGGTTCATGTACAGTACCACAGTACTGTGCCTGCCATATAGCAGGCATTAGTAGATACTGATGGGGAAATAAGATCAGAGGGACTATGTTTGAGAATGGCATCCTGTCTTTCAGGGAGCCCCTGGTGAAGACGGCCGTCCTGGACCTCCTGGTCCTCAGGGAGCTCGTGGGCAGCCTGGTGTCATGGGTTTCCCTGGCCCCAAAGGTGCCAACGTAAGTAACAGTTTTTGGGGGTTTTTTTTGTTGTTGTTGTTGCTTCAGGTTACATCTCCATCATATTGTCCTCTTTCCCCCCTTCCCAGCCCCTCCCTCCCATCCTCTACCCCCTAACCCTTCCATCCCACTCCTCTGGAGTGAAGTTTCCCCACATAACAGTCCCCCGCCCCAGTTCAGCAGTCATATGAGCCTCCTCATACACCGGGGGCCTACAAGGCAGTACCACCAGTGAAAAGTGTCTCATTGCCAGGGAGAGAAAACTAAAAAAACACACAAACAAACAAAGTCTATGTCCATGTTCCCTTTGGTGTGTTGGTTGTAGCAGTTTATCATTTATCCTCTCATCTCCTTTGTCTTTTTCTGCCCTTTGGAGAAAGGGCTGGGTCCTGAACAGTTAACCCAGGGCAGGTGACTAGTGGTCTCTCAATGCCATGGACAGCTTTGTTCCCCAAGTCCTGCAAGGAATGCACATGACCTGGGGGAGACTTGCATGCCTTAAAACCCCAGGACATTACCACTGTGACATTATGCCATCAAGCCTTGTGGCTTGGATGGCTCTGAATGTAAGAGAAGGGATTAATGTTTGATGTTACCTTCTGTTGTACACCACCAGAATGGGGCTTCAGACCCCAGGATTCTTAGCCTACTCTGGTTCACTCCACCCTAAACCATCAAACTCACGCTCTTTTCTCCTCTTCCTTCAGGGTGAACCTGGCAAAGCTGGTGAGAAGGGACTGGCTGGTGCTCCTGGTCTGAGAGTAAGTGTCCTCCCCACTGCCTGTGGCTCAGGGTTGATGGAATTCCTAACAGAAGCTGGAGGTGTGACCCTCCAGACATGACCTTCATTTCCTTGGTTATCAAGAGTTGATTCCTATGGCTGAGTACATGTTAAGTTGTGCCTTCTGGGATCTACTCAGAGAGTCTACTGGAAGCTGAGGGTTTTCAGAGGGATGGCTTGGATACAGAGGCCAATATCTATGTAGAGGAAGGCTGAGGGAAATGGTGAGAGCAGCAAGAAAGTGCAGTGAGGGGCAGAAATGGAGTTTCTTTGAGGAATTTGTTGATCTGAAAACCCCTGACCAAAAAATACATCTGCTGGTCTCAGGTGGTACTGTGGACATAAGTTGTTACAACTCCTTTTCCTCTGTCCTATAGGGTCTGCCTGGCAAAGACGGTGAAACAGGAGCTGCAGGACCCCCTGGCCCTGCTGTAAGTACCTACCCAGCTCTTCCGGCTTGCTTTGTGGGAGCTAAAGCAAGGAACTTTCGATCCTTTGAGTAATGGAGGTGACATCCATGGATCTGGACTAAACCGTGCCCAGATGAGAGAGCATGGTCCTAGAAGGCAGTGGGACCCGCCACGTGGAGGGGAGTGTGGGTGGATGGAGGAATTGTGGGTAGATGATGGCCATACAGTCGCTGGTCAAGGCAAGAAGGCTTCTAATCCATGCCCCAGGGCCTTGGGTTCTCCAAACTCATGACTTGCCTCACTTTTTCTTTCTTCTGCAGGGACCTGCTGGTGAACGAGGGGAGCAGGGTGCTCCTGGACCATCAGGGTTCCAGGTAGGTGGCTGGGCCAGAATCTCTATGCAATCTCTTCCCATACGTAGTGCTCTCTGCAGGCACTATAGGTAACAGGCCCGTTCCTCTCATGGGATGCCAGAGGATGAGGCTTCCCGTACCTGACCCTAATTGCTATTTCCTTAGGGTCTCCCCTGTGCTCTGCCTTTCTGGGAGTTGAGGCAGCAAACACACCTCTAATGTATGTCACTTTGGTTTCCAGGGACTTCCTGGCCCTCCCGGCCCCCCAGGTGAAGGTGGAAAACAAGGTGACCAGGTGAGTATGGGGCTCTTTGAACTTATTTACCTGGTGTCCAGGAGACAAGGGAAAAGAGTGCATGGAGAGCCCCACAAACCCTGGCTGTGTCCCAGACCTGATTCCCAGCTCTCCACACACGACTGTCTGAGTCCAGCCCTCCTGTGGACATGTCTAGTCACTGTGGGAAGCATGTTCCGGGATCGGGAGCAGGCAGCCTTCACTCTTACATCCTTTTCTGTTCGCTAGGGTATTCCTGGGGAAGCTGGAGCGCCTGGCCTCGTGGGTCCCAGGGTGAGTGTCCTGCCACCTACAGCTAATGTCTCTCTGGATCTGCCTTCTTTTCATTCAGTTTTACCCATGCCTCCCAGCACTGCAGCCTGCCTTGGGTTCCGCTGGGTTCTTGGGGACCCCCACCTCTCTGCATGTCCTTATCCCCACCACTTTGGCCTGATTTCTGCCTGATGTCTCTTCCACAGGGTGAGCGAGGTTTCCCAGGTGAACGTGGCTCTCCTGGTGCCCAGGGCCTCCAGGGTGCCCGTGGCCTCCCTGGCACTCCTGGTACTGATGGTCCCAAAGTAAGTGAGGCCGAGTCATGCAGGTGCTAGGGAAGCTCACTGAGCAGAGAAAGGGAGGAGAGGGGGCTCATGGAGTTGTGGGATGTGGCTCAGGGGAAAGGGGTTTTGGGTAGTGGCCTTTCGGGCTGCACACAGTGGGGCCACGAGAGAGGTTCCGCTCATTCCAGATCCCTCTTGTCTTCTGCCCTAGGGTGCACCTGGCGCAGATGGTCCCCCTGGGGCTCAGGGCCCTCCAGGTCTCCAAGGAATGCCCGGCGAGAGGGGAGCAGCTGGTATTGCTGGGCCCAAGGGAGACAGAGTGAGTACTGGCCCTCTCCTCGAGGCCACCTCACTTCAACCCCTTCACACTCATTCCTTGTACTTCTGAAGGATCCTAGTCATTCTTTCAAAAACTAAAAGCCCCCTGAAAACAAACAAACAGCTATAGTAACATCCTTTTCCGTGTTCTTTTACCTCTTGTTCCTCTTTGCCACCAGCCCTAAACCCACAGAAAATACCTCTTAGCCAGGGACCCGGTTCCAGGACTTTAGCCAGGCAGTGGCTCCTGAAGCACCCCCTAATTACCTGGTTTTCTCTCGTAGGGTGATGTTGGTGAAAAAGGCCCAGAGGGAGCCCCTGGAAAGGACGGTGGTCGAGTAAGTGGATGCTGGTTATATAGGAGCTGGGATACGGACAGATATGGGCGTTCCCACGGGCCTGTAGCACTCAGAAAAAAAGGACTGGGAAACCATGGGGACATGGCTGGGAAACCATGGGGACATTTCTTTTAGAGCTGGGGACCAGGCAGTGAATGGGGGCTCTGACACCATGGGAAGGTACACCAAAGTCTATTGGGTATGGGGCTCCCAGAACCCCTGAGGGACCTCGCGATACTGGCCTGATTCTGCCTGCCTCCTTAATCTCTATCTTTCTCCTTCCAGGGTCTGACTGGGCCCATCGGACCCCCAGGCCCAGCAGGCGCCAATGGTGAAAAGGTGAGTTGTGGCTGGCCTCCCTCCTGCCCACTTCCCCAGGAATGTCTTCCCTTACCTCCTACCAGACACAGCCAAATCTTACTCATCAGCCATCAAAGTCTACAAATGGCGGCAGGAGTAAAGGGTGGGGGTCCTGTTAGCGTGTGACTCGTATGGCCTGTAAAGTGGGGCAGCTGGCCTGGTGGAAAAATGCCCTCAGCCAAGGCCTTGA
Organism: Lophiomys imhausi; assembly: GCA_907164525.1. NCBI lineage: Eukaryota > Metazoa > Chordata > Mammalia > Rodentia > Muridae > Lophiomys > Lophiomys imhausi. The sequence continues at coordinate 1,804,578 of CAJQZJ010033609.1, read as the reverse complement.
AGAGGCACATGGGACAGCTGAGACCAGAAGAAAGCTGGATGTGGAGTGGGATCTGGGGACCCAGAGTCCATTCATCAGGGCTTCCTAGGTACACTTGGATCCTTAGGGCCCACTCTGATCCCTACTTTCTCAACTCCTAGGGAGAAGTGGGACCCCCTGGCCCTTCAGGAAGTACAGGTGCTCGTGGCACTCCGGTGAGTGTGGCCCTCTGAATCAGGCTCTCCCTGGCCTCAGGAGTGAGAAAGCCAATTGTGCCCTTCAGCCTGGCCCTGTGCTGTGGAGTTAGGGGTGGGAGGAGAGGATATGTGAAAGGGAAAAATCACAGAGATCCAGTCATGCCAGTGCTCAGAACCTTTGAGCCGACACTGTCTGTTCTGGGTCCCTAGAACTCCGATCACTCAGACGCCTTGTCTCTGGGGGCGGGCAGACACATAGGTGGGCTAAGCAGTGGGTTCTGACTCTGGGGAGAGCCCAGAGGCAGGCAACAGGACCTGACACCTCCTGGTCCTCTCACAGGGTGAACGTGGAGAGACTGGACCACCTGGACCTGCTGGATTCGCTGGGCCTCCTGTGAGTATCTCTGTCTACCCTACTCCCACCTGACTGCGTACAGTCTATCTCTGCAGCCAGGACTCAAGGGTACCTTCTGGTAGGAGAGAGAGGAAGGGAGGGCAAGAAGGCCCTAAGGGGAGAATTGGACTCTCACATTTCCATGGTAACATAACAACCCTGTCTTAAACCCAGTTTTCAGGCCCAGGGAGACACATACATATACTCTCAGAACCTTTTAGGGAGAACCTGGAACACTCAGCTTGCCTTTCCTTCATCTGTTTCTTCTTCCTATTACAGGGTGCTGATGGCCAGCCTGGTGCCAAGGGCGATCAAGGAGAGGCCGGACAGAAAGGAGACGCTGGTGCCCCCGGCCCCCAAGGCCCCTCTGGAGCTCCTGGGCCACAGGTAACTATTGCTGAGTTCATGAGGCAGAGACTGCCCGGACAGGAGGAGGGCCCTGGTAGTCCACGCAGGCAGAGTCTAAGTGGGGTTCTGGTGGGCCCCTCAGCTGTGTAGGCAGACATTTTCATTAGGCTATGGTGCATTTCCATGGTTGTATGTAAGGCACACAGGTGGGCTACTAGCTCACCAGCACTCACTGAGTATACGCTGTGTTCACTGACCACCCGTGGCCAAGACAAAGCAGTTGATCTCTTGGGGAAGCAGTGTAGGTTTCCCAGGAGGTGAGGCCCTGGCGCTGTCTTTGCAGAATCAGGCCCTAGAGTCTCCCAGTGGTGAGGCTCACAGAACAACCTACAATAACTTTTGTTTGGGGTCTAATGTCAGGAAGCTATACTCTGACACTCTGGCCCTCAGGGGTCCTGTATTAAAGTTCAGGAAGATGCTTACTACTCTCCCCAGCTCCACCAGACCTCATTGTTGCCTTCTTTCCTTCCCAGGGTCCTACTGGAGTGACTGGTCCTAAGGGAGCCCGAGGTGCCCAAGGCCCCCCAGTGAGTGAATCCCCTGCAAAAGAGTTCTGACCCATGATTTCTGCAGTGGGTTAGGTTCAGGGTTCTCCACTTCTGCCCTCCCCAGCCTTAAATACGGCCAGGCTAAGCCCATCCTTCCACAGTCTGGTAGGGCAGCGGGCATCTCTGCTGTGTGTACTGTCATCCCAGAGTCCCCAGCCCTCAGCTCTGTCACCCAGCTCCCTGAAGTCTGGATGCACCCCCACAGACTTCATGTCGGATTATATGGCCAGGTGCAATGAGGCCCAAACCACTAACTACTCACTTACTGCTTTGTAGCCCCTGACCCTTTCTTGATTCCCTGTCTCTGAGACATACTCTCTGGACCTGCCAACTTGATTCTCCTTCTTGCTGAGAAGCTGAAGTAATCAGGGCCTTTCTTCCACTCTTCCCCCTCCCCTCCTCTGTGCCTACAGGGAGCCACCGGATTCCCTGGGGCTGCTGGCCGGGTTGGACCTCCAGGCTCTAATGTAAGTGTCATTCCTGGTTAGATCTACCTTACTTCTGGCATGGGAGACCCACATAGGGTTAGAACTATCTGGGGCAGTCCACCAAACATAGGGGTCAAAAGAGCTCCGTATGGCCCTGATTACTCTTCTCCATTCCTACCAATGGGAGGAGCAGCTGACTGGCCATTGGCAGCTGGGGGCAATGGGGGACCACCCAGCCTTCCTGGCTGGCTTGGACTAACCCTTAGACTTGGTAAGCTGGAAGGGTTGGCATGATCAACCCTTCATCTGGGACACATTTCCTAACCTTGTTCAATGCACCTGGATCCACACTCTATAAAGAAACACACAAGCCCCAGGCCAGATAATTGGGGGGCTTCGGTGAGGGAGGAGACAAGGGAGATTCCATTCACCAACACTGAGTGTGAAGAAAGGGATGCTGGGTGAACAGAAAGCTCAGCTCAGAGATGGAGCTGCTTCTAGAGGAATCCATTACAGAGGATGAAGCTGAGCCAGCAGGAGCAATTCCATACGGTGGGGGAGCCACAGTTGGCTTCCCAGAGCTCTCACAGGGGAGAGGAGGGAGGAGGTGGGCAGTTTGGAATGCCTTGCCCCCAAGGCCACAGTGGCTTCAGTAATTCAGATGGCGAGGGTGACAAGTTATCACTTTCCATATTTGTTCCTCCTAGGGCAACCCTGGACCTCCTGGTCCCCCTGGTCCTGCTGGAAAAGATGGTCCCAAAGGTGTTCGAGGAGACAGTGGTCCTCCTGGCCGAGCTGGTGACCCTGGAATTCAAGGTCCTGCAGGAGCTCCTGGCGAGAAAGGGGATCCTGGACCTGATGGTCCCTCTGTAAGCATCTTACCAGGCCTGGAGAGGCACTAGAGCCTCCCTCTCCCAAGCACTGGGAGGAAGGCACAGGAGCTCCTGGAAAGGGAGCTCCACAGAATGGACACAATGGATGGGAAGAGTCACGGCCAAGCCTCTGTGTCAGCTTTTTCTTTTTCTCCTAGGGTTCTGATGGTCCCCCAGGTCCCCAGGGGCTGGCTGGTCAAAGGGGCATTGTCGGTCTGCCTGGACAGCGTGGTGAGAGAGGATTCCCCGGCCTTCCTGGCCCATCAGTGAGTGAAGGATTCTTCTTCATTCAGCCCTGCTAGACCGGGCCTGGTTCAGGCTCAAAGCTCTTGACTAAGTGCCCTTGCTGCAGTGGCACCCTAAGTCTGCCTTTGGCACAGCACCCTTGGAAGGATCCCTTTGCTGGCTATATCCACTGAAGGGGGCAGGGGCTGGGGCCCTGGCAGGGACGCTTACCATATAGACTCATGGTTCTTGTCTGTATCCCTTCAGGGTGAGCCTGGCAAGCAGGGTGCACCTGGTGCATCTGGAGACAGGGGCCCTCCCGGCCCTGTGGGGCCTCCTGGCCTGACAGGACCTGCAGGTGAACCTGGACGAGAGGTGAGCCCAAGAGCTTGGTGTGGTCAGAGGATCTTGAGGGAAGGACACACAGAGAGACCAGGACTTGGTGTGCAAGGAGGTGGGTGGGTGAAAGCTCAGAGGATGTGTTAGCCATGGAGCCTCAGTTGGGCAGAAGTGAACAGGCAGGCCTAAGCTTCAGACCAGAGTGAGAGAGCAAACATGGAGTGGCCCTAAATGAATCTTCACATTCCTTGTCCAGGGCAGCCCTGGTGCTGATGGACCCCCTGGCAGAGATGGTGCAGCTGGAGTCAAGGTGAGTGACTGGGGTCTGTTCTGGGATGGGGTCAAGGGACTGTGCTGAGCCTAATGTGCCAGTCTGGGTGACAAGTGATCTCTCCTTGCCTCTTCTGCAATGTTCTTTGCTGAATCGGATACCTTGCTCCTACAGGGTGATCGTGGTGAGACTGGTGCACTGGGTGCTCCAGGAGCTCCTGGGCCCCCAGGCTCTCCTGGCCCTGCTGGCCCAACTGGCAAACAAGGAGACAGAGGAGAGTCTGTGAGTATCCTGAGCTCAGGGACGCTGCAGCAGAGAGGGTGACCAAGTGGCAGGGGGTGCTCCATGCTTGCTTGCCCCTGTTTCGAGCTATCTAGAGGTAGCCCCTGGGTCTGGGGGCTCCTGTACTCCTAGGCAGACGTGGTGGAGTGGCTTCATGTCCTGAATTTTCCCTGATGCTGTTCTCGCTCTTCTTTCACAGGGTGCACAAGGCCCTATGGGTCCCTCAGGACCTGCGGGAGCCCGTGGAATCCCAGTAAGTATCAGAACATCTTGTACTGTCCCCTGCCAAGAAGGGACACCAGGTCTCAGATAAGACACATTGGGCCAGACTTGACTGAATCTTTCTTGTTCATAGGGCCCTCAAGGCCCTCGAGGTGACAAAGGAGAATCTGGAGAGCCTGGCGAGAGGGGACTGAAAGGACACCGAGGTTTCACTGGACTGCAGGGTCTGCCTGGCCCTCCGGTGGGTGTCACTGCATGCCATTGTCCATGAGGAGGCTGTCCAAGACCTCCCACTTTTCAGGCCCACTGATCTTCCCCTGCTACCCAAAAGGCTTGGGGTCTTTCTCTGAGGCCCCTGGGCTCTCTCAGCCGGTGGAAGAGGAGGAGGGTGGGGGTGAGGGTGCATGCTTGCTTCCCATTCTGAAGGAGATATATTTCTATACCCAGCTCTTTTGACCTCTACTATTTTCTTCTTTTCTACAGGGTCCTTCTGGAGATCAGGGTGCTTCTGGCCCTGCTGGCCCTTCTGGCCCTAGAGTAAGTGAAATGTTTTTGTGTTATGGAGTAAGCTTTTCTGCTAGGTGGGCCAAGGCCTCAGCTAGGGGATGGATGGGGGTGGGCATTGCTTCTGCAGGGATCCTTAGGTTTAGCAATCCTCCTCAGGAGGTACCCTGAGAAAATACTTTCTTGCAGTGACCATGGACATAAGCATCCGAGGTCACGGTGGCTGAAAGACAAACCTGATAAAAAGATTTTTATAAACATGATTTAGGAAGGTCAGAGAGACATGAAGCCAACCAGCTGGTCCTTGACTAAATGGAGATGGATTTAGGGAATATGGGTGAGCCATGTGGAGAACTGGAGGCAGAGCAGTGTGACTAGTGTCACCACGGCAGGCACCTGTACTGTCACTGGGATCGACACTGTTCTCTCACCATCTTTTCTCTTTTGGCCTGCAGGGTCCACCTGGCCCCGTTGGTCCCTCTGGCAAAGATGGCTCTAATGGAATCCCTGGCCCCATCGGTCCCCCAGGTCCTCGTGGACGTTCAGGAGAAACTGGCCCTGCTGTAAGTGTCCTGACCCTTCCCTGCCATTGAAAGTATTCCTAGCATGTTATAGGTGCTTTTGAGACATCAGCTGACAGATAGTGGTGTCGGCATTTTATAGGCTGAGGGCCCTTAAGAGGGTCACAGGGCTCATGATGGGTTCTGGAAAATAAAAGGGCCAGGAAGGAAATAGGGAAGCTGCTGTGGTTTTCTTGGCTCTGCTGCCCTTGGTCCCCACCACAGGAATAGGAAGAGGACACACTAGTATCCTTCCAGCAAGTGGACACAGAGGAGGGTTTCACCCCCATGGTTCCTGACTGACATCTCTATTTCCTGTTGCAGGGTCCTCCTGGAAATCCTGGTCCCCCTGGCCCTCCAGGTCCTCCTGGACCTGGCATTGACATGTCAGCCTTTGCCGGCTTAGGCCAGAGAGAAAAGGGTCCTGATCCTCTGCAGTACATGCGGGCCGATGAGGCAGCCAGCACCCTGAGAGAGCATGACGTTGAGGTGGACGCCACTCTCAAGTCCCTGAACAACCAGATTGAGAACATCCGCAGCCCTGATGGTTCCCGCAAGAATCCTGCTCGTACCTGCCAAGACCTGAAACTCTGCCACCCGGAGTGGAAGAGTGGTGAGCTTGGAGGACAGGCCTCTTCCCCCAGAGAGAAGGGAGTCAGCCCACCAGTATAGTTACCTTCAGCAGGCAGGCAGACACACTCCATTGTACCTTAGTGCAGGGCAGGATCAGACCTGGAAGGTTTTGGTGAATGACCATGACAGAATTAACTCCAGGGCAGATCCAGCAGGCAAACTCTGCTTCTGCTCTTTTTCCTTGGCCCTCTCTTCAGCATTATGCCTCCCATGCAGATTTCTTTGTCCTCATGTCCTTCTGTCTGATCCCTGTGGGCTACATGTAAGCTTCCCCAGACCAAGTTTCCCAGTAGGATCTCTGTCTGTGACAGTCAGCCTGGTCCCCAGGTTTGAGTGTGAGCCTGACAGGATGCTGCCTCTTTCTCCTGCAGGAGACTACTGGATTGACCCCAACCAGGGCTGTACCTTGGATGCTATGAAAGTTTTCTGCAACATGGAGACAGGCGAGACTTGTGTCTACCCTAATCCAGCAAGTGTGCCTCGGAAGAACTGGTGGAGTAGCAAGAGCAAGGAGAAGAAACACATCTGGTTTGGAGAGACCATGAACGGTGGCTTCCACGTAAGTGCCTGGGTTCTCGAGGCCCAGCTGGCCCCTCACATGTGCTGTTCTCTCTGTTTGGATATTTTAGTCCCTTCCCTGCATCCTCTCTACCAGTGTTCCTTCTGGCTTAGAGGAGGGAAAGAGGAAAAAGTATTGTCCCCATTAGAGCTGGAGAAGACATCCCCCCAAGCTTGCTCTACTCCCTGGATACCTCCACACACTCTTGCACCCCTGACAGATGCTCTGAACCCCTAACTGTTGAATGCACCATTAGCCTCTGGTCTGGATCTCATACCCTGGCCCCTCTACCTACAGTTCAACTACGGCGATGGCAACCTGGCTCCCAACACTGCTAACGTCCAGATGACTTTCCTTCGTCTACTGTCCACTGAGGGCTCCCAGAACATCACTTACCACTGTAAGAACAGCATCGCCTACCTGGATGAAGCATCTGGCAACCTCAAGAAGGCCTTGCTCATCCAGGGCTCCAATGATGTAGAGATGAGGGCTGAGGGCAACAGCAGGTTCACGTACACTGCCCTGAAGGATGGCTGCACGGTGAGTGGGACTGCCTGTAATGGGTCCGAGGTTGGCCATGACAGGTGCCATGTTCCTAGAGTGATGGGATTCATCAGAGGCTTGAGTCATGGGAGTATGGGAGGAGACAAGCTGAGTGGAAGGTGAAGGGGAGGTATATATTGTATTGGCTCGTCCACTTCCTCATTCAGAGGAAATAAAGACACTGACATGCTCACCGACTTACAGAAGTATTCATATAAAGTATATGAGCCTACCTACAAGAGAGAAAAGGGCATCACAGGTGGAAAGCCCTTTGTGCAGATGGGTAAGGAAGAAGATAAGAAGGCAGAGGAGGCCTCTGCCATTAAGGAAAGAATTGAAGAGGAAAGGGCTCAGGCAAGCCAAGAACAAGTCTAGTGGGCCACCTAGTGTAGTTCCCGCTTTGTGGTTGCTTAGTTTGGGGGTACTGGGAAGCTGGCCCTTGTTGTAAGACATCAACTAAATAACATCTCCCCCTTTCTCCCTAGAAACACACTGGTAAGTGGGGCAAGACTGTCATCGAGTACCGGTCACAGAAGACCTCACGCCTTCCCATCATTGACATTGCGCCCATGGACATAGGAGGGCCTGAACAGGAATTTGGTGTGGACATAGGGCCTGTCTGCTTCTTGTAAAACCCCGAACCCAAAAACAACACAATCCATTGCGAACCAAAAGGACCCAAGTACTTTCCAACTCCAGTCACTCTAGGATCTGCACTGAATGGCTGAGCTGACCTGATGTCCATTCACCCTACCCTCACAGTTGGGACTATCCTCCCCTTTCTAAGAGACCTGAACTGGGCAGACTGCAAAATAAAATCTCGGTTCTATTTATTTATTGTCTTCCTGTAAGACCTTCGGGTCAGGCAGAGTCAGGAAACTAACTGGTATGAGTCCAACGCCCGCCCCCTGAGTGACAGCTCCCAGCCCAGCCAGAAGACCCCCTACAGGTGCTGGGCGCAGGAACTGTGTGTCCTACACAATGGTGCTATTCTGTGTCAAACACCTCTGTATTTTTTAAAACATCAATTGATATTAAAAGCCAAAACATTATTGGAAAGGACAGTGACCAGTGACTTGTGTTTTGTTCTTCTGCTTGTTTTTATTTTATTTTTAGTCCTTGATCCTGTAGGCATTCCCAAATATGGTCCCAGGACTGTCTGTTGACATTTCAATCTAGGATGCTGAAGCCACACTGCCTGGTTTGGTGAAAACACACACACACACACACACACACACACACACACACACACACACACA
>CAJQZJ010033609.1:1769029-1795023 GCA_907164525.1 Lophiomys imhausi | reverse complement strand
GTGTGTGTGTGTGTGTGTGTGTGTGTGTGTGTGTGTGTGTGTGTGTGATATGAGCATGTTGGTTCCTTCTCCACTAGAGGGACAGCATGCTTGTGATGTGCTGTGAGCAGGAGATAAAGTCCATGACAGCTGTATTTTATGAAACAAATTTCAAAAGTTACCTGGCACATCTCATAAACAAGACAGCCATGCTTTTCTCTGACCCTTTCCCCACATCTTGCCCCCTTCCTTTAAAGTTGGAATCTTTTTTTTTAAAGAAATAAGACAAAAGAATTCAGGGAAATTATTTATATTATTATTCAAATTGTGATGTAAAATTAATTGACTGAGGCACTAGTGGCAGGGCTAGCTCATATGATGTGGTATTTATAAACACATGACTAGAGTTGGGAGGGTAGCTCAGTGGTAGAGTACTTCCCTAGCTCACACAAGCCTGTGGGTTTGAGTCCCAACACCACACACACCCTCCCACATAATCATACTACTTCATAAGGGAAAATAAGCAATGTCCATCTATGGAGAGCTAGTGATGGCAAGAGGGAGGCCCACCCAGTGGGTGGGTGCTTGTGAAACTTGTCTTGGGCAGCAGCAGGCAGAGCGGAAGAGCTGCTCTGAGTTCACATCTAACCTGTCAACCTAATCCAGCCTGTCAACCTAAATTGGAGAGTCAGAGCTTCCCGACTCATTCCACTACCCTCGACAGGTCAGTGACCACTCTGAATAAAACATCCAGCAGACCCTGGAGGCTGCCTTAGAGCTTTGTGGGAAGCCACAGGGTACTGGCCAATTCCTTGTAGCCTACCCACTCCTGCCCAGGAAAACCTACACATAATTGCAACTGCTTTTCAGAGAATGGAGAGGAGCAGCAGGAGGGGCTAAGAGGGGGCTGAGTGAGAATCAAGGGTCAAGTGAAAACGCACGGCTTGGCCTCTTGATCTGCATCAAGGAAGGTGAAGACAACCAGGATTATTATTAAGTCCCAGAATCCTGATGTCCCTGGGAAAGCAAGATGTCTCTCCAGACAGAATAATGCATCAAGTAAAGTCCTAAGCCAGCAGGCTGAGCAGAGCAGCCCACCGATCACCAGGGCTCCACCAGATTATTTGTTCTGCCTTGCAATTCTTTTCTCTGGAAGCATCAGCCATTAAAAGACTTTGGATTAGGAGCTCGTGGTCCAAGCTCTCCAGCTAAGACTTATTTTCAAGTTCCTCGGTTGCTCAGTAAATCAATGGACACTTCCTAAAAGAGTGTCCCCTCTAAATAGTCAAAGGAATGCGGTATCAAGGTAATGGAGAATTTTATTTATAAAGAAAAGAGAGAATATTCTACCCAGAAGAAACAATCTGTGGCTTGTTGATTTATGCAGAATTCTTAATAAACAGGCAGATTCTTTTACATGCTTTGGGCTAGAATCCGCAAGATATTTGAGAGAGATCTCAAAAGTCCTATGGGTGGGGGTTAATGAGAATGGCATAATGACTCCTGGAGATAAAGTGTAGTCTGTTTGGGGCCTGATGAACATAACTGTTATGGTTAGAAATTCCTGCCTATAGCTGGAAAAAATGTGTCAGAAATTGAAATCCATGCATACAGCAGCCCTCAGCACTTTGGGGGGCTGTAGATATATAAGGAAATGGAAATTTCTGTAAGTAGTGGGTCTTCAATCAAGTGGCTGGCATTTGCAGTGTGAGGTCAAGAGACGGGACAGTGGAGGCAGAGCTATAGGCAAGCAAGATACTTGGCCTGCAAGGGCAAACACTTCATCCCCAGAACCTACATTTAAAAACCTTAGCAGGGCTGGAGAGACGGCTCGGCTGGCTGATCTTCTGGAAGACCTATGGGTTCCACCACTCACATAGCAGCTTACAATCATCTGTATCGCCAGTTGTAGGGGACTTTCCAGGGCACTGCATGCACATGGTGGCAGGCAAAATACTCATGCATATAAAATAAAAAAATAACAAAAGCCTGGTACAGTGGTACTGGAGACAGGAAGAGCCAGGGTCCACTGGCCACCCAGCCTGTCCCACTTCCTGAACATCAAGTTAGTGAGAGACTGTGTGTCAGAAAATAAGGACAGTGCCTGAGGAACAAAACCTGAGGTTGACCTCTGGCCTCCACATGCATGAACACACACACACTTGGCAGACACCATGCTAAATCACGTAAGGCATCCCAAAGTGAAGTTTAGGATGCTAAGCATGTGAGTGGATGTGAGGATTCACAGCATTAAGACACCAGAATGAACTCCACGTTTAAAAGCTTCAGTTGCTCTTATCAACTGGGTATTAATTAACTCAGTGTTAACTGGGCTTTATAGCAATATCAAGCAGCAATGTTACTGTGGCACACAATCACAGAAGTGATCCCACACCAAGTACCATGAAGAGCAGCTTCTTCAAAACGGCATAGAAAACACTTCAGAGACCTTTTTAAATGAGGAAAAGCAGGGGCTGGGTAGACAGCTCAGTTGGTAAAGTGCCTGTCACAGAAGCATGTGGTGGTCCCTATCACCTATGTGAAAACTGGGCATGGTGGTGCTCATTTATAACCCAGCACTGGGAGGTGAAGACACGCGGACCCCGGTGCTTTCTGGCCAGGCAGGCTAGACAACTGTTGACTTCCAGATTCAGTGAGAAACCCTGTCTCAAAAAACAGGGGAGGAAATCACCTGACATCCCCTAGCCTTTACATACATGTGCAGACACAGACACACACACACACAATCTAGAAAGGGAAATGGGAAAACTGAAGAAACCACTGTGTGAACATTTTCATGTATGCAGGCTGTGTTGTTTTAAGGGCCTCTTAAAAAAAACCAAAAAACCAGAAACAATAACAGGTATAGTGCTTGCTGTAGACCCGTCACCACCAGGACTGTGGACACCAAGAACCCAATTAGCACAATTACAGTGCTGAGCCTGCTTTTGGTAGCTAAATTATGGCTGTTATCAGCGAACTAGTTATGTTAGTTTGACAATTCAAAGGGTGAAGGTAACTAGGCAAATATTAAAAACAAAGTCAAGAGAATGGGGCAAAACCTACTACTAAGCCATGTTGTCACCTGCTGCTTAGGTGCATGCAGTGGGAGGCTGGAACCCACCTCAGTAGAGCTCTGGACCTGACCATTTCCTGCCAGATTAGAGTGCAGACTAGCTGAAGAAACCTCAAACCTCCTATCAGGCCTGAGGAAAGGTTGCCACTCCTCTCAGAAGCAGCACAAAATGACTCCTCAGGCATGGCTGCCTGTCATTTCTGACCTCCAGAGGGCACTATGTGCTCTGATCTGGAAGTGCAACCTGTTCCTGGCACACAGGGCGCCCAAGCTGCTCTGAAAGTGTTCCTAGGGGCAAGGAGGACGCACAGTGGGGTACCTTCTCTTTTCTTCCCCCAATACACCCTGCGGTATCCTCCTTAGGAAACAGCTCTTTTATGTTTCTCTCACAGGTGCCCACAAAGGCAAACAGGCAATCGGAGACAGTGTGGACCAATCAAAAGCAGGGTTTATTTTTCTATCAAATCCCCAATCCATGTCCAGCCAGTGGATGGAAGGTACATCAAGCCCTACAGTAGACCCCTAGGGAATGGGAGGGACTGTAATAACTTTGTATGGGGAAGGAAAAAATACTAGAACCTTTCTGAAAAGCTTCTGGGTATTAGGGAACAGAAACAAATGCAGCCACTGAGGGGCTCCTTGAGGGCATTCTGGATCCCCCCCACCCCGTGTGCAACAGCACCCAGACATTTGCAGCTCAGTACACTAAGCACCCTATCTTCATGCCACTCTGGTCCGAAAACCTAGAGCCCTGCTTCATCTCAATTTATAATGACTCAAGAACAACCAAAATATCCGAATTCAATTTTTCAAAGTGCTACTTTCTAGGCACAGACTAGGCAGTGATTTTGCTGGTTCCAAGAAAAGCATAAGGTGCTGGAAGGATGTTTTCTGTGAGTTGAGAGAATGGCTTTCTCCTCGGCTTACACCATGTGAGATCAGCTGGGACCGTAGGGACAGATGTTAAGCTTCCTTCTACAGGTGCAGCCCCAGGAGAACTGAGAGCAGGCTCTAAACAGCTGTTGAATTTGCTCCACAATCCACATAGTGCTGGGTCTCCAAGGCGCTCTGGGATACGTGGCCAATGTATGAAATCCTCACAGAAGTCCTAGCAAATAGAAAGTCACGAAGAAACTGAAAAACAGGAAGAACGACCCAGTTCATTTCTTCCAAGTTGAGAGGATAATTAATAGCCATGTGGGTCCCAGGCTCCTATCCTCATGGTTATGCAACCAGGAGGCCAGAGGACCCTTCTATGTCCAAAAATGCTGCATCATGAGGTGACCTTCTGGATCAGTGGTTCCTAACTGGAGATGGTTTTACCAAACAGGAGTGGGGGGCGACACACTTCTGGCAACATCTGGGCACCTTTAGGTAGTTAGAACTACACAGGGCAGTAGTGCTTGAGTGCTCCCAGCAGCCAGACAAGGGATGCCATTAACAGGCACCCACAGTACACAGTCACTGACAACAAAGAGCTCATTGGCCCAAAACGTCAATCACCTCGCTCAAATCCCCGGGGTTCAATTGTGTGTACTAGAGTCTGCCATCTCTACATTTACCAGTCATGGTCTCAAGACAACTGTCACCAGAGGGTAAATTGGTCCAATACTTAGTTCCTTGAGAAAGCTGGGCTGTTCTTTACCCTGAGGATTCTGATTGGATCTCAGGGTTAGTTAAACTAGACCCCATTCCATGCAGAACATTTCTTTTAATTAAAAAAAACTGTATACAGGTGTTCTGCCTGCCTGTGTGTCTGTGCCTCACATGTATGCATGCTGTCCACAGAGGCCAGGAGAACACATTGGATCCCCTGAAACTGGAGTTACAGACAAGTGTGGGTTGCCATGTGGGTCCTGGGAATCAAACCTGGCTCCTCTAGAAGAGCAACTAGCGTTCTTAACCACTGAGCCCTCTCTCCAGTCCCCAGAACATTATGTTTCACTATTCACCAGGAACCTGGCAACCAATGCAGGGACTCTGGACTCCACCTCTAGAGAACACCAAGGCTCTGCTGAGGCCATGCTGCAAGGCAGGTGAGGGTCTCCTTTTAGTCACATGCCTCCAGCGACGGTGGGACACTCACAAGTGGCCCAGGCTCAAAGCAAAAGGCCGGCAGGAGAGAGGACAGAGGACATACCTCATGAAGATGACAATGTTGTGCACCAGGATGGCAGGGATTGTGCAGAAGAAGCTGCAGACCACAAACACACACGGACACTGTCATTTGGTTGAAAACAAAGTAGAACAAGAACAGCACATTCTCCCAGGAGAATCAGCAGGGTAGTTTTGTCAAACTACTTGGGCTACCTTCTCTTCTCCATGCCGCTCCTTTGAACAGAAATACTGCCAAGCACCAACGGTTCTGAGCCTCCCAAAGTATCACTCTCAATTCCCTACGTCATGCCCCCTGCTTTTCAAACTCACTGTATATTCACATGCTAGAGCTCACTAACCTTTCTAGCAGTTTAATGATCTCTTTAGAAATCCCAGCCCTTCAGTCACACGTCAGATGACATCTCCTCCAAATAAACCCCCCAGAAAGCCAAAGCTAGGGAGTCCTCAGGCCAAATCTGGGGCTTAAGGCAGAGCCAGGGACACAGTCAATCAAGCAGGCCTCTGAATCTCTTCAGGCAGACAGTACAGTACAGAGAACTCGGTCCTTACTACACATAGGAAGATGGTCCTCCCACCTCAGCCTTCACCGTAAAATTCACCTGAAAATAAAACAAGAACTGGCATCAGTCTGTGATAAGCAAGCCTGACCTAACAGCATTACTCCTGACAACCCATAGATCCTGGACCATCCTTCTATCACATACAAAGCACCTTCCTTAAATGATCTAGGAGCCTGAAATAAATAATTCTGGCCCCTTCCCTTTAGAGCCCTCTGGGCTTCAGGCTTCTTCTTGATTTAGTAACTGTCTTTCTCTTACCAATTCTTTCACTGTCCAAATACTTAAATGTCCCCTCCCAACTGTTCATAATTACAGAGCCCACCAGGTCTTCCTTGAGTGGAAGCGAGAGAATGGGAAGAAACTACAGCATTCCCACAGCACCTATTCTCCTCCTTAGCATGTGGGCAGAGGCCCTCCAAGAATAACATACCAGGTGCTCACTCCGAGGGGGAATGAGTGAGACATTAGTGGTCATGTATGTGCCAACCACGGCCTTCATGTACTGAACCTGGCTGAACAGGTTAGTCACTGCCACAGAATAGAAGTTGGAGTTCCTGATTTTCAGGGTGGCCTGGAAAGGACACGGGAGGAAATGAATGTCAGGTGTCCTGGTCCAAGGCTGGCAAGGGCACACGCCAGGAAGTGAGGCCCCACGTCTTATCTTACCGTGACAGTGAGGATCACAAGGGAGTCCTGTTTATTAACTGTGACTTTCACCACTTTGATGCCATTGTCATCCACCAGGACCGAGTGGGGAAACAGAAAGAAGAAGACCAAGCCAGACGCCAGAAGACACAGCATGACCGACAGGAGGACATACTGTTTACTGCAAAAAACGGCCACATTGGGCAGTCAGATATGGAAGCCTAAATGGCTTATGATTAAAGCAAAACCCAGGGAGTGAAAGAAAAACACAAGGAATAGGACCCACAAACTGGGCAGGAAGGAACAGCGCAAGAAAAGACTTTTAAACCTATCTGCACACCTTTTACCCTTAAAGGAGAAACTGATCCTTTTATTTCCTAAACATCTACTCATCTCCAGGACATCCTGTTTCTCCAGTCCCTTCCAATCCCATCCTTTCACTCAACCCTCAAGACATTTCTAGCTTCAAGTTTCTTTGCCCAGACTGTGGCATACACTGGGACATTTTACTTAAGCAGAAGTATTAAGGAAATGGGGAGGATTAGGGCATATCTCAGTGGAAGAGTGCTTGTCCAGCATGCAAGAGGGTCTGGGTTCAAGTCTCAGTATCACCAAAAAAAGTAGTAATAATAAATAAATAGATAAAGGAAATGGGCAGATACAAGAACAGACATCTCTCTCCAATAATTAACTGGTATTCTTTCATAAAAAGGAGTCACGGATAGAAACAGTTGTTAACAGATGAGAGCCAGCCAACTCACGTTCTCTGAGGACGCAATCTCTGGTCACTGTGGGGGATCAAAGCCACCAGCTCATTGACTTGCTCTAGAAAAGCAGCAAAGACTTTTGTAAACCCCACGTATTGGTCACCCTTCTTGTCACACTTCGCTGCAAACTGCCACAGATTCATCTGCGATTAGACACTAAACACATTTTTTTGATTGAATGAAGAAACAGGTAAATGTAGAAATAGAAAAAGAAAAAGAAATGGCGGGGGGAAAAAAGAGATAAATCTATAGAGAATGCCACAAATGATAAAACTTCCACCAGTGCTATCACGGTGGCGGCACTGAAGTTGGGGAAGCTCTTGCCTTACTTTGATGGTCACTGTTTCTTTTCATTTGCAGATTTGGAGCATATGATTTCCAAGGTTCTTTTTTTTCGGGGGGGGGGGGGCGCTGGTTTTTTGAGACAGGGTTTCTCTGTGTAACAGAGCCCTGGCTGTCCTGGACTCTATTTGTAGACCAGGCTGGCCTCAAACTCACAGAGATCTGCCTGCCTCTGCCTCCAGAGTGCTGGGATTTAAAGGCGTGCGCCACCACGCCCAGCTTCCAAGGCTTAACGGTTCTTAATAGCTCTAAACTTTGGGTGTCCCCTAAACCCCCAGAGTCAATTTAGTAACAGCCATTCCTAGAGAGAATCCAGGCTCCACTCATGAGCCTGTCTGCCTCTCCCCACCCCCTGGAATTCTGCTGACCCTGGTACTGATTCGCTGGTGCTTTTTGTAAAGAAGCTTCCAGGAAAGTTTGTCCACAACGCTGTGCCAGTCCTTATGGGCAAGAGCAATAGAGAAACACCCTTGTCAACAAATCCCACAGCAGAGAAATAAGTATTCCAAATCAGAGAGGGGCTGGGACGGGCAGTGATTAGTGTTAGGAGCCTAGAATGGTTCGGGAAGAAATCCCAATGAGGTACTGTCTAGATTAGATTAGGCTGGCCCGCAGACCTCTCTGTGAGAGGTTTTCTTAACTGGGTTAACTGAAGTGGGAAGACCCTCCCTAACTGTGGATGGCACCTGTTCCATAGGCTGGGTCTTTGAATGAAAGGGGAAGGGGAGACTGGGTACAAGCATTCCTTGCTCTGTTTCCTATGACTACAATGTGATATAGGCGATCTTAGGTTCTTGCTGTCGTGACTTGCCCTCGGTGATGGAGCTGTGAACCAGAATAAACCCTTCATCCCCTAAACTGTTTTTGTCAGAGCATTTTATCACAGCAACTGGAAAAGAAACTAAGGCAGCAATAAAAGAATAGAAACGAACAAAAGAAAGGGTTCCAAACGTAAGATCAAAAGAAGCCTGCAACCTGCCCAAGTTTACTAGGTGAGCAGAGCTGGCTATGATTCAGGGCAGTCTGTGACTATAAAGGGAGCGCTGGCCGGAGCCCACAGCAGAGCACTTTCCGCGATGGCCCACGGTTCTCACCTGCTGGGATGTAGCCTGCTCCTTGGCAGGTGTGACAGGTAATGCTATTTCTCCCAGTGAATTCCACATAGGGGAACCGAGCGATAGCTTCCTCCTGTTCTCTATCAGCCAGCAAGTCCTCCGGGTTGTCATCCTCCTTTCGTTGACAAAATGTGCGGGCAGAGGAGGAATACTGCGACCCCATGTGTCATCTCCTACACGCGGGTTGGGGAGGGGGATTGTGTGAGCGCGTGTTAGTGTTCATTTGAGGCCAATATAGAAAAAAAAAACCCATTTCTACAAGAAGTGTAAAATACTGAGAAGTTGCTGTCCTAAGTGTGTACCTCTGTGCCAAACACCGGTACAGTTCCTACTGCGGCACTGTCCTATGGTCGTCCCTCTTCTCCCCCGCACCATGTAGCTGGGCAATGGGACGGCCCTTGCTGGATCAGGCCGCCTCTCCTGCTCCCTCAGCCCCCACCCCTGCCGCCGCTTCCTCCCCGCTGTTTGCAAACTCTGAAGGGCAAACAGGCTGCACCTCGGGCAAACAATTTACAAAACTGGCACCAATTTACAAAAAGGCCTCGGCGATGCCCATCCTCCACTCCCAGCCGAGGAGGCCGGCTCAGGTCACGCCCCCGCAGAAAGCCACGCTCCGGACGCATTCAAGCCTCGGAGGCCGAGGGACCGCGGGCGCCCCCGGACCTGTGGCGCACCAACTCCGGGGAGTCACTCTCGGGACCACTCCTCCCTCCACCTGCCCGCTCCGGCGACTCTTCGGCTAGCCCGCGCCGTGCGCCGTGCGCAGGCGCAGAGTGGCAGGCCGGCCGGAGGACGCGGGCGGGCGTTTGCGCCTGCGCTCTGAGCTCTGGCGCGTCCCTCCCGCCGAGAGGCTGCAGCGCCCCTGGCCGCCGGTAGAGAGCGACGGAGAGGAGCGGTGGCGAGAGCAGACGCTCCTCTGTACCCTAGAAACGCTGGGAAAGGCTCGCTAGAGCTTCCGGATCAGAGCAGAGCGCTTCTGCGCAGGAGGAGGACGGCGTCGCCTGTGGCCAAAGCCATTCTCACCGCACAGGGACTTCCGAGTGGAAAGAAACCCCAAACCCAGAACCTGCCCGAGGTCCCGGCAGAGGATCTGAATGCCTAAGAGGATGTGGAGACCCACTGTGACAGGGGCCCCAGACCTGACAGGGGGCAGCTTCCACCAGAGTCCTGCTAGCTAGTCACAAGATGGAAACCCAAAGCTCAGTTTTGCAAACTGAAATAGGACCAGCACACACACACACACACACACACACACACACACACACACACACACACAAGACACAGTGGTGGACATAAAGGGTTTGAGAGCGCCTCCTAATGCTAAAATGACACAGAAGCGAGTGAAGCAAGTTAAGAGGGCTAAAGATGAGGCCGAGAGGCCCTTGTGATGGTGCCCGACAGTAATCTCAGCACTTGAGAGACAGGCAGCAGGATCGCCACAAATTCAAGGATAGCCTAGAACTTGAGTTTGAGGCCAATAAAGTGAGATCCTGTCTTAAACAGAAAGAGCAGCAAGAGAAGAGCTATTTTGATGTCCTAAAAGTAGATGATTGAAGGACCCATGAGAATGGTTGAACCCATGGAGAGAGCTTGGCCACCCACTATCTCCCTGTGTTCCTTATGTCATTGTGGGAAGTGTGGATAGCCCTTATAATGGCCTAGACCCTTATCTAACTTTTGGTCACTGTTAACTCATCGAGCCTTAAGTATGAAACCAAGAGCCACCAACCAATTTTCACCTTTGGTCCTCAACCATTCTCTGAAAATTTTTTACATGATTTCTTTCTTTGAACAGTTTTTTACCACCTCTATGTTTCTTACTTAAGTGAATCTAGTGATGCTGGCAGAAAGAAACTCACCTAAAAACACCTTGCTCGACTCTCATTTGCAGTTCACTGACCCTGTGATACTGTTCTGGCCAATGAGGTTGGTAAGAGTGTAAAATTTTTCTAGAAAACATCTTTCAAGGAGATGCAGACTGAATTGATCCTCTGACTTTTTCTGTTTGGACTGTGAGCTTGATATTAGAGATTAGAGTAGCCATATTGTGATCATATGACCATGAGGGATGCTGGACAAAAGGATAAAGAAATCTAGTCCCTGATAGAATACCCATCTCCTGAGTTTTCGTGTCCTAAGAATGGGACGTAATCCTAATAAATCAGACACAATGCAAATAAAGAGGAAATGCTCCGTTCTGGTTGGTTGGTCTGGGGTTTTTGTTTGTTGTGTTTGGCTGTTTTTTTTGACACAGGGTTTCTCTGTGTAGCCCTGGCTGTCCTGGAACTCATTCAGTAGACCAGGCTGGCCATGAACTCAGAGATCTGCCTGCCTCTGCCTCCCAAGTGTTAAGATTAAGTGTGTGTACCACCACGTCCAATGAAAAACTTGGTTTTAACTTGTTCAGGCTGCCTTAGCCACACAGTGTAGGCCACATATCTCCTATCAGTTGGCTGCTTCAACTCTTAGAACACTGGCCCTTTAAGAGAGCAGACTCCCACACACACACCCGTCAGAGCCCCACCCTGGTTAGGCTGTCCTGCATGAAGATTCCTCTGGTAAGTAGTTCACCTGTACAATGACCTTGTTCTCTGCCAAGAGATAAAACGCTTTCTCTCAAAAGCCCATCCTCACAAAGGTGCCACCTCATATTGTAGCCTCTATCCCGCTGGTGCTAACATGCAAATAAACCTGATGTCCACACCATGGGTGGGCAGTGTGGTGGGAGTAGGTTGAAACAGAAAGAGAAGGCAGCAACCGGACCAGTGAGCTGAAGAGGAAGAACAGCTCAGAATACTGAGGGCTGGGGAGCTTCGCCAATGGATGGAGAAAAGTCTAAGAGCACAAAGCCTGTGGTCAGGAAAAGGCAGGGGTTGGGTTCCGGGCCAAGAAAGGGACCCTGCAACATCACCAATAGAACCTGAGGCTCTTTGACTCCTCCTGAAAGTGTGGCTTGGACTGACAGACCACACACCTGGGCCAACGTTAGCTCGCACCTGGAAGCCCAGAGTGCAGTAGACCCTCAGTAAGTACTTGCACAACTCCCCAGCCTGGAGGTGGGCCAGCATGGCCTGGGGGTGTAGTCCCAGCATCTTCTGGAGCCATCTGAGAGAGAGTCTTAATTGGCCAGCACATTCTTGAGGAGACAGCCATCACTTCTCACCTGTGTCTAGCCTCCAGATCTGCCTCACTATCCCAGTTATGACTAGTGGGGTTACTGTAGACGTGAGCTCACTGGGGCTCTCCGGGTGGCCAGGGCAGCGTGGGGCTACAGGAACATCTCTGAGCTCCCACCGAGGATAATGGGGTCCTGAAAATGCTGCTCATTCTGAAAGACCCCAGAGGCAAGGGAGGAGCTCTGTTCATCCCTGAGTCCCTCCTGTACTCAAGCCAGATGCTGCAGAATTCTAAGCTGTTAACTTCCTCTCCATCCCCACTCAATCCCCTCCCCCCCCAAAAAAAAAACTCAGGGAAACTAATGACTTCCACTTAGAAACATTCTTCAGGTACTTCATTCTGCCCCTTCAGTTTATCCAGAGATGAGAAACCTAGGTAGTAACACTAAATGACACTCAGCAAGTAAAACACCCCGAGCGGAAACACTGCTTCCTTATTGGCAGATGTTACAGGAGGATCTGCCTACAGAGCCCTAGCCCCCTGCTGAAGTCACTCTAGACTGAAAGGTCACACAAATCCTTTAAAATTGTTTGTGCTGTCATTTTCTCACATGAGCCTGAGATCTTGGAGCCCTAAGCTCAAGCATCTCCAAAGTGAAGGCCCAAGGGCAGTCCTTTAAGGCAAGGGAGGGAGAATGAGAAGGAGACAAGAGAGAATCTTTTGCATTTAAGAACTCTGCAGTCATGTAACATGGGGTGGGAATCAGCTGCTCTTCCCATTTTTACTGGGGAAGAAACCAAGATACAGGGAAGGCAATGGCCCCAGCTGCAATGTATGGGCAGAGTCCTGTCAAGGAATGGACAACACTTTGAAGCCCCTCCTCTCCAATCCCAAAACCAAGTTCCAAGTCAGTCTGCCAAGCCAAGCTCCTCAGCCATGTGAGTGGCATGGGCAGAGCTGAGTGCACAACTAGGATGGAGTTACAAATTCCTCCACAGCCTCGGGGACCCAGGGAAAAAAACATCCTGCTTAACAAAATCCCAATTCAGAACTATCTCCCAAGTGGCCAGCCTGGAGTTTAAACTCCTTGATTATTTATTGAGGTCAACTCTCCTTTCCCAAGGTCACCCAAATTCTGGGACATGCTTTTAGAGCCCAGAAGGAAGGTCAAGGAAGGACCTCTCCTGATTGTCCCATGGCTCACTGAACTTCCCATCTAGTATCCCATAGGTCTTTCTTCTCAGAGCCCAAGTATCTTTACCCAGGCAGGCAGAACTGATAAAGAGGCACTGTGAGCCCCATGTGTGGTTTGGCCACTCCCCTGGGAAGTCTTGCCCCTTCCCACAGTGATGCTGAGGCTGCGGTCTTTCTTCAACCTTCATTAAGGAATCTAGCCTTGTCCAGTTCCTCCCAAGGAGACTCCAGCTCCCCTCGCTCTACATTGCTTTGCTTTAGCTCCTTACCAGCACCCAGGCGCACCTGATACCATCTCTTTAATCTGCTAAAAAGCATTCATGGAAAACATTTTAAGGGATTGTATTCAAAAGCATTGTATTAAAGCTCTACCTCTCACTCATCAAAGAAATCCAAAGGGCTGGCTTATCTCCTTGGAAGAGGGGACTGAAACTCAAGCAAGCCCCAAACACTAACGCCTTCTTAAGACTTTCTTGCAAGGAGACCTATGCACCAAGCTGATCTCCAAACATGTTAACTGTACCCTGGGTGAGGAAGGTGCTATCACTATGTTGTTCCTGGGGGTGGGGCTAGCTTTAAGATCCCTCATTATTAGCAACCTGAGAACTGCTCATTCTAAGGAGAATGGAGAGCAAGTTAATCACATGAACCATAAATTACTCCCCTTCCACTCCCTCCAAGGCTGCTAGACTATATTCTCCAGTGTGGAGAATCTTAACAGCTGGCACCCTGGTGAAGGTGTGGAGTGGGGTGGGGGGAAGCTGCCCGAACTGGTGACTTTTGGGAACTGCAGAGGTAGGCTCACTGAATTTTCAACTCTTTAGACGGTGAGTGAAAAAGCCAGGCATTAGTCAGCTGATTTTCCTACTCACTCTCCTCCATCCCAGAATTCTTTTTCTTGTGTCAGGACAAACTTAGTGATTAGAAGCCCATCTGAGAGCCACCTAAAGGCCTATCTGTGTTGACTGCTGTCCTGGAGAGCGAACTTACAGGCTCAGTCAGCAAGCTCTTGCCAGCCTCCCTCTACTCCCATCTCCTTTCCCTGAGACCAGCCAGGCAAACAACTGAGGAATACACCCTAGGAGAGTAAGAGGAGGCATTGGCACACCCAGGAGGGTAACAAGGCATCCAGGAGCCAGAGCGGTGCCTGAGGATCAACTGCGGGATTTTGTAAAGGAGAGTCCCTGTCTTATCCTCATGTGTCCCCCACCCCCTCCTTCCATAGTGTGTGGTGGCAATCAGGTTCCTTTGCCTCCTTTGCCTGGGCAATAACCTTCCTGGCTGGTTCTCTGACTTGATTAAATATGCTAATTTACTGAGCATTGTGGATCAGGCCCTGAGACTGGTGTGCAGCACGAATCATCTCATTCGATCTTCCCAACTTCACAGGCTGCATGGCCTTTCCAACAGATGAGGCTCCCAGAGTGATGAGGCTTGTCTAGCACCACACAACTGGGTTTTAAGGACCACAGCATCTCCAGCATGTTTGCATTCCTTCCTCCTTGCCAATGGTCTAGTGGGTCAGTGGGTCCAGCGGTCTAGGCTAATGTCCTTTCGTAAAGTGAAAGTGTGGTCATCTCCTTGTTAAAGCCTTTGGTGGCCCCTCCCAGCCCCAGGGTGAGATCCAAACTCTACACAGCCTGAGACTGTTTCCTCTCTCCTACTGCCTCTTCCCACTCACCACACACTCCAACCACAGAGCTCCATTTGCAGCTTCCCAAACAGCCTCTCCTCCTAAATATTCTCTCCTCCCAGTCACCCCACTCCACACTTCATTTCCTGCACCCCAGCATTCCTTACACAGCTGTCCAAGAACCACCCCTGTGCTGTCCAAGTGTCCTGCCTCCTCCACATACACACATGTGCACACATCTGCACACGGGAGTACACATAGGAACACACGCTCCCCCTGTCTGCTCAGCTCAGTGTTGCTGTTGTGACGTCTGGACCGTCCGTGTTGGGCCCTGGCCCTCTAGCTCCTGTGCCATCCTGCCAGTCAGCCAGAGCGTGTGCCCTGATGCACTGGCAGCTTTGTGAGGCCACGGATGATTTCCCTGGAACCTCCACAAGAGCCTGGCAGAGAGGAGGAGTGAATAAGTCAGTGGGCAAGAGAGGGAGGCAGCACCTTGGACCACAGACAGTGTCACACTTACACTCAGTGTCCCCAACACATGCCGTGTCCACGGAGTCCACTGAACAGGAATTGAATCAAGGTAACTGACAGAAGAGGGGTCAAGACTGCAGTGTGAAAGAGGACACTTTGTTCCTTGCCCCTTCCACCAGAGGGCGCAGGAGGCTAGTAGACTGTTTTCTCTCAAAACCCTCAAGAGAATTGGCAGTATACTCCCTCCGACACACACACACACACACACACACACACACACACACACACACACACACACACACACACACACACACAGAAGGGTTTGGGGGATGCAGTGTAGCCAGAGAGAGGAAGCCAACACAACACAGAGTGACCTGCAGAAGCAGGTCATGGGCTGGCCTGATCTGTTCTGGCACAGTGGGGCCGGAAGGGATTTTGGTGCTGCTGGCAAAGCCACCTTGAAACAGGTAGATTCTCACAGCCAGACGTTACCACTGGGGTCTAGTCAGTCCAGAGCCAGGAAAGGGCTCGGATTCCTTTGCCCATGACATCATGAGCCATGGGGAGGTTATTTGCACAAAGTCCTGGACTCCAGCAATTCTGCGAATCTACCCGTACCACACACACCTTCCACCTTGAGCTAGTTAAGGCCACCCCTGCTTGCCAGGGGCCTGGGAGCTCTGGCTCTCATTCTGAGCACCATCTGAGCCCAGCCTTGTGTTAGGCCTTGGGATACGTGGGGAACAGCACACATCCTTCTTCTCCAAGCACCTCACTCAAAAGCGTTAAAAGTGCAGGCTCCAGAGCCTGGAGGCCTAGACCCAGAACCTCACCAGCTGCATGACCCCCACTGTCCTTATGTCTTTCCATGCCTCAGTACCCTCTTGGGGAGGATTGTTGAAGCCATAAAATAAGTTAATCCACAGAAACCTTTTAGGGCAGTGTCTGTCATTTGATGGACATTATAAAGGTCAACTATTTCACTCCATCCAACAGGCCCTGAGAAACAGATGTCTAAAGGTACCCATGAAGCTAACAGGCTAGTGTCCCAACATTTCTGTCAGTATTTCTCAGTCAGTCATGGGGATCCATCTACCAGGGCATTTGTGGCTAGTTATCTGGTGTGCAAAGGGCCCTGCCCATCCAGAGCTCCTGCAGCGTTCAGATCTAAAAGGGCATGTGTCCAGAGGTGCTAGGGCCCCAAGAAAGGTCACTGAGACAGAAGAGGAAGGCAGGGAGGGGAAGACTCTAGTCCCCCGGCCCAGAACACTCTCTCAAGTCCTGAGGCTTAGAACTGTGTGGCTATCCTGCTGGCCCAGTCATACCAAACAAGACAAATTGAGGCTTTAGGATATGAAAAGAGGTCAGGATAGCGGGAAGAAGGGATATAAATCCCAGGAGCTGTATTGCCATGGCTGGGTACCACCTGCTTGTGTATCTTCCTTGGACCAGTATCCCCTATGGGCTCTGGGATGCTGTGGGGACAGCACTTGTAATGCTGGGTGCCATACATTGGACCATATATATCGGGGGTCATGTCTCCGCTGCATCTCTCTAAATGTCTGTGAGTAGAGGCTCAAAAGGCTCTCTGTGCTTCCAGATGTAGCTGTTATCTTCTCCACGAAGACCTAGGGAAAGATGCTGACCCTCTACCAGAGACTGTGTCGCTCTGAACTCTCAGGCTGCTTACACAGTAGGCCCTCAGGATGCTTGGGGATTGTGGTCAGGATTGTACATAGCCAAGCCTGAGGATGCTCTGTCCTTTATGTAAAACGGTATGGTCATTACATATAGCCCACACATACCCTGTGTACTTGTCACTATCTCTAGACGGTCTATAATATATAACGCAATATAAGTAATTGTTATACTGTATTGTTCGGGGGAATAATAACAAGAACTTTGTTTCAAATGTGGTTGGCCCTCAACTTCAGCGGGCCTGTGGATTCAACCAGCCGGGGACAAGGTTTTGTTCTTGCATCCTGTGCTAGTGTCTGTGCACTTGGGTGGGTATGTTTGTGAATGACAGAGGTCAATGTCTTTCTCTATCATTCTCTATTTTATTTCGAGATACAGAGTCTCCTGTGAACCTGTAGCTCACAGATGCAGCAGACAGGGGACCCACAGGGCCATCACCCAATGCAAGGCACCCAACACTAGAAGTGCCATCCTCACAGCAGCCCGGAGCACATAGGGGATACTGGTCCGAGGAAGATCCACAGGCAGGTGGTACCCAGCCATGGCAGTACAATTGGCTGGACTGGATGGCCAGTTGAGCTCCAAGGATTTTCCTGTCTCTGCCATACTAGGGGCTAAAATGAACCATTATATTTAGAAGTGCTTTGGCCAAGGTCTCCTGGGCTAGGAGCATTCCCTAATGCATGTTGTCATCAAAGAGTCTGCAGATAAGTCTGACCTTCTTGTTAAGACCACTACTCTTTTATTAAACCAGTTTGCATCCTCTGCAGTCTGGTACAGGGCCTGGTACATGGCATCTTTACTGGCTACTTGTGGAAGTGGGCACAGGTCACTTGTCCTGTCCCCTGGCATGTATACTGGCTGCACAGGCCTGCAGGAGGCCTGTCTCCAAGGCAGAGGCCCTTCCTCGCACAGCCAGACAAAGCCCAGGAAACATTCCCTGGCAGCTCACATGTTCCAGACTAACTTTAGGGTTTGTATCCAGCTGCGGTTGGCTTTTTCTGTTGGAGAAATATTTTAAGCAGCTGGTGGGGAAGAGGTGGAGAGGTGGGAATGAGAATAATAAATGAGCGTGTGAAAGGAAGATGGTCTTCATGGCTTCAGCTAGCCCTGCCCACAGCTTGGTCTCTGGTGGTCAGGGAGGGGACACTGAAGGCTTCACAGGCCAGGGGAAAGACAGAGTGCCCCTTCCAAGCACTTCATGGGGCTGCTTTCACATGCAACCCCACAAACTGCTTGATTTTTCTGTATGTGAGAAATGAACACACAAGAGAGAGGTAGACAAGGGAGAACTTCTGACTGTTAGAATGTGGTCCTCAAAATACAGGTGTTTTACCCATGACCCTGCCTGTCTTCAGAACTCAACTTTCTTCTCCACCGGCATTCTGTAAGGTCTCAGACAACCCCCACCATAACCCAGTGGCTCTTCAGGCACTTAATAATGTAAAATTTTCCCTTCCTCCCCATCTTCTTGCTCTTAGGGTTGTCTCTTCCCTCTCTACCCTGATCTCCACTGCAGTCCTGGACTTGGGGGTTGTCTGAGGAAACCTTCTCCTCTGTCACTTCTAAGAGGCAAATGTCCTAAGCAGGCAATGAATGACACAGGCCTGGATCAGGAGCCCTGACCACCCCACAGGAAAAGGGTAGGCCCACTGCCCTTTGATGGCTGGGATGAACTGCAGAGACAGAGCCCTACAGAAAACCCAGGCTGGGAGAGAAAATAAATCATCCAGGCACACAGAAGCTGAGTCAGAGAGAGAGAAAAGTCAGCCATAGGGGAGGGAGTGGACAGTCACCAAGCAGGCCCTGGCTGGACCACATGGACATTCCTGTGGCCTCTGATGGCAGGGTGGGCTCAGCCGTGAGGGCTCCCTGGTGCCAGTGTGGGGGGCCCAGCATGGGGTCTTGGGCCAGAGTGGCAAGAGGGCCTGCCCTCCACAGTTTGGTTCTTCTAGGGACTGCCTCCACTTGGCTGGGGAGAGCCTGTTGGCCAGGATGGAGAAAGTGGGGGTAGCCCTTATACAGGCCTGGCTTTGGAAGCCTTGAGAAGGTATGAACGGTGAGCTCCTTACCGTCTAGGGGAGCCTAGTAGGGGGAGGCTGCCTCTAGGAGGGGCCTGGGAAAGCTGGGAATCTTTGGGGACTCCTGGAAAGCAAGAAGGGAAGCCAGTGCAGCAAGAAGTGCAGGGAGAAGGCTACACCATTGGAGAACATGAGGTGTCACTCCAGGAGGCATGACAGGTGTGTAGGGCAGGCAGCAGGCAATAGAAGGACAGCCTCAGCCAGCAAGTCAGAGTGAGAGAAGGTTTTGCTATGCCCAGCAATCTGCCCTGGGGACAGGCCCTGGGGAAAGTGACACTAATTTGTGTGATTGACAGGCTTCCTTAGTCTATCGCTAAGTCATCTACAACCCTTAGCCCCCACAGCTTCACTAGGAAAGCCCCAGCAAGGAAAACAACAGCCTTTGAGTTTGTAACAGCTCTTTGATTACCCTTGCTGGCCAGATTACTTTAGGCCACAGCAAGGGTAATCACCTCACACCGGAAGTCCCTGTCTCCCCTTGACTTATCCCTGGAGCTCTGACTTGGGATCATCTTCCTGTTTATCTTCCAAAACACTTAGAGTTTCTTAGATATTATCATGTTTGGGTTTCACAATAGCCTGGTTATTCCTATCTTACAGATGAGGAACCTGAGGCTTAGAAAGATTAAAAGAACTAGCCCAAGGCCAACTAGTGAGTAAGAGGCAGGAGCAGGTCATAGCCAGCACTGGCTGGTGTCCTACGGTGCTTTCTTGGTCAAACAAGAATACAGGAAACTCCAGGGCTGTCCCCAGCTCTGGTCATGGGAACCCTTAGGCCACCTAAAACGTTCAACTCTCCTGCTTTGTGAGTGCCTAGTAAGAAAGGGTGGAGGCCTAGACAGGATAAGATGAAGGCTGGAGAGCAAGAGAAGTTGGATTGGTCAGGGATGGGACTGGTACTTGAGAATGTTTTGGGTCTGGGCTGACACATCTGAGAATGCCCTGGGCTGTGGGTGCGCACTGAGACCTCAGGACTGTGGGTGCGCGCTGAGCCCTCAGGGCTGTGGGTGGGTGCTGAGCTTGTTGTTTCTGAGTTTTGCCAGATTCACTGACCCTCCTGGACAGGTCAGGTGTTTTGATGTGTGGCTCTTCTATAGACCTGGCACCGAGTTGTCTCCATCTCCCTCACCTCTCTCTTTTTAATTATGAAACCACACAGATTTATGATAAAATATTCGAGTCTAAAAATCTCTCTTCCAATTTGAATCCAAATTTCAACTACAAGACTTTACAGTCTATTTTTTCTATACTTCTTCCTCCACACACCCAGGTACAGAGCTATTTACACTGCTTGGGCACACATATCCAAATGTAGTAGTATCAGGGTTATCTATCTGTCTGTCTGTCTGTCTATCATCTATCCATCGTTATTTGAGACAAAGTTTCTCTGTGTAGTCCTGGCTGTCCTGGAACTCACTCTGTTAGACCAGGCTGGCCTCAAACTCACAGAGATCCTCCTGCCTCTGCCTTTCAAGGGCTGGGTTTTAAGTGCACCACCACACTCAGCAAGGTTATTATTTTTTTAACAAAAAGACGCAAGCGTTTATGCATCACTTCTCAGTTTGTTCTTCTGTTTTTTAGAGCTTGTTGACGCTCATCAGTATGGAAGGGCTTGTCACTCTGAACTGAGTGTCTTTAATGGATGTGCCATCCTGTGCTTTTTGTGGGGAGGGTATGTCTCCCTGTGTTGGAGCTGCCCTAGTTTCACAGTAGCTGAGAGTGGCAGGCAAGGGGCCTGGGAGAGGATCAGTAGACTGGCTTCAGAGTGTCAACCTCGCACCCCAGAAGCAGCCATGTTCTCGGTGCCCTTTGACTTCTCACAGAGATTCCAGCCCTGCCTTTCTCAACACCCCACAACTCCACCTACCAAAGTCCACACCTTCTTCACCTGTCCAAGGCCTTCTGTTCTCTATCTTCTCCCCTCTTGATCCTTGACCTCTGAACCCTGCTGCCTGTCGGGGTCTTCTGGGTGGACTACCTGACCCCTGGAGTCTGACTTCAATGAAAAAGAAGGCATTGGGGCTGAATTAAGAAGATAAGCTCAGAAGTCCAGGGATCACACCTCTTCCCAGCCTGACCCAGGGGAGGCAGGCACTGCCATGTGTAGAGGACAGCTTCCTGCTTCCCAGGAGGCACTAAGAATGGGGACTGTGCCAGGTAGGCATGGTGCCCCCGCCCCTGTGCCAATGTGATGGAAAATCTGAAGCCTTGATCTTTGTTCTTAATTGTTCTTCTCCGATTTTTATAACTGGAAACTTACTCGGCATCTTTGTTCCCATCAGCTTGGGAGGGAGGAGGCTGAGTCAGCAGCTGGAGTACAAACTTGGTCCTTTCTTGGACCAACGTGACCCCATCTCCCTCTCACATCCACATTCATACAGGGCACCCATCAACAGCCTGCACTTCTGTACCAGAGGCCCTGGCAGCAGAGATGGCTGCAGCACAGCCCCGGCTGTCCTTCCTAGGCAACCAGCTCCTCTTGGCCTGGATTGACCCCTGCCCATCCTATCCCTCTAACACCTGGTGACAATAGGTTCCCAGCCCTTCTCCCCACCTCTGGGAAGTTCTGGCTGTAGACCACAGGATTCAATTAAGTTTATGGCTAGGAAGTCACCTTGTGAGGTGCTCCCTCCCTCTGCCTCTCTCCTGTTTAATCCTTCATGGTAGGCTTTCATGGAAACTTCTTGGGTCAATGGCTCTCACCTTCCTTTCCTGCTCAGGAACGGAAGGCTAGCTCACCTCCCCTGGGCTGGCACCTTCTTTCCCTCACAGCCCTGCTCCGGAGGAGGAGGGCAGCTCCGGCTGAACCCAGAGCAGGACCTGCTGTCCCTCCTGGCAATACCTGGAAAGACTTGCTGAAGAGTAGAACGCCTCTGTTCCCTGTCATCCAGGACTTCAGGGGCTGAAGCAAGAGCATCATAGACTTCAAGGCCAGCAGGAGCTCTAGAACTAATTTAAGGCTATCCTGGGCAACTCAATAAGACATTATCTTGAAATATAGAGTTAAAAAGAATATGGCTAAGTGGTAGAGAGTACTTGCCAAACATAGACCTTAGGTTCAATTCCTATCACTCCCTCCACACAACACACACAATTAATAATGGTCATTCGATGGATCAAATTCTAAGTTCCATGAGAAAATTGACATCTCAGGCCAGTGAGATAGCTCACTGCTTAAAAATGCCTGCAGCCAGGGTTAACAGCCTGAGTTTGATTCTCAGAGCCCTGCACGTGGTCCTCTGGCCTTCACCTGTGGGCCATGTCATGCCTATGTGCAACAATAATAAATAGAATTTAAAAAAAGTTTTAATTCTAAAGGAAAACTGGCATGGCCAGGGTGGAGAGACCTGCAGTGGAGACTGTGGTGTGGGGTGGGCAGGTGTGCTTCAAGTCATCAACCCTCAGGAGAGGGAGGCTGGAGAAGCTAGGTGGTCGGGTCTGCTGTTCAGGGCTGGAAGTGGGGGAGACTGCCCAGTGGATGTGGTCAGAGTGGGGAAAGAAATTAAGGAGTCGGGGAATTCCCTCTGGATCCTTGTTCCTAGGCCTGCTCTGTGTCTCTGGGGCTAGGTGGGGCCCCCACTCCACCATCTGTCTGTCTGTGTTGTGGCCTTGGTTACAGTTTGAGCAAGCTGTGGCTATAAGGCAGAGGACATGGATCTTGCTGGCCTGGGGTCAGTGACGGTTTCCTTCCAAGGTGGGATCATGTCCAGAGCTCCAACCTTGAACACACGTAAGGACAGGGACAAATGTCATTCATCTTTGTATCTTAGCACATCACACTGTTGTAGGGCATCCAATGCGCCTACACTGAAATGAACTACATTTAGTAGAAGGGCGTGGAGAGGAAGGCTTCTTGACAGGCTTCTTCTGTGACCTTAGAAGGACAGGGACCCTAGTCCCAACATCAGCCCCAGGATCAAGCTCCCTGTTTCCATACCCAGGTCTGTGGTTCTGAGTGCTGGTTTTTCCACAGCAATGGGATGAGCTTTCTGGGAAATATCACTGTTTGCTAGTGGAAGGGCAAGACCCTGAGGTGCCCTGCTTGGCCCTGCAGACCAGGCATCCACCCCCCACATCCGATCTATCTCTCTACCCAAGCGGGACAGATTATTTTCGTGGGCTGCAAATCCTGCCAGAGCTTTGCCCTCCTCTCCAGAAGTTATTCAGTTACAGCATCGGTTTTCTATTTCCAGAGCAAAGGCAGGTTCCACTTCCACACGCCCTCCCGGTGCTCCCCCCATTCAGTTCTCAGCCAGCTTTCCTGACCTGGTGTTGGATTCTGTTCCCATGAACCGCACCAAAGTCTCACTACGCTGTTTGAATTAAGTTCAATCTCCCCAAGAATATTTCTCAGCCGCTCCAACCTATCCCCCATCCCGAGGCCACTCTTCCCCTGGCTCTCCACTGTGGCTTAAACGTAGTACACTCAGGGCGCACCCGGTCCAGTCCGGTATCAGTGAGAAATAAGGGAAGGGAAATGCTCCTCATCTTTGCCAATTGGACTAGACTTAAAATCATCCAGGAGACACACCTCTGGGTGTGCCCGTGAGCACGCTTCCAGAGAGCTTTAACTGCAGGAGGAGGACCCACCTGCCTACTAGACTGGTAGGTACCATTCCATGGGCTGAGAAGAAAGCCAGTTGAGCACTAATACTCATCTCTCTCTCTCTGCTTCCTGATTGGAGAGAGACGCTCCAGTGGCTGCTTCCTACTCCTCCCCTCCCCCTCCATGATGGAGTCTGTCTCCTCAAACTGTGGGGCAAAAGAAATGCTTACTTCCTTAAGCTCAGTGGTTCTCAACCTTCCTAATGTGGAGACCCTTTAATACAGTTCCCCATGTTGTGATAACCCCTATCTATAAAATTATTTCATTGATGCTTCATAACTGTAATTGTTACGGTTATGAATCATAATGTAACATCTGATATGCAGGACATTTGATATGCGGCCCCCTGTGAAGGAATCATTTGATCTTGCAGGGGTCTCGACCCACAGGTTGAGAACCCCTGCTTAAGCTGCTTTCCCATGGGTGTTTAGTCACAGCAAAAGGAACAAATAGAAAGAAGTTCTGAGAGGCACAGACCTGGGTATGGAAACAGGGAGCTTGATCCTGGGGCTGACGTTGGGACTAGGGTCCCTGTCCTTCTAAGGTCACAGAGGAAGCCTGTCAAGATGACTTCCTCTTCATGCCCTTCTACTAAATGTAGTTCATTTCAGTGTAGGCTCATTGGATGCCCTACAACAGTGTGATGTGCTAAGGTACAAAGATGAATGACATTTGCCCCTGTCCTCACGTGTTCAGGGTTGGAGCTCTGGACATGATCCCACCTTGGAGGGAAACCGTCATGGACCCCATGACCCCCAGACACAAAGTTAGGCACCTTCTATGACTTAATCTCTGTCAGCCTCAGAAGAACCCGAAGGTAGGGATTGTAACTAACATTCCCTAAATAAGGAAATGGATGCACGGGTGAGCTGTAACTTGGCAATGGTTACTTAGGAAGTCAGGGAGGAGCCTGTTTTCAGACACCCTGGAGAGCTCATCCTCTCCTAGGATCACAAGTGTCAGAACCAGGTGGGAAGGGACAGAACCCGGTGGGAAGGGAGAAGCCAAGTGAAGGGAAAACTCCAAATCACACCTAGCAGAGATACCTTGACATTTGGTAGGCTAGGCCATCAGCACACGTTGGACATTAAACATATGCTGTGGTGACTTTTGTTTCCTTGAGGCTTCTGAGCCTTGGACAGAGAAGGGGCTGGTGAAGTGGTACCTCAGCCTAGCAGCCCTCCAGCCTTAAGGCTCTGTCCTTCTACCTCCAGAACTGCAGCTGACCACGCCCTCTTTTGCCTGTAAATCTCTGGAACTAGATTGGCTCTCCAGAGGTCACCCTCTGCTTTCTGACTCCAGGAACGCCAGGTCCCTCTTCTGTTGTCCCCATGATCAGGAGAACTGTGTGACTCTCTTTTTACCTTCCCTAGCATCTCCTTTACTGAAGAATAAAAAACTCTACCAAGTTTGTCCCCTGCGCCCCCCCCCCCCCGCCAGTAACATTTGTGACAAGTGACCATAGCCTAGCCCTGGAGAACCAAGATGATGTTTGTTTGTTTGTTTGTTGTTGTTGTTGTTTTAGACAGAGTTTCTCTGTGTGGCCTTGGCTGTCCTAGAACTAGCTCTGTAGACCAAGCTGGCCTTGAACTCACAGAGATCTGCCTGCCTCTGCCTCCTGAGTGCTGAGATTAAAGGCATGCACCACCACTACCTGACTCAAGATGATTTTTCAATTTGCTCTTTGATCAACACTTTGTCTTTCCAACTCCTCAAGGCAGTATGTATATCCCTTATGCATCCATGTTGTTTCTAAATTAATATTCATAAATATGCAGGTTAGGTGTGAGAAATATCCTTCCGGGGTCCCTCACAGGGCTGGCATTTGGAATTTACTAGCGTGTGGTGGCAGCCCAGATAAAGGGACGTGGAAGAAGGAAACTTTTCTTTTTGCCTGCTTGCCCTCACTCTTGCAGGCAAGTTCATCTGTCCCATTGGTGCGGCATCCTTCACTAGTACTAGAAGCAACTTCCTTGGGCTTGCAACAGAAACTGAAGGCCAGAAGCTCTCTAGGTCTCCAGCACCTAGGTGGGACTGCTGAGACATCCAGCTTCTTGAACTTAACAAGTACTGGATGCTCAGCCTCTCCCAGTGTGAGATAGCCATTGTTGGAGTCTTCGGATAGTATTGTGTAAGCTAAGATAATAAATCCGCTTTTAACATACATACTGTCTTAACCTATTGCTGTGAAGAGATACCATGACCACAGCAACTCTTAAAGATGAAAGCATTTAATTGGGGTTTACGTATAGCTTCAGAGGTTTAGTCCATTATCAGTATGGTGAGAAGCATGGCAGCACACAGGCAGACGTGGTGCTGAAGTTCCTGAGCTTTCTCCATCTGGAACCACAGGCAGCAGGAAGAGAGAGAGACACCCTGGGCCTGACTTGGGCTTCTGAAATCTCAAAGCCAACCTCCCCCAACCCCCATGACATGCTTTCTCTAAAAAGTCCACACCTACTCCAATCCTTTCAAATAGTGCTACTCCCTAGGGACCAAGCATTCAAATCTAATGAGCCCATGGGAGTCATTCTTATTCAAACCAACACACACACACACACACACACACACACACACACACACACACACACA
>CAJQZJ010033609.1:1757223-1769019 GCA_907164525.1 Lophiomys imhausi | reverse complement strand
ACACACACACACACACACACACACACACACACACACACACACACACACACCACATTCTATCACTTCTGTTCCTCCAGAAAACCCTAATACAGTCAGGAAAAGACCTAATGTCTTCTGGTGGGGAAAGATCACCCTTTAACAGTGTTGAATGTATTCTATCTCAGCCATTCTGGTTAGAGACATCAGCCCTTAAGCAGGATGGGTTTTGGAGGAGATGAGAAGGTGATCAGAATAGGAACTGGGGACAAGAGATCAGAAGGAGCCAGTCACGAAAGAAGGCTTAGGCACAAGTAGAAGAACATAGCAGGAACATAAAAGACAGAACAGATTTCATAACTTTCAGGGACACAGATTCTAATAATCAACAGTTCTGATCTGTTCTGTGCAGCCGGGAATTGCCCTCAGTTGCTTCCAGATCTACAGCCACCCACAACCCGTAGACATCCATTTGCCCCAGTTAGTGATGCTGCAGAGATACTAGCAAGGAATATGGACAAATCACATGTTTGAAACAAAACAAGTACTAAGTAAGAATAGCCACAAGGGGCAGGACACATGGGAGACAAATTTTCACGGAGGCAGAAAGTTACATCCACAAGTGACTGGTAGAGATACAGTCCAGCTCCAGTCCCATCAGACATTCCAAGTGACACTGTAGGGAGATGGACTTACTACATGTATTAAATATTGTGTATACTAAAGCATGTGTTCACACACAATCACTTATTTCCTCTATATAAAACATGAAAGAAACAGGGGTTTGACAAGTGTCTGGTTAACTCTGTAAATGAAGACACCCAAACAGAATGTGTAGGAATAGAAACCTACCACTGGCTTGAATTACTTGGTTTGGACGCCTATTCTTAGAAAATCAACCTGAAAATGGCAGGAGTCCTAGACTTGTGCTGGATAGACACTTTTAGGATATTTGCATCCTTCCAAGTGCATAGATATCACTCCATACCTTACTATTAAGTGTATCTCCCCATATATTATTATATCTAATATATACTTGTAACCAGCTCAGTGATTGTCATCAGATTATCAGGCTCTGATCTCTCATATCAGGCTGGTTACCATGTGACCTCACCATGGGTATAGAAGACGGAAAGGAGGGCCTGCTGGGAAAAGGCTGCTGTCACTTCTATTCTTGGTTTGTTCTCTATTCATATGTGCTCTGAAAGTGTGATCATGTTGACGATCAGACTGAATTGGAATACCAAAGAAAACCTGCTTGTAAGCTGAGTCCACACAGAAAATAGAAACACAAAGAACAAGAAGATAGGTGCAAGCCTTGTAAGTGAAAGAGAGACTTGGGGTTGCCTTGAACATCAGTCAGGCTTCATTTATGACAGGATGGAGTGGACTAGGTGCTCTTGGGAGGTTCCTTCCAGCTCTAGCAGGCTGGGATCCCTGGGTATATCACACAGGTAGGTCACTGGGTAATACTGAACAGAGGCCTCATATGAGCAGATACCGCTTCTCAAACTTCAATCTGCATATAAAACACAGCTTCACGGGGCTCATGTTAAAATACAGATTCTGGTTCTCACATGGTCTAAGATTATGTATTTCTCACAAACGCCCAGGACAGGCAGTGTTGCTGATCGGTGCAGCACATTCAAGAGGCAAAGACTGGAAGCATGGTGGGCCTGGAGTTAGAAGTCTCCAGTCTGACTACTGTTTATCTCTTACGAGCCCCATTTCGTCCTTTCGCAAAATAGAAACACACTTCCGTCCAGGCATGGTGGCGCACACCTTTAATCCCAAGCAGAGGCAGGAGGATATCTGTGAGTTCCAGGCCAGCCTGGTCTACAAAGCAAGTCCAGGACAGCCAGGACTCTGTTATACAGAGAAACCCTGTCTCAAAAAAACAAAACAAATATACACTTCCCATACGCTATCAGCAGGCTCATAGGAGCAGCATATCTAAAAGCCCTGGTGCCGTAAAGTGTCTTATTCGTGTTTGATAGAGTTGTTTTGGGGTTGCTGGGTTTCACCTTCAAAGGTTCCCAGTTGGTACTGCTGACCTGGCAGGAGGGTGGGGTTGATGGAGTGATAGCAGCAAGTATCCTTGCATTTGCTCTAGGGATGCTCATGGAAGCAGTTTCTGGGAAGCTGTTATTTGTAGAACCGGATGCTCCATGTCCCTCTCCCTCCACCCTCTGATTGCTAGTGTGCCTATGCTCCTGGCCCTGGCCCAGAGATGCCACATGGCTCCCAGCTGTGCTGGGACACAAGGACACATTCCTTCCTCTCCCAGCTGTGGGCTCTTCTTTTTGCTCACCACAGACTTGGGGCTGGCCCAGGATGGAACCTTGCTTTAAGTAGTTTTCTTTCCTTGTTTTTTTGTCCTAGGACATCTAGTGCCCTCATGCCCACATGCTCCAATGCCCTCAACCTGGTCAATCCTGTCATCAGATCCTTATTTTAGGAACACAACTCAGGTGGACTCACACTAGGAGTAATCTAGTGAACAAAGCCAAGGTGGGAGCCCCAGCTACAGAGGCCTACTTGTGTCCAGAGGGTAGCATTTTTGGACAGTCCAAGACTCCATTGTCCTGAAACTCCACACCTTGTCCCTTCTGTTCTCAGCTAGCCTTTCAAGCTCTCCTCACTCCTGAGCTCGTTCTAGACCTGCTTGGCTGTGTTTGTAAAAACTGGAACCATATCCTTTGAATTTCATAGGCCAAAATGAAAATCAGGCGAGTCTGCTTTTATTGGCCACTTAGAAGTCTGGGCATGGCCATCATTACCTGCTTCATGTCCTCAGTGACCACAGTGGGTGGTGATGCTCATGTGTGGGACAGAGAACCCCTGGTGTGACTAGTAGTGACACAAGTCCAGCTCCAGTCCCATCAGACATTCTTAGGGACACTTAAGAAATGGATTTACTACACATGTGATTATCATTTTTTTTTTTTTGGTTTTTTGAGACAGGGTTTCTCTGTTTAACAGCTCTGGCTGTCCTGGACTCGCTTTGTAGACCAGGCTGGCCTCGAACTCGCAAAGATCCGCCTGCCTCTGCCTCCCAAATGCTGGGATTAAAGGCGTGCGCCACCACCGCCCGGCTGTGATTATCATTTTTAACTGTTGAGTCCTTTACAAATTGAGTACACAGTCACAAGCACAAGTAACAAATGACAATGTACAATTTGTGTGCTCTGGTCTTAGGGCCATGGACTGCCTTTGTGAGATAAACCCACTGAGTATCTGCTGTGCGCCAGGCTGCCAGCCTTGAAAGCTCTAAGTGTGAGCAAGACAGAGTCCAAGAGTAGCACCCGCTACAGAAAGGCAACAGGTGTCCAATGGTAGCCCTCTGTAGCTAAGTGTCTCCCTCCAATGATAGCCCTCCTTGGCTGAGTTTCTCACTCCACGTCTTCCTTTTCCTCCAGGATGAGCCTTGCTGCTTTTTAAAGTTTACTGCCCAGAAATCAGCTTTGCAGTTTCTCAATTGTTATACCTTTTCTGATTCATTGATATACATTAGCATTTACTCCTATTTATAATTAAATATTTAAACACATTTTAAAATATATTTGAAAATAGTTTTAGTTATATGAAAATTTGCTAACCTTTTATTTTTATTTATTTAGATTTTAAAAAATTATTATTTTGTGTGTATGAGTGTTTTGCACCACATGCATGCCTGATGTCCAAGGAGGTGAGCGCCCATGTGGGTACTGGGGATCAAGCCTAGACCTCTTGCAATAACAAGTGCTCTTAACCACTGTTAACCACTGTGCCAATTCTCAAGCCCTATAGCTTACATATGATATATAATATATATATATATATATATATATAGTGTGTGTGTGTGTGTGTGTGTGTGTGTGTGTGTGTGTGTGTGTGGTGTGATACAGAGTCTTGTTATATAGACCAGACCTGCAAAGGCTGGCCTCACACTTACACCCCCTGTCTCAGCTTCCTGAATGCTGGAATACCATCATTCCATACTGTTCAGTGCTTATGGTTACTTCTATACATACCTTGCCATGCATTCTTCAAAAGAATGTGCCTTCTGTGGTCTTCAGTGTAGAATTTCATAGCCTTTAAACCCACACTTAATAATAATTTCCATTAAAAGGATTTATGTTCTAATTAAAATCTTTACTTTTTGGTTTTATGTTTCTAAAACAGACAGGCAACTTCTGCTATAATTGAGTGTTTCTTTTCTTTTCTTTCTTTCTTTTTTTTTTTTTTTTTTTTTTTGGTTTTTTGAGACAGGGTTTCTCTGTGTAACAGCCCTGGCTGTCCTGGACTTGCTTTGTAGACCAGGCTGGCCTCGAACTCACAGAGATCCACCTGCCTCTGCCTCCCAAGTGCTGGGATTAAAGGCGTGCGCCACCACGCCCGGCCTTTCTTTATTTTTTAAAAGATTTTTCTTTTTTTTTTTTTTTTTTGTTTTTCGAGACAGGGTTTCTCTTTGTAGCCCTGGCTGTCCTGGACTCAATTTGTAGACCAGGCTGGCCTCGAACTCGCAAAGATCCGCCTGCCTCTGCCTCCCAAGTGCTGGGATTAAAGGCGTGCGCCACCACTGCCCGGCTTAAAAGATTTTTCAACACAAGGTTTCTCTGTTTAACAGACCTGGTTATCCTGTAGACCAGGCTGGCCTCGAACTCACAGAGATCTACCTGCCCCTGCCTCCCGAGTGCTGGGATGAGAGGCGTGGCCACCAGCCTGGCTCTGAGTGTTTCTTAGTGTCTCTATTCGTCTGCCAATTACTGCTCCATATGTCTCAGAATGCATTTCTACATGTATTTACTCTAACTATCCCCCGGTCCAATATCCTAAAGCAATATGTCCCTTTTGGGCTTATATAGTGCTTGTGGGATATTTATTGCTGCTTTATCTTTTTGCCACAAATGCAGTCTGATATTATGGTCACACCAGCTTTCTTTTCATATCAGTGTTTTTCTGTTGTATGAATTATGGACAAGC
Source organism: Lophiomys imhausi (assembly GCA_907164525.1). Taxonomy (NCBI): domain Eukaryota; kingdom Metazoa; phylum Chordata; class Mammalia; order Rodentia; family Muridae; genus Lophiomys; species Lophiomys imhausi. Next base: position 1,764,078 of record CAJQZJ010033609.1, on the reverse strand, counting down.
ATAGGTGAACTTTTATAATGTACACACACACACGCACACGCACACACACGCGCGCGTGCCCATAATTCCTATGCTGTATGCTGTCCATCAAATGCTAATGCTGAGGGATATTTTAAAAGAATCCATAAGCCAGAGGTAGTGGTGTACATTTTGATTCCCAGCACTGGGGAGGCTGAGGATGGAGGATTGCAAGCTCAAGCCCAGACTATGTTACATAGGGAACAATGCCTTAAAAAAAAAAAAAAAGAAAGAAAGAAAGAAAAGAAAACTTAAGAAGAAGCACTCATAGTATATGGTAGGTCTTCGAATCTCATGCTTTCTCCCAAACCAGCCTCAGGGTAGACCTCACCATGCTGCACAGGGGGGAGAAAGCACTTCTGAAATTCCTAGCCCAGTGGCTGCGGGCTGGAAACCACATAAGCGGCCATGATCTGAGAGAAGTGGAAGCCCTTGAAAGGCCAAAGCTAGACCCTGCCCCCAGGATTCTGCAAGAATGCAATGTGGGTATGTCCATGGAGCCCCGATATAAGCAAGGCACCCAAGGCCTTGTAAACAAAGAAGGGCTCAGCCTGTTCTTACAGCTACTCTACCTTCCTGCTCGGCTGCTTGGAGCCTTCTTTTGAGTGCAAGCAGGTACCAGGTGCATTTCAGGGACCCAAGGAGACATGAGCATCAAAGGGAGCCTGGGGGTGGCAGTGACCAACAGGTGTGATAAAGGGGGCTTTGGGATATTGCTGGAATCATCACCACCTTTCCAGCCCTTTCTGAGCCACTGAAAGTCGGCTCATCAGAGACCCTGAGGTGCAGAGATGACACAGATTGTTTGAAACCTTCCCTGGTGGTGGGACACTGGCTTTTCTTGGTTTATCAGAAGCTGTGACCTATGCCCAGAAACCAAATAGCCCCACCTAAAAAATAATATCTATGGCAATCAATAACCAAAGCTGTTGCCCTGAAATAAGGTCCATACAATGGCCTGTGGCCAATCATCTTTTCAGCACTCCAGGACAGGCTGAGTGGCAGGAACAGTGTGAGTGTGCGCCTCTAAGCAACTTTCCTCTTCCCAAATCACAGGTTCACGGGTGCTGATGCAGAGAGTAGGCCCTGTAGACCACTCATCTGTGACAGCATGTCTTCTCTTCAGGTGACTTCTTCCTTTATTTTAGCTCGCCCCACAGCCTGCCCTGATAGAAGCCAGCCCGGTCAAACTTGGAGAGACTATGCTGGTCACACCTGGTGGTGCGCTCCAGGAATACTGATCTGGGGTCCCCAGTCCTCAGCACAGGGTAGCCTATGGCAGAATTTTAAGACCCTTTATTCCGCTGGATCTCTCAGATCGTCTCTGCGTGCTGTAGAGCTCAACCCAGACCGTTCACTGGCTACGCTGACCATATCACCCATTTCTTGATTGGGAACAGCGTTGAGGTTGGACTGGAGCCTTGCGGAGATCACACGTGCTCTCTGCCCTCTTTGACCTTCCACAGTGCTTGCTATCTCCTCGGGTGGGAGCGGGGAGCAGTCATCGGGATCGAGGGTGCAAAGAGTTCTCCCGGTACACCAGGCGGGATGCTCAGTATAGGTAAACAGCTATAGAAGAAAGTCTCTCAGCCGTGCTATGTGGGTGGCTTCCTTCCTGCCAGCGCCAGCAGTTAGAGTAATTGGGCCGATTACTGATTACCGGCATGGCAGGTGAGCTGTGTAATTGCGCCCCGGGTGGGGTGGGAGGCAGAGCTGAACCTACCCCAGTGAGTTTAGGAAACTGAAAGCCGAGGGTTCTGCACCTGGGGCCTGAGGGTGGCGGCTGCACCAGAGCACCTGGAGCTTGGAGGGGCTGGCACGGGGTAGGAATCTCTAACGCCCGGTTACTTCCTTACAGGGGGTTTCTCTGCTCGCTGTGGTGCCAACAAACTCGTAGTGTGTCTGGACATCAAACCAGGGAGCTGATGGTGGCTGCCCAGCTGCACTTAGGTCCCAACTCCTCACTGTTCTCTCCTGCCTACACGAATCTCCCCAAAGGCTTCATGCCAGGCTCCACAAGTCCTTGGGAATTCATGGAGGGATTGGACCACTTGGGTCCTGTGTCCATCTAGCTTGTGGGCTGAGGCACACAGCAGAGTCTGCAGGGCCTTAAGTTCACCAGGCTCCAGCCCTACTCCCACACACACTGGCCACACTGACCTGGGTCTCTCACCCCATCTTGGGCTGAGGGACCAGGGAGCCTTACTGTGCAGTTTTGGGGACAAATCTTTTCTGGGGTGGGGGTGGTTCCTGTAGGTCAAGAGGGGGTGTAGGCCACAGTTTGGTAAAGTAAACAAGTTGAGTCTCTGGGAAGAACTATCCCTACCAGTGGTGTGAGGTTGAAGGCGAGGGCCCAGTGTGCTGAGCCAGGCCACACAGAATCGTCCAGAGGGAGAAGAGAGTGACCTTCAGCCAAAAGCTGTGTTCCCTGGCCTTTGTCTGGGCTTCAGTCTGCCTTCTTGCTCCTAATTGCCCATATTGTCCTTAGAGTCCCACAAGCTGGGGACTCCTCTTCCCAGTGATCTCAAAGCTGGGGCTACAGGTGAGAATGAAACTTGACTTCTTAGAACCTGCCATGAGACAGATGTTCTCAAGTGCTGGGACCAGAGTCGCTCAAGGCCTGCATCTGTCCTAATAATTATTAACTCTTTCCAGGATCCACTTCCAAGTCTGGTTGTCCCCAAGCCTCCCTGCGATCCTTTACAGCTGAGGAGGATATTTTGGGAGAAGAATGTCCTCATTTAAAGATGAAAAAATAATCAGTGTGATTCTTGCTGTTCTAGTAAATTTATCAATCCCCTATAATTTTCTTGACCCAAAAGATAACACACTGTGCTCTTAAAGAAAGATTCAACCACATCCGTCCCCTATGCAGTCTCTTCCCTGTCCTTCTCCCTCCAAACCCAGCCTCACTGCCCTGGCAGAAGTGACTGGGCAACCCACAATTCAAGGCATGGTTTCCCGTTGTGCTGAGTATGTAGGCCCATGCTCCCATCTCTGGGAAGCCCCTAATGTTCCTGGGCTAGATGCTTCCACAATGACATCTGATAGCTCCAAGTTCATTTTCCCAGCCCTTCTCCTGTCTCAGGGGGTGACAGTACCCATGGAGGGTCCTTGAGCTGAGGGGTCAGTATGTGAGCTTTGTTGTCACAGACAGAATCCTTTCTCTAATCAGATTGTCTCTTCTTTGGTGCTCTAAAGCATGGGAACAGCCATACTGAAAGTTCTAGGCTTAACACAGTCCTGGTTGAGTCCATGCATAGCCAGGTCTTGCTACCTTATGGCAAAGTGAAGGTGCCCCTTGCACGCTGGTTATTCTGAGCCTCATTTGTGCATTGCTGAGATCCACTCTCCAACCTTCCCTGTCCTGTGTGAGGTGAATCCCATCCGGGCTGGATCTGCTTGGGCTGACTGGATGGTTGAGTGGGTCTAGGAGAAGAGGCACCAGGGCGGAATCTGAGAGCAGAAGCAGACAGTGAGCAACTGTGTGTCTTGCTCCTCCTGCTTCATGGCCATTCTCCACTGCTGCAACTACAGCCCCTGACAGTACCTTCTTCTTTGTGCTTCTAGCACCCACTGGGCTCTGGCTACCTGTTTCTCCCTCCCCCTTCAGGCCATGCTGGTCAGGATGGTGGGGACTTCATGTTATTCCCATACTCCATTTTCATCCCTGTATCCTTGCCAGACGTTTCTGTGATTGCACGAGAGGTGGAGGCAGGAGGATGAGGGGTTCAAGTTCCTCCTTGGATATAGGTGAGTTGCATGAGGCTCTGTCTCAAAAAATAACCAAATTCTGGCATGGTGGTATATGCCTGTGATCCCAGGACTCGGGAGGCTAAGGCAAGACGATCAAAAGTTCAAAGTCACTGGCGCACACTTTTAATCCCAGCAGTAGAGAGGCAGAGGCAGGTGGGTCTCTATTAGTTCAAGGGCAGCCTGTTTTACATAGAGAGATCCAGGCCAGCCAAGGCTGCATAGTGAGACCATGTCTCAACAAAATAATAATAATAATAATAATCAAGATTATCCTTGACTACAGAGTGAGTTGAAGCCAAAGGCCAGCCTAAGCTACAGAAGACCCTGTCTCAAAAACAAAAGAATCAAGGCCAATACCAAATTCCTTGGCATGTATGGAAGTTGATGATTCTCTCAACCTCAAATGTGTTGGCTTTCTATGCCAATCCCTTCACACTCGTGCACCCCCAAGTTACTGAACAGCTTGCCATTCCCAAGTCTCTGGGTTCTCCATATCACCAGGCTTGAGCTCTTCTACTGAGCAGAGAACCCTCCTGCCTTGGTTTCTGTTTTGTATTCAGAGTACTACCCATGGACCACACAGAACAACGCCCTGTGTTATCTCATTGTCCTAGAGTTCAGGAGTCCAGGAAGTTGCATGGAATTCTTTGTGCAGCTCTCACCAGGCCAAAAAAAGAAAAAAGAAAAATCAATGTGTTAGCCAGGTGTGTTCTTATCTAGAGGCTCAGGAACAGAATCTGCCTTCCTGCTCACTTGGGCTGATGGCGGGATTCAGGTGAAGTCCCCGCTTCCTTGCTGGCGGGCTACCAGCTCTCTCTTCCCAGGTCTTAAGATAAGCCGGCTTCTTTCCCATGTGTCCCCTTCAAGAAATGGCACATTGGGCTCTTCTCTTGTTCCCAGTCTCTCTGGCTGTTACCAGCCGGCCAATAAGCTCTGCTGTGAAGACTCACGTGATTAGATGGAAGGGTGGTCTCCCTTTTGCCGTATGATCATGAGGGTAAGAGTTAGGAAAAGCGCCTGGAACTCTATCTTAGCACACCTTCTGTCCTTTGGTCAGGCACAACTGCCACTGTCAAGCCTTCCGTCACTTCACCCTGGTGCTCAACTGCTCTCTTCACATTTCACTGGCACGTTATTAGTTTTGTTGTATTAATGAGCTCTTGGGGAATAAGCTGTGTCTTACTTCTGGGTCTACAGTTGTGCATACTCAATAAACAAAGGAGGAAGAAGAAAAGGGAAGGAGGGAGGAATAATTCAAAGTCTTGCGTGTGTGTGTGTGTGTGTGTGTGTGTGTGTGTGTGTAGAGGCCAGAGGTTGGCATCTAGTATCATCTAGTATCTTCCAGTATCACTCTCCACCTTGTTTTTTGTTTTGTTTTGTTTTGTTTTGTTTTGTTTTGTTTTGAGACAAGGTCTCTGAACCTGAGCTGGAGCTTACTGTATGTGGCACCAGGATCCACCATCTCCTCCTGGCCAGGACTGGGGATGCAGACACTCCCAGTTTTTACATGGGTTCTAGGGATCTGACCTCAAGTCCTCATGAGTGCACAGCGAGCACTTCATTGATCTATCTTCCCAGACCTGACTAGAAAGCCTTAGCCTGGTTTGAAGAATCACATTTCTATAAAGATACTTAAGAGTCCATAAAGCCAGGCCTGAATGCTTTTAATCTCAGCACTCGGGAGGCAGAGGCAGGCAGATCTCTGTGAGTTGGGGGCTGGCCTGGTCTACAAAAGGAGTTCAGCACAGCCAGGGCTGTTACACAGAGAAACCCTGTCTTGAAAAATCAAAAAGGGGGGGGGCTACTTATTGCTTTCCTGCAGCATTATCCTCCTCCTCCCGTTCCTCTCCCTCTTCCTCCTCCTCTTCCCCAGTCTGCTTACTCTTTCCTTCAAGGTTTATTTGGAACATTTTCAGACACAGCAAGAGCTCATGTTCTACACCTTCAGTTCCTAGCAAAGTGCATGATCTAAGTCACACAAAAAACCAATCAAGGGCACCCATCCTTATTGTGCAAGATGGGTGGTTGTTCCCTCACTCACGGGCAGGTACCAGAAAGAAAGATCAGAAAGGATTGATTCTGCAAAGTGTGGAGTGTTTGCCATGTCAGATAGGGCACCCATGACATCTCTGTGCAACATTAGGCTTTGAGAGAGCTGAGGGAAGTCCAGTCTCTTCCTCAATGGGAAATCAGCCTGTTCCACAAGGTTTCCCATCTTTTGCTTTCATTCCACTGGCTGAGCAGTGCATGCAATGCATCCCCTTCCTTTAACAGGGAAGGCATGCTTACCGGTGTCCCCTTGAGAAAGCAGGTGGCCCCAAGCCTGATGGCTCAGCACCTTGCCTCCAACCCCACTTGCTAGAGATAAGAAATGAAAGTCCCCATCCACACATTTGTCATCCCAACAAAGTTCCCCTGTTCTCACTGTTGACATTTTCTAACATCTCCTTACAGAAGACAGTTTCTTATGGTGCCTGCATTTTAAGCGTAATCACAATACTCTTGCAGCTAGTACACAATTTAATTGGGGCCTTATTTCTGCAAAGATCATGTCTCTTTCCTATGAACTATCAAGCCACTTTAGGAGCATTTAGCAAAACTATTTTCAAGTAAATCTTTGAACTTGTTTGCAGCTCATCCAAGAAGGAGATGAAGAGTTAGTTACTTAAATTCCTCCAGACAGTGTCTCATTCTCTTCTTCTCTCCACGGGCCCTTCTGTTTTCCCAGTCTACCATTCTCCTGCCTGGAAGAAAGCGTCCAAAAGTTTCAGAAGACACTTGCAAAGTCCTGTCTGAGTCTCCCCCAGGGAAGATAGCAAGTGGACAAAACAACCTGCTTGTCTCTCTCCCAAGCTGCCTCAGCTTTTGCCCTTAATGGATACAGCAAGATGACAATTACTGAGTCATTCAGATAGGGAACCCCCACAATGTTCAGGCACAGGAACCCTTGTTAGTTACAAAATAACATTCTGGGGTAGTTACATTGTAATTTACCTGTTAAGATGAACTTTGGAGCATTTATTGAAGTGTATACTGTGTGTGTGTGTGTGTGTGTGTGTGTGTGTGTGTGTGTGTGTGTGT
>CAJQZJ010033609.1:1726351-1748250 GCA_907164525.1 Lophiomys imhausi | reverse complement strand
GCTATAACTTCCAGTTTACTTATTTTTTTCCCTCAGTTATTGCTAAACTGGTACTTAATCTACCCAAAGAGTTTTAAGATTCAATACAGTATTTTCTTTTCCTTCTAGAAATTCATTTTGTTTCTTTCCCAAGTCTTAATTATAGTTTCTTTTTACCTAACTTTTTGTTTAGTTTCTCTTTTATTTCTTTAAACTAATTAAACTTACTTTATACTATGTCTGGAAATTTTTAATAGATGGAGTTTTTGGAGCTATTTCTGCTGCGGTTTGTGCCTGTGTGTGTTTTGTGACTTTGACAGTGAAGTATTTGAGAGCTGGGATGAGGCTGGGCATCCTGCAGAGAGGAGTTCTGTTGGATTATAACAGTCACAACATGGAATCCCTGTGTATATATGTATTGTATTTATTTGTTTGTTTATTTATTTATTTATTTTTTGAGACAGGATTTCTCTGTGTAGCCCTGGCTGTTGTGGAACTCACTCTGTAGACCAGGCTGGCCTTGAACTCAGAGATCCTCCTGCCCTTGCCTCCCAAGTGCTGGGATTAAAGACATGTGCTACCACCACCCAGTCCCTTCATTTATTCTTTTGAGGGGCACTATTAAGGATTGAATCCAGGGCTTCTTGCACACTAGGCAAGCACTCTACTACTGAGCTATATCCCCAGTCTTTTCATTTTTTATTCTGAGGCAGAGTGTCACTCCATTATTATGCTGGCCTTGAACTCACTCTAAAGCCCAGACTGGCTCTGAGCAACCTCAGCCTTAGACCACTAAGATCATCCAGGATCACTTTAAATACATTATGCATGAAGGTCTTAGGATCAGAAAGCCTGTGATTTTTTTTAACTGCAAACCCAAAGAGGCACTGGGTTTTGGTTATGAATTTAAGATGTTACTTCCTACCATTTAGACTGGCCAAAGTCAGTTTTTCCATCTCCATAGAGGCTCACTGCCCGTTCTCCTTACAGACAGTTGGCAGGGGCACATTGAGGGTCTCCCTTTACACAAGACAATTATTGAGTTTTATTTCCCTTACCACATCCTGTGAAGCTTGAGGATATTTGTTTATCATTTGTTTTACAGTGCTGAAGATCTAGCCCACAGCCTCACGCATGCTAGACAATGTTTGACCGCTGAGGTACACCTCTAGCCCGATTAGCTTCTTGTCTGTTTAGACATGAACGCTTGCTAAGTTGTCTGGTTGGTCTAGATCTTACTACCTTCCTGCCTCTGGCTCCTAAACACCTAGGATCATGGGCTCACTTCACGTTGAGGACTGCAGATGTCTTCCTTTAGTGCCAGTTTGGTGATTAACTTCGGATTTTAGAAGATTGTTGTTTCAACTGGGGGGAATCATTCAGGGCGTCTAACCCTTTCCACCATTAGAAACAAACTCTTTTCAACCTTGACACTTGTGATTGTTTTGTCTCCACTCCCTCTCAAATGTTCTGTCCTTAAAGAGCATGTGGTGTTTGGAAGGAAAAAAACACAGCAATAAATCCTTAATGGCTAGGGATCAAATGTCAATCAATCATCTAATGAAGTAAGATAACAAGTGATTACAGGAGGGACTAACCACAAAGCAGGGATTGTGTCCCTTCACATGAAGAGTTTTGGAAAGGAAATAAGCCAGCTGTGAACTGGAAAGGAGCCTTACTGTTGGGCCTGAGGTCACTGGTGCAGCCTGCTGGAGATTAGGTATCAGCTCAAAGTCTAAGATCCATGGAATCAGGGGAAAGGTGGCGATTACCGTGACAGAGACTCATTGGATTCTATCAAGTTTCAGTGCTCAGCACTGAGAAAAGCACTAACTCAAGTCAATTTTCTTTAGAAAACACAAGGGGTTTGTTTGTTTGTTTACTTTCGCTTGTGAGATTCATTTCTAATTCCCACCAAGATCAAGCATAAAGTTTCTGGAAAAAAAGAAAAATCTCATCAAGGATTCAGTTTCTGGGGCTCACCATTCTTGTTTGGGCATCGTGTTCAGAACTTCCATCCCGGCTCTTTAGGAAACCACAGGCTACATTTTCCTGTCTAGAAGTCTGAGCGGCTCCTTTAAATGTGTTCTGTCTCCACCTGTGGCTTAGGTCTCTCTGTGGGGAAAGGAAGGAGAATATGATGACTGGGATATTATTGCCCAGGTAGGTCTGAGTCATAGGTTCACCGACCATCTTGGCTCTTCCTGAAGGAACAGAGGCACATGAGGGATGCTGAGAGTAGAGGGAGAACCGGCCAGCCAGTGTGGAGGAGAGTGTCTAGAGGAGGGTGGAGAGAGTTTAAGGTCAAAAGTGCAACTGATCTGAGGCTCAGGAAGGACTGAATCTCAGCTAGGGTTTCTATTGCTGCGAAGAAACACCATGACCAAAACCAAGCTGGGGAGAAAACGGTTTCTTTGGCTTTACACTTCCACACTGATGTTCATTATTGAAAGAACTCAAGCAGGGCAGGAATCTGGAGGCAGGAGCTGATGCAGAGGCCATGGAGGGGTGCTGCTTCCTGGCTTGCTCCCCCTGGCCTCTCAACCTGCTTTCTTATAAAACTCAGGCTCACCAGCCCAGGGATGGCACCACCCACAAAGGGCCAGGCCCTCCCCTGTTGGTCACTAATTGAGGAAACGCCTTACAGCTGGATCTCATGGAGGCATTTCCTCAACGGAGGCTCCTTTCTGTCTAATGACTCCAGCTTGTGCCAAGTCGACACACAAAACCAGCCAGTTCAAAGCCTGATGGTTTGGGCCTCTTCACCACATTCTTTCTTAGTAGCTCCCCTCAAGGCCAGCCGAGCTGGATACCCCTTCTTCTGAGATCAGTAATCCCAATTAAGTGACCCTTGTCCCCAAGAATGTGGGTTAAAGAAAGGTCCTTGGTAATGGCCGAGCTGAGAATTGAAAGGCTCTGTTGGTCCTCAGAGGGATACCACACCATCTCCTGGGAGAGCCTGTGTGTCCCCTCTGGTTTAGTCTAATCATGCCCACTGGTTGTAGACTGCTGGTAGCTGTAATCACAGACACAGACTGCACATTGACTTCTATCTGGATCTTTCCTTAGGCCCTGCTTAACTAAGCCAAGCATATCAGAGACTCTGGCAACTCCAGTTGCTGAGAAACTCTTGTACTGCTGGTCATGAATGGAGCCCCCTCCGCACACCCAGCACTGCCCCAGGTTCAGTTCAAAGGAACTCCTGGTCCCAGCAAAGCTCCTGGTTCCAGCAAAGCTACGCTGTCCGTTACCTACTGGCTGTGCTTATGGGAGGGAACTTAGCTTTCCCTGCTGCTTCTGGGAACAGAGTCACTCTGAGCATCAGTTTCCTATCTGCAAAAGAAGTACAATAAAGAACACCGCGAAGATGATCTGCCAGGAATGCCATAGGAACTAGGTTTATGTGAATTTTTGTTGTGTTTATTTATTATCTCCATCACAGTGTCCTCTTTCCACCCCTTCCAGTCCCGCCCTCCCACCCTCTACCCCCTATCCCTTCCATCCCACTCCTCTGGATTGGAGTGTCCCTACATAACAGTCCTCCACCCTAGTTCAGCAGTCCTATGAGGGCCAAGAGCCTCCTCATACACTGGGGGCCTACAAGGCAGCACCACTAGGGCAAAGTGTCTCATTGACAGGAAACAAAGTCTATGTTCCTGATCCCCTTGGTGCATTGGTTGTAGCATAGTTATCCTGTACTATATGGCTAAAATCCGATTATAAGTGAATAGATGCCATGTGCATCCTTCTGAGTCTGGGTTAGCTCACTCAGGATGAGCTTCTCGAGTTCCATCCTTTGGCTGCAAATTGCATGATTTCGTTGTTTCTGATGGCTGAATAGTATTCCATTGTGTAGATGTACCACAGTTTTGTTTTGTTTTTTATCTATTCCTCAGTTGAGGGACATCTGGGTTGTTTCCAGTTTCTAGCTACTACAAATAAGGCTGCTATGAACATAGATGAGGAAACTTCCTTGTGGTTTGGTGAGGAATCATTTGGATGCATACCTAGAAGTGGTATGGCTGGGTCCTGAGGTAGAGCTATTCCAAGTTTTCTAAGATATCGCCAGACTGATTTCCATAGTGGTTGTACAAGCTTGCACTCCCACCAGCAATGGAGGAGTGTTCCCCTTTCTCCACAACCTCACCAGCATGTGCTGTCATTTGAGTTTTTGATATAACATGGATAGAGGAAAGACCACAAATCTCAAGTGAAGAATGTGGTGAGTTCTCATAAAGTAAATGTGTGCAGTTAATTGCTACTCAGGCCAATAAATCGTCAGTGCCTGTACCATGGAAGTCCCCTACTACCCTGTCCTAATCATGACCTCTAACCTTCTTCGCAAGGTATCTCCTGTTCTAGCTTCTAACTTCCAGGGAGAACGTCTAAAGCAAAGAGTACTGAAAACAATATGTGTTTACCAAAACCAGTGTCTCCACTGCTCCAAAAAGTAGTGTGAAGAAGAGGGGCTGAGTAGAGTAAAAACCGGAGAGCAGGCTCAGACTGAGTCCCTGCTTAATAGCTCACTAGGAATATGCTTTGACAGCACGCCTAAGATGTGGAGGCTTCGGATCCAAACGCTACCTCTCTTCTAAAGCAATGGCCTCTAGAGAGGGTGCTCTATGTGGTTCCCTGCACACAGGGAGGCAATACTCTGACTTGGTTTGTTTGTTTTTGAGTTTTGCTTGCAGGTTTAAGATGGGGTTTGTGTGGCCCAAGCTGGTCTTCAACTCTCTATGAGTATGGCCTCGACCCCCTAATGCTTTCTTCTTCCACGTTCTGAGTTCCTGAAATTATAGGTTTGCACCACCAAGCCCAGTTTTAATTTTTTTTAAGTCACCGAAAAACCAAGTTTTAATATGTTGATTATGTTATCAATACCACCTTCTGGCTCTCCTATCCAGGAGCCAAGTGTCACATCTGCTCTGTGAAATATCTGAGTGAAAAAAAAAAAAAAAAAGATGTCAGGGCGTGGGGGGGGGGGATCAGGACAAAAGTTTCAAACAGTATCACGAATATCATTTGAAATCCGAGCTGATATTCACGACTGTCGATAATGAGTCCCGCCCAGAGTTATAGCATGACTAGAGATATCAGCTACTGGCAACAGTTTTAAAATGATTTCTACCCGTGGTCACTGTAAGATTTGAGGTGCTGATTTAACACATCAAAGTGGCCCTGGCTGCCAGGTTCTCACTGCGTCCCTCAGTCCTTACCCGTTATAGGGCCCTCCTGGATGGCACATCCCTAAACTTCTCCAGCCCAGGGACCGGGGTGCCCTTCCCTATATAATCCAGCCATTTTAACCAAAGTGGTCTTTTTCATCTACTCTCTTTTGGACCTCTAGGCTGATACACCTTGTTCTCCTCTCTTCCTTCTCCCTTGCCCTCCCCATGTCCCCACATGGCTCAGGGTCATGTCCACTCTGGACTCTCCCAGATGTGTCTGCCTCTGGCTATGCTCTCCCACATATCTATAATAAACTTCTTCTCCAGCATACCTAGGAGCAGTCCTGTCCTTTCCTTTTGATTTCTTTCTTTCTTTTTTTTTTTCTCTATTCAGACACTACAGTTTCTCTTTTACCAGTAGGTTTTCCCAAAAAAAAAAAAGCATCTTGAGGTAGTCACTTCTCCATTACAGGACATTTTGACAGCCTGTGGCACAAGACACCGCTGCCACCCTGTCCACAATAACTCCAGCTGGAAGGGAAGGTGGGCAACAGGCTTTAGCCATACTGACGTCTTTGACAGTTAAGAACAATGAAATGAATGCTGCAGGATGGGGCAGCCAGGATGTGCAGTGTGATTACCCCAGGCTAAAGGCCAAAGCCGAAAGAGAAGAGCTGTCAACTGCCACATCTTTCTGGAGTTGGGGCCCCAGGGGAGAGATGTTTAATGCATTCCTGGGCTGCTGACGGAATGTCCTTCCTGTTCCAGAGAAACACGTAGGCGTGCCTAGGACCTGGGCTATGGGCCTTTCACTCACTGGTATGAAGGAAGGGAGATGGTTGCCCAACCACCCTCCCTGGAGATGCCCTACTCCAGAAGGGGGGATTTTTGAACGCAGCCAGCTTTCCCTGCTGACCTCTCCAGCGGCACTATGACAGCCACTCTGCTGTCATCTGCTTCCAAGTGGCTCACTCCTAAACCACAGAGCCTCTCCACTTACCTTCGTCGCTAGGCTCTCACAAGATGTTCTTCCAGAGAGCGACAAACTACAAATTCCAGGATGGATTGTAAATACAGTTCTCTTCACCTCCTGCAAGACTATTCATGATCCTTGCAAAAAACCCTCAGACGGTACCGAATGGGAGAGAAGCCCGAGCCTCAGAGTCATCTCTGTCTGCTGCAGATTTGGACAGGAGCCTAGCGAATACCTGGGAGTTGGGAGAGCTCTGGGCCACCTCTGCTCGGAGGTGCAGGGAGAAGCCTGCATCTCCCACTCTGGCTCTGCGTCACCATGCCAACCGACACTGTGTGCGGGCTGGTGGATTGGCAACCCAGCCTTGAGGGTATGGGAGCAGATGGGAAACAAATGCCCCAAGCCCCCCAAGATAGAGACATGAGCCAGGCTGCTGAGAATGGAGCAGTGGAGCCAGAGGATTCCGAGTAGACATCTGGCAGTGCATGAATCTTTCCAGAGTGGGCCAAGTCTGCTCTACACTCACTCATGGTGCTTTCCATAGTTGTCCTAGTCTGGACAAGCCAGAGTGACTGAGGTGCCATAGGCTTCGTGTGGCTGGAAGGCCCAAAACTAGAAAACGCAGGACGATGATGAAGTAACACCCAACTTAAGGCCACCGGAACAAACCTTGGTGGACACAGGTTGTCTCAGGGACCTCGTGCCTCCCATAGGACTTTGGAGGAAGACATCTCCAAAGCCCTGATGCCACCGTGGTGGTTCCTATGGGGTTCCTGATGGTGCCCCCTGTGTTCTATGCTAATCTCTCATCTCAGGTTTCATGGCTCTCCATAAGGTACCTTATGGTGTGCTGAACTCAGAAATAAGACTTAAACAAATCCTGATTGTAGTCTACAATCCACTGATTGTTCCAAAATGTGGTGTGGAACCATAAGTTTATCAAACCACATTTATTAATACCTAATCACCTATTACCTAAGAACCAACCCTAACCATGTTGAAAGGATACCCATGGACCTCAACCGCAGGTCCATGATGGCAACTTGGTTTACAGTCTGTCTGCAAGAACAGCACTTGTCTCCTCACTTCAGCTTGGGCTCTAGGCTTCCGCAGTCAGCCTTGGCCTCATGGCCTTACCAGGGCCTCTTCACGGGACAGGGGATGCACTCCTGCCTGCCTTCCGGGTCTCCTCAGCCTCCTCAGGCTCAGGGCCTAGTGTCACCACTGTCCGCTGGTTCATGAAACCAGCCTGCCTCAGCTGCTGGGCTTGGAGTCGGCTTCCTCAGTCAGCCAAGACTGTCACCGCCTTTTCTCTAAGCAAGTTCTGTGTCATGTCTCCTTGGCTAGCCTGAGCTTGCTCTTTAAAGGTGCCACTTCCTGTGACTCTCGGGCTTGCTAAAGGTAGGAGCTTCTCTCCCTGTCCTTTCTTGGACTCCACCTCCTGTTTCCTTGGCAGGTCTCAGTTTACATGATCCTTACCGCCTCAGGGCTGGTGCAGCCTAAGGGCCGGTTAAGGTACCTCTGCTTGAAGTCCCACCTTTTTTGTCAGCTAAGCTGCCACGCCCTTAAATAGGGCCTGTTCTCACGGTAACTTGAGGTGTCTCACCCTTTCTTGCACTTTCTGGAGGTTCCTGTAGCATGTTCTTCAGCAGGGCTCCACTCTTGAGATGGCTGTAGCTACTACACCCCTCTGAGCAGGGCATTGCTCTCCTTGTCTCTCAGAGCTGTGGCTTCAAAATGAGGCTTCGCCTTACCTCAGTCCAATCTGGTCTCTGTCCACCTAGGCCAAAATCTTTCTAGCTTCTTTCAAAGTGTGGCCGCATGGAGAAGCAATGCCAAGCCAAAGCTGTTTCCAGTTTCCAGGGCTTTCCTTCTTATACAGAGTGACTTCCCATTGGTTGCCCAGGACAACAAGTGCTCTGCCAGGTGTTTCCCACAAGTACAAGGCTTCAGGCTGACTTCAAATGCCCTTTCAAGCGTCTGCATTTCAGAAGCCCTTAAATACTCACTAAAGAAATCTAACTCCCATTACAGTGGTGTGGGGGGGGGGGAGCTAGAGAGAAAGAGGGAGGGAGGGAGGGAAAGAGAGAGAGGAGGAGGAGAGAGAGAGAGAAAGAGGTCTCAAATCTGGTGCAAGCAACTGAGGCTCCCATTAACATATGAAAGCAGACCTGGCCACCAGGTTCTCTCAGCATCTCTCAGTCCTTACCTGTTATAGGGTATGGCCAGACATACTCTGCCCCTTACCGTAAACTTCTTCAGCTCAGGGACTGGGCTGCCCTTCCCTATATAACCCAACCATTTTGGTTACCTGATCCTTTTGGTCTACTTTTACCCTCCTAGCCTCTGGCCAGTCTTTTGGCCCAGGCTGCTCCTCTTGGTCAGTGTCTCCTCTTCCCTCAACCTTCTCCCCTCACCCCTCTCATCACACAGCCCAGCTTAGTGTGGTCATGTTCCTCTGGACTCTCCCAGATGTCCCCACCTCTGGCTATGTGTTCTGTCTTTTATCTACAAAAACCTTTCCCTTCCACCATGCCTGGGAGCAGCCATGTCCTTCCTTTTTTTTTTTTTTTTTTCATTCAGAGAGAACCCATTTCAGGGCACCTCTTGTTTCATGAGAACATGTCTATATGTATTCTGGGGCATGATAAATATGCATTTTTACTGGATAGCAGTTAAAAACTTGAGAACCATTTCCCTGAAGGCCCCTTTCAGTTGATTTGTTTTATTTTCTCACAGCCCCTCCATTTATTCATTTCATTTTCGTGTCTGAATGGAAACAAGAACAGTCCTAGATACTTTTTGTCCTAAAAGATGGATGAGTTAACCTTTCCGAACTTAATTTCATAAAAATGTCTAAAAGAGGAACTACTATGCGAGAAGTTGGTCTGGTCCCCTCTGCCACCATGACCCTGCTGCTCTGTGGCTCTCAGGGCATCTTTCTTCTGGCATCTGATGGCAAGAGGTTTGCTGTCAGTCTTCCCATATGCCCATAACAATAAAATGTTAAGAAGGGGGAAAGAAACCTAAGAAGGAAGAAAGCGAACAGAGGGAAGTGCTCCATTGAGAGTTGCAAAAGCCACTCTTTACCAGGAAACCCTCTGTCACAAGCACAGGGTCTATGGGAATGTCAGAGACAAAGTGATCTACTTGAGATCTCACATCATGGTGGGGCGGGGGGGGCTCAGAGAGTGCCAACCAATCTCAGAGACATTGCCCAGGATGCAGAAAAGGGGGGCTCATAGGCTGAGGACAGGCCACATCTCCCCAATCCACCCATAGACACCCAGGGCCTGGTCGAGATGCCAGGCTTTGCCTTGTGGGATGCACGAGGTGGCCTCAGGCTGGGCCCTCGAGTCTTTCCTGCAGAGTATGCACCTGGCAGGAATCTTTTGCTAGTATACAAATGACTGCTGTGTTACAGAGCTCAAATGCAGTGTGTGGTGTGGAACAAATGCATAGATAGTCCCTGGTAAAACTGACCAGAGATGAATACTGAGCAGAAGCAATCCGACCAAATGACCAATACCACCCTTCCCAGGGACAACAGAGAATTCAAGGAATGTTATCTTTATAGAAGAGACAAGGGAAACTCATGTTTCCCTATTATAAGATAATATTTCTGAGAATAAAGCTGGAGTGGAAAAAATTCTTGTTCAATATAAATACAAAATGTCTTGTTCTGAGGTAATAAACCATATGATAGAGTAATGCATACTATAGTGGATAGCTGTTGCCTGGAGTCGGTGGGAAAGGTTTGCTGGAATGGGCAGGGATATGAAGGAGAGCAGAGTCTGGAGGCCCAGATGGGAGGTGGTGGTCCAGGAATGAGGGGAGGATGAGGAGGACATAATAGTGGTCATGGGACCAGTCACAGAGTGTGTTAAGCACAGCAGTGACATTGGTAACCTTGCAAAGTTGCTAAACCTAGAACCCGTGAGTCCTTCATGGCTGCTTTTTCTAGACTGTGATCCAGCAGGTGAAAGTTGGCATGAAACGATGGAGGTCGGTCAGAAAGTGGCTGTCATTCCTCAGCCATAAAAGTGTCACCAAGTTTTAAGATGGGGAGAGCTTTTCTACTCTGTCTCGAAAGGTGGACATGAAGGCTGAATAAAACATCCAAAAGGTTCTTTCTACACTCTAGAACATGTTGCATAAGTTAATTTTCAGGTCACTACCGTGAAAAAAGATTCACAGTTGATCACTACAGAGTATATAAGTGCCCGTCTCCCAGCACCTTTTGCAGAGGCTCACAGGATTTCAGAATGCTGGTAGTTGTTGGGTGTTGAGGTTTCCTCAAATGCTTTTCTTCTCAGGAGAGTCAGCTTTCCCATGATCCTCTGGAAAGTAATTCTTTCATTTAGAATAAAGAATTCCTCCACCAAACTGGTAGTGCTTTCAAAGGACCACTTCCATTTGGCATAGATTGTTTAGCTCCAAGCTCAAACACCGTGTGTCTCATGTTTTCTGAAATTGTTAAAGCCTTTCCAGAATGTTCTGATGTCAGTGCCTTTTTGGTTTCTTTGTTTGTTTGTTTTTCAAGATAGGGTTTCTCTGTGTGGCTCTGGCTGTCCTGGACTCACTCTGTAGACCAGGCTGGCCTTGAACTCAGAGATCCACCTGTCTCTGCCTCCCAAGAGCTGGGATTATGGATTTAAAAACCTGTGCCACCACGCTGGGCTTGACAGTGACTTTTTGTTTCTGCTTCTGTTTGTTTTTCGAGACAAGGTTTCTCTGTGTAGCCCTGGATCTCCTAGACTCGCTTTGTAGGCCAGGCTGACCTTGAACTCACAGAGATCTGCCTGTCTCTGCCTAATGAGCTCCTTCACAGCTTCCCCTCAGAGCCCAGGGTCTGGAAAGTCTTCCTTCTGTATAGCCTCTTTTGGTTTCTTGGGGTCAGTCTTCAAAAGCTGAATTTTTTCTACTCTAACACACCTGTCTGAGGAAAGGTAACTTGCTGGGTTCTTAACCTTCACTGACCAATCGTGCCAGTCTAGGCAAACCAGCCGTCCTCCCTTCATCTAGGTTCCCTATCTCCCTGTCCCCTCTAAACATCAACAATATCTTCCCTGACTAAAGGAGGTCACCAGCTGTCAGGTGCCGTTGGGTATCTAGTTTAGAACACTCTTATGTTTATTTCTTCATACATCCTCGTACTGAAAGAAGGGAGCCTTATTGACCCCAGCTCTTCCAGCATCTGGTGCTGCGCGGAGCCCATAGCCGGTATGAGTAGAGAGTTTTCTCCAAAATTTTCTACAGCGAGGTCTCAGTAGTCATCCACAGTTCCAGGTCTTGGGGTTTACTTTGTGCCTGTTTCATTCCTTCACACCAGGGTCTCTGTGGGATCCAGAGACCCCAGGAGTTAAGACAAAACCCGCTGGAATGAGAAAGCAATTATCCAGGAATCCGTCGCTGTGGTTGATGGAAGAAGGTCGGGTAGGAGAGACAACACTACTCCAGCCTCCACTGCGGTCCCCGGTGCTTATCCTAACCGGTGGAGTCCAGCGGAGCACCCTGCAGCAGAAACTCGCAGGCGATTTCCCACAGGCGCAGAGAACGGCTCTCTGCAACAAGCCGCGGGCGTCGGGGTCCTGGGTCAGCTCAGGTGCGGGTGACGCACCTGGCGGAGGCGTCTGATGCAGACCGGGCAGAACCAAGGCGGCGGGGGTGGGGGCGGCGGATACATCACGGATCACCGCAAGCAGAAACGTGGATCTACACACAAGACATCATGAAAGACAAGCCCGCGGAGGGCAGACGCCTCCGCTGCGCTGGAGCCGGCAGTCGTGGACCCTCCCACAAGACTGGGTTCTCCAAGGCGACAGTGCAGTGGTTGATTCCAAGTCAAGAAAGTTTCAGGGCAGGAGAGGACTGGACTTGGTGGGCGGGGCTTCGGGGCGGGGCGGGGTCTTGCGGGGGCGTGGCCAGGTGCTGAGCCGTCTCTGCTTGTCAAAAGGCAGTTGCGAGCCCTAAGCACCCGGAGCGCCAAGCCGCGTGTCCACTCGCCGGACCAGGTGCGGATCGGGAAGCAGTGGGAAAAGGGGTCCTGGGTGAGGGATTAGACTCGGGAGGCAGGCGTCCAGGGTCTAGAAGTCTGAGCGCCCAGGTGCAAAAGCTAGAGTCCAAGTCTCTGGAGGAAAGCTGGCCACTGAGATCCGGGCTCTGGTGCCATGAGGTTGGTACTGTGAGAGAGCACCCAGGTCTGAGAAAGCTGAAGTTCGTGGGAGGCTGGCGACGGGGCAGCCACCTCCGCGATGCTCAGACAGCTCAGCGTAGGAGTCCTTCGCTAGAACGGTGCTCAGCACTGGACAACAAGAAGCGTTTGTTGCTCCCCTCGGACGGGCGCTTTGGCGTGGAGTGGAGGAGTAAGAAAGGGAGTGATTGGCTGTCGGTGGTGCTAAGGTCTCTGGAGGTGGAGTGTGTGCAGCCTGTTTATTTCTCTGTAGGGCCCATGTATAATCACCTGAGAGAGTGGAGTGGGATCTTTTAAATGGAGTTTTCTTTTCTTGACTTCCTAAAACCGCCGCTGCTTTGAGGCTAGAGTACTAGATTTCTTTTCAGGAGAGCCTGTCCACTAATGTCCAGTGGGACTCAGGGGCGAGCGTGGAAATTTGAGAAAGGGGTTTTAAGGAATAGTTTCTGTTTGGAGAGTGAGGGGACTTGAATCCAGTGGTGAGTGTTATTCGGAGGGAGGACCTAGAAGGGACCTGCATGTGATCTCCAAGTCCTCTGTCTCTACTATTACCTACCCGGGGTTAATCTGCCTGGGCTGGGGAAGCCTTGGATCTCTGAACCTAAGCCACCCTGCTTCTTCTGCTGCTGCTCCTCCTCCTCCTCCTTTTCCTCCTCCTCCTCCTCCTCCTTGTGGTGAGTGAGTCAGCCGCCTGTCTGGGCTCAGTAGCAGCGAGAGGGACCAGAGCCCAGGCAAGCAGTTGGGCAGGCATTTTCTGAACATTGCAGTTCCCTTGGACAGAGTTCAGCAGTGTCTCAGTGCCCTGAGGAAGGCCATCTTTGTGACATCAGGGAGTGGGGGTGTCAGCAATGGCTGTTAGATTGGTGTGGAATAATTTGGGGAGATGTCCATGAACAGTGGTAAATCCGTACCTCTTCCTATTCTTTAGAACTGGAGGTACATCCCAATACTGTGTTCTTACCAGCTACCTGTTCCATTTCTACCTTGTCAGCTACCCATCTTGCCTATTAAGGCAGGCAGGCATTCAGGAAAAATGAGAAGGTTCAGGGAGCAGAAAAGGCAAGGAATGCTTTTCCCAGGCTAGGGAACAAGAATGGATTTCTGAGAGGCAGAGAGGGGTTGTCTGGACCTAGGATCCTCAACTCTGTGAACTAATGGTATTTTATATTTTGGGGACCATCTCTATTTCTTCCCCCAGCTGAAGACTGGAAAGAACTGTGTGGCTCCTTCGAAATACTTCTTGGTACTGGAATGCAGCCAGAACAGGAGGTAGTAAGAACAAAAGTTTCTGGCTGGTACTAGAGATCCTGAAGCATAAATAGGTGACCCGGGGCCCCACACAGTAGCTTTTTCTAGTTCTTGGGAGAAGAACTCAGGGAGGCCAACACTGTGGCACTGCCTCAAACTGCCAAAAGTAGTACTCCCCATTCGGAGCTCTGGCTGAGTCCCATGGCTGTAGGTTTGGCTGCTCCTGATCAGCTGTGACTTGGTTCCTGACCAAGACAGGGGAGGGACTGGGAAAGGAGAGTCAGGCAGCCTAGCTGACCCCTCACCTCACTCTTCTCCAGATACAACCATAAGACTGAGCATTTTCTGGGTGCCCTGGTGCTTTGGTACGCCCTACTTATTTAAAACGTGGTTCTCAGTCTCCCTCCCCTGTCTACCTCTGAACTGATCTCTTTGAGGGACTGAGTTCCTTGGGAAGTCGCCATAGATCCCCTGGACCTCTGCCTTCAGCATAGATTGCAGGTGTCCAAAGCCTAGGCTTTCAATAGAGGAAGGCCTGAATGGCTAGACACAAGACAGGAGAGTACTGTTCAGTTTTTCACCCCACATCCTAGGGATTAGCTGAGGTCAGCCTCTTGGCTGCTGTTGTCTAGCAGCAGGGCCAGGATGCCCGCATCCCATTCTAATTTGTAGTTGGATAGTGGATTAGAGGGCTCAAGCTTCTGCTTGTCATTGCTGTGAGTCCATTTGGGGTGCAGGTAGAGGAAATAAGGACATGGCCAAATATGATTAAGAGTCCCAGCATGTACCAGGCCCCTAAGTGATGCCAGCAAATCATATCCCAGCAGACTAGGCCTCAGCCTCCAAAGTGAGATCCAGGAGGAACAGCAGCACCTGCATGGTCTCACTGCTGTCCAGTTTGAGAGGCCCTGACTGGACTGAAGCCAACCCAGCAGCAGCTCTAGACCACCAGGGTTTCACTTTTAATTATATTTCTCTCTGCTTTGTCCTTAACCTTCCCTCGTGTCAGTGTCCTGACAAAAAAGAACGGCTGTATGATTTAGTATCTACTCTGTGATTCTCATGAGCAAAGGGGGTTTTATTCGTGGCTGTGCCAAGACACAAACCCAACCAGGGCAAGCTGGACATCTAATAATCCAAACCCAGGAGAGGTCACACAGAGTGATAAAGGGACAAAGGGTTGGGAGAGATTTAATGCTGAGCTGAGGGTGGGGCAGCATATTCCTGATGGCAGCTCCAACACCCAGCCTGCTCTCTGCTCTCTGCTCTCTGCTCTCTGGCGTAGTCAGCCAATTCCAGTCCCTTATTTAAGGGTAGAATTGTTCTTGGCCACCTTGTCCCAAGGTGTCCAGGCCACCACTGAAGTGACTTCCTTTTGCCTTTCACTTGTGACTGGTTTTGCGTTTGGTTTTTCCTGTGCCAACACTACCTCAGAAAGGGACAGGAAGACCTGTCAGCTCCTCTTCAGCTTTCCCAGGGGAACTGGGATATAGCTAAGCCAAGTCTCAGCTTCATGCTTCCTCTTCCCCATTTCCTAAAACTTCTTCATTTGCCCTTCCAGCGACCCAGACCTCTGGGGTCTCTCACATGCCACAGAGAAGTCCCACGCTAAAGTGAGTAAACGGCCAGGAAGGGAAGGGTATTCAGATCTTGTGTAGATAAAAGGCATGGGTCACTTGGAGTCAAGACCCAGGAAAGTGACGGCCAAGATAGGCAGCAGCACAGGGGAGGACATGGAACTGATATCCCTGGTCGCCGGCGTTTGAGCTTCCTGCCTCTGACTGCTGGAGAAATGGTCCAGGGTGGGGACAGACCCTTCTTGCTCAATCTAAACTACAGGCGTTGGTGGCAGCAACAGCACCCTGTGGTCGTGGCACATGGAAGAGAAACTGCCCTCCCTTCTGAGTCCTGGGCCTTACGGTCGGTCCAGATACTTGGGGTAACCTCTCTGGAGAGTCCCCAGAGGCCGAATCTGTGAGTGATTAGGGCGTGTGTGAGACATGGGGGTGTGGAGCCTCCATGACTGTGGAGTGACTTCCTACTCTGGCAAGTAGGAAGTCCTTCTTTCTCATCATCACAAATGACAGGAGCGAGTGGGACCTCTTGGGAAGTCCCACCTGCTTGTGCAGAGCTGGGGAGGTGGTGAGAACCCCCACCCCCACCCTTGAGCTCTCCGAGGGAGGGCAGGGTAGCTAGTGGGCAAATGGTAGAGGCTGGAGGCAGAAGCAGAGGGAGCTGTGAGAGTCAATGTGTGCCATGCTTCTGCGAACCTGCCCTGCAGGTCTCATGCCAAAGAATAGACTAAGCAGTGTTCCCAGAACTGGGTGCCACACAAAGTCCTCATTCTGCACGGGGGAGAGTCCTGGCCTTCAGCAGGGTGTAGTTAGCTGTACTAGCGGGAAAGGGGAGTTTGGGCAGGACCCAGCACCAGTTCCTGGGAAGCTACTGCCTCTCACCGGCCTTCTGATGCCAAGCTGAAGCTTTGAGGTATTCTGCATGGTGTGACATTCCAGGCACTGTGGAGCTCTCAAGCCTTTGCTGGTGACAAGTCTAGTGTGTGCCACCTGCTGGCACTGGAGTCATAGCTCTAGGAACAGTGGCTCACTGAGCACTAGATAACAGATGCTGTTCTGTGTACTCACTAAGCCCAGCCTCCTGGTCCTATTACTCTGCTGTGTTGAGAAGGAACGACCCCTGTGCCCACCCTATAAATGGGAAAACTGAAGCTTAGTGGGGTTGCAACATGAAAAGGAGACTCAGGACTGATACTTGAGTCTGTAAGATGCTGAGACCAAACTAGTAACCCCCAGGAACTCTCCGCCTCTGCATTCCCAGGGCAGTTGCAGACACATAGTGCCGTGGCTTTCATGTTATGGGCTTGTAATACATGTTTGTGAGGTGTAGGGTTAGATTTACTAACTAGTTTGAACAAGCTGACCTGAGAGTAAGTTCCCTTTGGCCAAAGGTTGTCTCAAAAGGCTCCTTTAGACTTCTGAGCCTCTGTTGTGGTCTTAGATACACACTCTACTTTAGAGGCATCAAAGAACCTGAGAAACAGTGTTGCTCAGATGTTGTACAGAATCCAGGGAGACTTGGATGGTCTGGAAGGCAAGTAAGAAATCCTCTTTCAGATTCACACAAACTCGGGGTGGTGTGCTACATGAGCAGGTTAGAGAGGCCACCAGCCCATCTGAGATCCTCTCCCTTATCTACCTGACCCAGCTCTGACTGTCCCTTTTAGGTTCCTGATTCCAGCTAGCTCTCTTACCTGGAGCAATGGACTGTTCTGAGGACCTGCAGTCAAGCCCTGTGCCGAGCTACTGGATCCACTCGTTTACACGCTTCCTCTTGCCATCAGCATGCTAAAATGTCCTCTAGCATGCATTAGAGGTTTTGAGGTTGGGCTGGCAGCTGGAAGAGTAGGAGAACTAGAGTCTGTGTTTCTGGATTTGTCATCTTCTAGTTAGTGACCTTGGGCAAATTTCTTAATCGTTTCTTAATCTGTAGACCTGGGATGATGATAACTTGGCTCAGGATTGTTGAGGACTAGCTGACAAAAGTCAAGTACCTGGTACATAATAGCCTCTTGAAAGGCTCGTACAGTCATTCGGTGGACTTGGGCTAAGACACCGGGAATTTAACAGCAAAAAGAAAGATTACCATGACTATTTCCAAATTAATAGCACATGGGAGGAAGGGGAGGGAGAAGAAACTGTGACCAGGATGTAAAAAATAATAATAATTTAAAAAAATCCAAATCGATAGCACAGAAACCCATTGTGGAAGGTTCTGTGGGAACTCAGAAATGGCTGCCCTAGTGTCTGGCTAAACGCAGATTTGATGAACTCCTTACACGAGGAGCCTGGGAGCGTTGCTGATGCTCTCTTGACTCAGGTTCCTCAACTGTTTTGTTTTTTTCATTGAGAAAGAATATATCCCACGAGAGCATATAACATGCTCGCAGGTGTAATACAACTATACTAACCACCCAAGTTAGGAGCAGAGCCTTGACAGTGATTGATTAAGTTTTTGTGTGTCTGGGTTGACAGGAAGGCTCAAAGGGTAAAGGTTCGGGCTGCCAGGACCGGCAGGCCGGGGTCAGTCCCCAGAATCTGCGTGGTAGAAGGGGACAATTGATCCCTCCAAGTTGTCCTCTGACATCCACATCCGTGTTGTGGTGCACACACATGCACACATAATAAACAAACAAATAAATAGATGTAAAAAATCTTAACGTGTGCACACGTGCACATTATGTGTGTAGGCCAGAGGACAACCTTGGGAACACTGTCCACCCCTCACTGCCCACCCCTCAGCAGCCTGGAGCTCATCAGTTAGGCTAGAGTGGCAGTGAGCCTCGGGAATCTGTCTGTCTCCACCTCCGAGTTTGAGATTACAACTCCCCAGGTCAAGCTGAGGTCCTTATGCTTGGGAGTCTGGACGAGCACTTTGCCAACTGTGCCTTCTCTCTAGACCACACAGTCTCTTAAATACCCCTTAGCCTTGCCCTGCTTACCAGTCTCCCTCTTCTCATTCCCCAGTGCAAGGTAAGTTTGGGCTTAATATTCCTCGCTTTTCTTTATTAGTTATCATTCAAGTATGTTTTTGAAACGATGTATGTTGCTGGGTTACATGGCCTTGAGGTTCTCACCCATCACCCTCTGTCACGTGCTTTTTCACTGGAGCTATATTTATGAGGCTCTTCCACACTAACCCACATTACCTAACGGTGTGATCGAGTACTCCATTGTGAAAATGCCACACATTGTGAGTCCTCTCTCTTGTGGGTGGTCATCTGGGTTGTTTCCAGTTTAGGGCTGCTATGAAATGATACTGTACTTACCTCTTAGGTCATGTAGAAATGACATTGCTGGTTCACATAGAATTCCATCTTTGGCATTGCTACTAAAAACAAAACAAAACTAGAACTCAAAATTCTCCCTTTGGCTGTGAATGGAATTCATATTCTTCCACATACTTTTTAAAACACAATATCAACTTCATCTCTAAAATGATAGAATTGTTCTAGACAAGTTTATGAGGCCACTTTTAGCTACCATAGTATTGTCGTGGCCCAGGGACCTTGTTTCTGGCTGGTGGGTATACTTGTCTGAGATAGCCAGACCTAGCACCCCGAGACCTCTAAGTGTGCTTAGCCAGACCTAGCACCCCGAGACCTCTAAGTGTGCTTGTCTTATCTTTCTGGCCTTGGATGAGGGATCCCACGTCTACATGCTTGCCAATATTTCATCCCAGAGCCTACTGTTATGAGCATATGAGATACTCAATCAATACCTACTTTGTCAAATAGTTTGGGAGAAGTACACATTTTCCTAGGACATAAATTTTTAGAAAAGGATACAGAATACGTGAGCCATGTGCATTAGCTAATCACAGCACTGAGGCCAGGTTATGACGGGCTTCCTGTGGGACTTCTAGGATACTTAAGACTCCAAGCCAGATAGATTCTTCATTGGTCAACTGTTCAGAGACTGGCCTTGTTTCTTTAGCTTTCTGATTTGTCCTGACTGGGAAGCAGGGAGTAGCTCGAGGGCTGAGATGGGGGTACAGAAGAGAAGTTGCCATGAGGGAGGAGTCAAATGCTTTCAGAGTTGAACAACTTGTCTGGGGATACTAGGGAAAGGACCTATTAACTGACCAGCATCCTGATAGACACATAAACAGTCCGCTGCCCACCTGACTAAAGAATGTGGCTGGCTGGGCAGTTGCATGGGCTACCCTAGCTGTCAGTCAACTCTATAATTACCTCAGCCAGTCTGTGCCTGTCCGCTCCCAGGGCAGACAAGTACCCCTGCCTTGAGGCTCGCTCACATTGGCTGTGAAGCCCAAGCTGGGCTTAACAGGCAGGCCCTGCCTATCTTCCCTCTCTGCTGCCCACACCCCCAACTCCACCCAGTGTCTCTCCCTACAGCAACCTTTGACCCTTATGAGGTTACCATATTATATAATAGCTGAAAGTCATAGTAACCAAAGGTTAGTAAATCCAGCCACTATATCAAATGTTTCTTATATGTTTTCTTGATTATGCCTCTCCCTGATTTATGAAGAGGAAAAGGAGATTCAAAGGGATTAAGAGGTTGGCTTTCCTGCCCAAAGTCAATAAGTTACTATGAAAAACCAGTACTTCAATTATGGCCTTTCTCTTGAACCATAGAGGAATCCTCTTCACATGGTGGCTCTCTCTTCTGTAGTGGAGGTTATTCAGCTCAGTCCCCCCTCCCCTTCTTGTTCATGAGAGATGGCCAGTGGGGCCTGGCCAGGGTGAGCAGGGCAGCTTCAAACTGGCCAAGAGGTGCTGGAAAACACCTCCAGGGCAGAGTTCTTTGTTCCAAATGGCTCTGAATTTCCGGCCTTGTGCCAGGGATGGGAAGTTACTTTTGCCCAGGCTATTTGGCAAGCACATGCACATCTTGGGTGCCATGATGTTAAGAAGTGGAGGAGGAGCTGCCTCAGGTAAAATTCCATCTTAATGAACTCCCTTTGAGATCTGACGCCTTTGTTACAATCTCATGTGCAGGCTGGGAAACTGGAGGTGAAGGGACAGATTTCAAAGTTAAGTGTCTCCTAACAAGGCCCCCAGATATTTTGATTCTGGGAAGAGAGAAACAGTCAAATCCATCTCAGAACAACCCTTGGATACCAAATGCCTGAACAGTGGACAGCAGGCCTGGGTGAGGGGATCTTGCACCTGACAGTGCTGTGACTGTCCCCACTCTACTGTGAGCCCCCAAGAACAGAATCCCATCACAGAAGAGTCCCAGTTCCGCACAGGGTCCTCACGCATCACAGAGTCATTCAGATAATGCTTATGCGATACAAATACCTTTGTATGAAGATAGATTGAGTATGCTGAGGTAAAAAGGACCAGTGAAGGGTAGTTGTTGGCATGGTTTAATTATCTTTAAAAGCTGGACTGAAGTTTGGGTGAGTCCTCCAAGGTGATTATACCAGTTGGGCATAGTCACCAGCACCAGAATTGACTGAGCAAGTGCTGTATGCCAGACATGGAACTAAGCCGTTGGCACAAAGTGTCCCATGACCTCCTCACAGGCTTAGAAGGTGTGTACTGTTATTTCTCTCCTTTCACAGATAAGAAAACAGAAGGTGAGAGTGCAGGCAATTGTGAGTACAGCAGGTACAAGGGAGGAACCAGGGACTGGGCGCAGCCAGGTAGGCTGGCTCCAGAGTCCCTCTTCCAGCTGTGTGTCTCTGACCACAGAGCTCCGCTGTAGCTGTGGGCTGGTGCAGGGGCCAAGGTCAGAGAGTGAAGCTGACAGGGTGACATGAGGCGGACTGAAGGACTTCCGGCTGGTGTACAGGTGGGGCCCACCTCAGACCAACGAGGATGCTGCTGGAGCTACAGCCCAGCGTGACTTCATGATCCAATAATAATTTTATAGCAAGCTAGATATGCTAGACACAAAGTGTTTTGGTTTTGTTGTTGTTGTTTTGTTTTTTGAGGCAGGGTTTCTCTGTATAACAGCCCTGGCTGTCCTGGAGCTCGATCTGTTGTTCCAGGCGGGCCTTGAACACACAGAGATCCACCTGCCTCTGCCTCCCAAGTGCTGGGATTAAAGGTGTGCGCCACCATGTCCGGCTGCCTGATAATAAGGTTTTAAAAATTGCAATCTCTGTTGGTGATGGGGTAAACCCCCCAAGGCCCTCAGGGCTCTAAGGCATGCCCTGCTACTTCACCTTAGCAGGTGAGTGCTGCACGGAATAAGATGGGCAAAGCCTCTCACCGGGGGAGTAAAGGGTAGGAGCCTGTCTGTGGTGGGTGATGAAGAAAGAGTCCCTCCATGCCCCCATTTCAACCTCCTTTACAATGTCTCCCCTCCATGAGCATTAGAGGGAATGTCATTAAGAGAATTTTTTTTTAAAGCTAGCAAGGCTAGGGGTGTGGTTCAGTTGGTAGAGTACTTGTCTAGTGTGCACAAAGTCCAGGGTTTGATTCCCCAGCATAGCATAAACTCAGCTTGGTGGCACATACCTGTAATCCCAACACTTAGGGAAGGAAAACAAGGGGGTCAGAAGTTCAAGGTCATCCTTGGCTATGTAGGGACTTTGAGGGCCAGGCTGGACTATACAAGACACTGTCTCAAACAAACAAATAAACAAGCAAGCAAACAAAATCACAAGGAACTAACAGTTAAAGAAAGGATCTCTAGGCAAAAGGAAACAAAACATGCAAACAATGGAGCTTTGTTATGAACCCGGGGCGCAGCATATACTAGAAACACCCTCTGTGCTGGTGGGTGGGGCTGGGAATCGAACCTAGGCTTCTGTGATCTAGCACTGAGCTACACACCCAACCCTA
>CAJQZJ010033609.1:1699456-1720835 GCA_907164525.1 Lophiomys imhausi | reverse complement strand
TTTTTTTTTTTTTGGGTTTTTTGAGACAGGGTTTCTCTGAATATCTCTGGCTGTCCTGGACTCGCTTTGTAGACCAGGCTGGCCTCGAACTCACAAAGATCCTCCTGCCTCTGCCTCCCAAGTGCTGGGATTAAAGGCGTGCCCCACCACCGCCCGGCAGCCTGTGACTTTTATAGGGACTCAGACGTATATATTTTCAAAATAGCTGATTAAGAATCACCTTGAAGGCAAACTTCCTCTGAACCGCTGAGGCCATCAGCCACTGACTTTACTATTATTCAGTTGCTGGTTAAATGTGTTTGGTAAGCATAGTAGATGTGTTTAATGCTGCAGTGCTGAGGACAGAGGCAGCAAACAGTCCTGGTTTGAGCACAGGCAGCCACATGCAGGCTTCCACCAGCCCTTTCCTTTCTTGGGAAGTCCATGGAGGCAGACACAGCCTGAACTTGTCCTCTTCCTTCCTACCCTTGTACAAATCGTGAGCATACCTGGGAATTGATAAAATTTAAGTTTTATTTCGAGTTTCCTGCCTCTCGGCCCCACTGCTACCCCAGTCACACCATAGCATTATAAGTCTTTTTATTGTATGACAACTTGCTGGCTGGTGGCAGAAAAGTCTCTTGAGGAACAAGTCCCCTTTTCTAATTGCACAATGATCCCCTCTGGTGGCCCCTCCAAGCCCTCCCCCAAAAAGACCCCAAGGGAATGGCTTGCCGGGGCTCTTCTGAAAGGAGGTGGCCTAACACAGCAATCAGAAGCTGCATGGTATTTGGGCATACCGGATTTTCTAAACAGGGACCCATCCTGTTTAGAAGTGATGCTGATTGACACGGGAGATGGTTCTTTCTCAGGAAAACTGACTGGAATATTCTAGAAAGGAACCAAGATGGTTGGATCAGCTCATGGTAGCTCACCTTTCGATGTTGAGATTTTCTGGCATGACTGGTGTCTACGGGGATTTCCGCTTTGGGAACTGCAGTCTGCATAAGATATTCTCCCGTATTACTCTCCCATATTTAATCTATGTTGGGGGGAGGCAGTGAGGCCAGAGGTAATTTAGATGAAGTCTGCACCTTGTACAGTGCACCTTCTCCCTCCTTCATTCTCAGTCTGCATACCAACCCCCCCCTCCCGCCCCAGCTTCCTCTGGGACATAACGCTGAGATAGTTCTAGACAAAGAAAGTGAGTATAGAGTCAGGATGGGGCAGAAGGAAGAAAGTGTGTCACTGTGTCTGGCCCTGATGTCACTATGCCTAAGTGACATGCTAAAACGAAGAGACCACGAGTGAAGAGTTAGAAGGGTCATACAGAGCTCATTCTGGGCACAGAAAGATGGTAAAAAAAAATTTTTTTTAAGCAAAAGATGGGAATGTGTATACAAGTCCATGTGCAGAGTTTTTGGCAGGCATGTAGGCCTTCTTACCCCAGAGTAGCCTGCTATGTGGTTCACTCTGTAGGTGTGCATGTGAGGAAGGGATCTCTCCTTGGTGGGGACATGACTTGGTTTCTCATCTTCTTCTAGAGAGAGCAGGAGCTTTGAGCCACTGTTGGCCTTTAAAAAGCTGACCACTGCAGTCCCAAGCTGGCTGAAGATCCCTCTCCTGAGTACTCCTTATCCATTTGGGGGTGCATGGGGTCACTGTTCACAGGGCAGTAATGCTCTTCCTGTTCATAGCATCTGAAGATGCATGTGCCACCCAAATATGTCGGGGCTTATCTGGGGGGGGAGACAGAGGTTGATTTCAGTGGTGGCCCCGTCATGATGGGACTTTGCCAGAGCTGGAGAAGACTTCTGTAGCCAGCCTCTTTCCAGCCCAGGGCACCCTCACAGTCACAGCTTGGTCACCCTCAGGACCCTAAGGAGGATCTAGTGTGTGTATAGGACTTAATCTGACCTCAGGGTCTTTGCTGCCAGAACATGGCACCTGTGGCATGAACTGAGCAATTTGGGGCATAAGGGAGGCAATGGTTGTGGCATCGGTGTCAGGCAGGAAGTATGTGATCTCATTTCTCCCTAAGACAAGGTGAGGGCTAGGTCAGGGTCAGGAACAGGTTGCTCTGGGGACAGCCCCAGCAAAGGCAGTGGGATGTTCTCTCTGCTCAGAATGTGCTAGCTGGTGGGTGTGTGGAGATTCACAGGGACATGAAGCACTTTTTCCACTGGTCCCCATTGTAAGCCTGTGTCTTCGACCCACTTTCCTGTCAGCTTGTGCTTGGACCCAGGAAGCTGACTAGCAGTTTCTCCTGAAAAGACCATCCAGTGGTTAATTGGACAATAGACAAAACTGTGTGGTAGGCAGAATCTGCCAGATAAGGGGTTTGGTACCAGCATCATTCTTCCCTTACGATCCGGGGGTTGTTTTCTGTGTTGTCTCCTGACTTAGCAGATGTGAAGGTTGTCCAGGGCTTGAGGTTGGGGAGATGGCTGACAGATTTCCCATGGGCAGTGTGGCAGCTTGGATGGACACTCAGCTCAGCTCCACTCCAAACACAATTAGCTTCCCTTGGGTTTTCCCATCCCGAAGATGAGGTTGATGACAGTGCCTGCCTAATGAGGGTGTGGTGAGACTCAGAGTGCCTGCTGTGAAGGGCCTGGAGCAGAGCCCAGTGCAAGCAAGAGGGGTCTGCTGTGATGGTTGTCACCATCACCGGGAATGGGAGGAGTTTGTAGAAGGCAACTTGGCATTGGAACCAGCCTGCCTTCATTTGTCCTTGCTGGGTACCACTCAAGATGGTCTGGTATCTGAAAATGAGGGTTCTCCCTGAACCCCCCACCTCATAGACCATTGTGAGGATTAAATGAAATAAAGTGTGTATTGATTAGCAGGCCTAGAGTATGGTAGGTAGTCTCCAGACTTTTTTTCTTTTTTAAGTTCAAGGGTGATGGTCTACCTGGATGAACTCTGACCTCTGAAAGCCTTAGGACTTGAAGACAGGAAAGTACTGGCCCCTTCTTACCCATTGTTCTCATCCCAGACTTCCTAAGAAGCAGGAAGGAAGTCTATCAAATCCATATAGTGTTGGGCAGTATGGTCAGCAGGGCCATGAGCCACTGGAACAGAGGGAACATCTGTCTGGGTGCAAGTGGCCAATCTTTCCCCATCGGGCACATTTCCCACCACTTACAGCCTACAGTGGGCCAGCCTAGCTCAGATCATGTTGTCTCAACTCCGTATCCATTGCCTTTTTCTCTGTTGTTCCTAAGGAGCTGGTGGTACCCAAGGGATGGCAAAGGGCTTGGGAGCTGGAAGTCCTAGGCTTGGGCCTAGGTCTTAGAGGTTCCCTGGGCTGTTTCCTCCCCTCCTAGCCAGGTCATTATCAAACAGAGATCTCTGAAGAGCATGGACAGTCAGGAACTGGGCATGGGAACAGACTGGACCCTCTCCACTTGGGGTTTGGCTTAAAGCCGTTTTTCAGTGTCCACGTTCCAGCACCATCTCGTCTATGTATTTCCACACTCACCTCCTGTTGGTGTCGGGGAGGAAGTGCTGCCTGAGCATATGTGTGAGAGTCTGTCTGTCTTGTGGACAGATGTAGGAAGAGTGAAATTTTTCCAGCCCCATCTTGGTAACCACCCATACCACTAAGACCCACAGTCTGGATCCTGAATTAGTCCTACCTTAGGCTTTGCATGTCTGGAAAGGAGCTAAAAGTGTCAGGAAACATCCTGTTTGAAAACGTTGTGCTGCTGTATTTTTAACGCCCGCAGCACCTACTCCCACTCTCCACAAACAGATCACCGTGGCCTGCCTATGAAGGCAACCAAGAGGCCAGGGCCCAGGGCTGCGGGTCACAACCATCCTAGCTCCCAGCCCTGGAAGTCTCCTTTGCAGTCCTGCCTGGGTCACCACCCAGCACTCAGCCACATTCTGGGCTGCCCTGTGTTCCACTTCCCAGAGTATCCCCCAAACCTGGAAGCAGGCTGCAGGGTATCAGGTTGCCCTCAGACAGTGGAGCACAAAGCAAAAGGATCCTTGAGGGAGGAAGCTGTTTCCCTCCCTCCCCTCCCCCTCCCCCGCTCTAGTTGCCACCCACACTTCTTCCCACTGTTTCATGCATGCTGCTTGCCCTCTTCCTTGAAGGACAGCCGTTCTGACTGCTGTCTGATTCCCTCATCATCATCCCCAGCACTAATGCCCCCAAAGTCACTTCTTCCCTGGTTTTATCTTAGGACCTAATTCCCCTGGCAAGGCTTGTAGGGCATGCTAGGGTCCTTAAAGGACTGGCTGGGAGATCGAAGATACTTTAAATAAAATGGCTCCTCTTATTCATTCCAGAGTTCTTTTGATCGGACAT
Organism: Lophiomys imhausi; assembly: GCA_907164525.1. NCBI lineage: Eukaryota > Metazoa > Chordata > Mammalia > Rodentia > Muridae > Lophiomys > Lophiomys imhausi. Next base: position 1,716,538 of record CAJQZJ010033609.1, on the reverse strand, counting down.
ATCTGTGAGACTTCCTAGGAGAGCATCCTTGGGTTCTACTCGCCCCTGCTCCTTCAGGTAGGTGTGTCGTCAACAGCTACATTCTCCCTAGACTTCTCTGTGTGTTTGAGTGACAAGGAGAAATCACTGCAAAGTATTAGAGAGAGGAAAGGCAGGAACATTGCCCAGAATTTGCACATGTGGATCCCATAGCAGCAAAATCCGTGACTGAGACTCTATGGTGTGTGGGGTAGGGTGTATCCTCCAGTGTGTTTAAGCTTTCCTAGATGTGTGTGTCCCATCTTCTCTTTCTCCCTTCTGCCCACCTAGTTCTGTACCTGTGCCTCTTGGAACTTATAGCTTCTAGGCCCTTGAGTCCTGAGCCCCCTCTCTGCATCTGGATTCTGGTGAAGCACTAATAACCCCAAGGAGAACTGGGTGTTCTTTCTACTGCAATGATCCTGTTCGCTCTGGGTCTCTTGGCACCAGATCTAGCCTTTCTGTCCAGCCTGGTGCAATGGCTCTGAGCTCCGTGCCAGGACACCTCCTCATGTGAAGGCTTTGCCTCTCCTGTGGCAGACCCGCACTGTGCCATGCTGCAGCTCTATGGCTCCAGCTGGCTTGATCATAACCTCTTCAATGAGGTCATGTGATGTCGGACTCATCTTGTTGGACTGAACTGACTGGTATTCTCCCCCATCTCTCATTTGAATTCTCTTTTCCCACCAGACCCACAAGATGCAGGGAGCCTGGCTGACCACAGCTCTGTAGTAACACTGATGACTTGGAGATGACCTGGGGTGAAGCCATAAACACCCCAAGCGGCTTCTCCTATTACCCTGTAATATTGGGCCCTGAGATCCTTTCCCACATCTTAGGTGCCTGCTATGTTCTAGAAACTCGTAGGAGTCACCTTGGACTTGGGATCATCCCACAGGTGTGTTTAGCCTTTTGACATTGCAATACATTACCAGCCACAAAGTTCATGCTTGAAAGACACACAATTAAGTTTTTAAAAAATCAAACACACACACACGCACACACACACACACACACACACACCTAATGTTTTAAGTAAGCTTACAATTTGGTGCTGAGTTACATTTATAGCTATCTTTGGCTACATATGGTACATGGGCAATAGGTTGGCCACATCTGCATAGAGATGATGCTGCCAGACATGAGTCACCTTTCCCTTTATTTTTAATTGTTTTGAGATTAATAAGTACTTCAGGGGCTGACACGGGCCTGATGATCTGAGTCTCTCCCAGGCCCACATTGTGGAGAAAGAGAATCCACCCATCCCCTCAAGTTGTCTTCTGACATCCACAAATGTACCATGGTGAGTGTGCAGTGTACATATCCCCCTCAGAGACATGCAATATTAATAAGTAAATGTAATTTTAAAAACTTAAAAAGAGCTTTCAGAGATGTATAGAAGTACAAATAAAGCGTTATAATAGGAATGAGATAGAGACCTGCCACTCAAAGAATATTGCTCCTACATAATGCTGTGAATTCCTGTCCCCCAAAAGCTTCATGTCTACAGGGTTTTCTTTTTTCTTTATCAGTATATGTATATATGATATATTTATCTACGTGTGTGCATGTGCCTGCATATATCATAATTCCCAAGTCTAAAATAAACTGCAAAGGGAAGATCGGTTATGTCGCCCTTGTTATGTAAAGGTGCCTAGGAATAGGGGCCCAAAGAGAAGCCATCTGTGTGACTTTCTCTTGGGGCTGACAAGCCCCGTATCCTGGCTTACTTGCTCCCCACTTTTCCTTTGCCACAAAGCTCTTTGTGAGACTAAAAACAAAAGTAAAGTATTTGTGCCATACATTTACCAGTAGTAGCAGCTGTTGGAGTGCCTCAAGGTTGAAGCTTCTCTAGGCTTCCCTTGGGAGGGCTGTCACACCCTCACTGCATGAAGGCTAGTGTTGGAGGGGTGGTGTTGGGATGCAGTAAAATCAGACCAAAGAGCTTTGAGATTCCACAGGCCCCAGAACCTACCCCTGTCCCCTGCTGCCTGAGTCCAGTGAGTTTCGGGGCAGAAGCAGATGTGCATGCGTCCCCTCATTCCTGCCTCAGAAACATGTGCACATCTCCTCATCCCAACCTCTCTGCTATTTTCCTTCTGACCCAGATGACCCACTTGCCTTGGGGCAAAGAGGCCACTCAGACATGCTTTGGCCCTGAGAGGGTTTGCAAGAACTGAGAGATTGAGTCCAAGAGCATTTTAGGGAGACCTGAGGTGGCCTGGAGTCAGCTCTGAGCCAGACAACAGTCAGAGGCAATACGCAAAGCTAAGGGTGAAATTTACCTAATGGAAGACAAGGTTAGCCATTTCTCGAGAAGGATACCCCGGCACCATCACACCTTGTTCCCCATCTCTCTCTTTTCCTCAAGTGTGAAGTCCATGTCTAGATGATAGTGTCCACTTAGAAAAACCATCTCTGGAAACAAAATTAGCTAATTGATTATGACTCACCTTACTGGGAAGGACATCCAAAACCACACACAGTGCATCTGAAACAAAAATAGAAATGATACCACTAAGGACATGGGACCCTGAGCTGCCTGGCTCCCAGGACCAGGTCCTAGAATGACAAGAGCTTGAGCTTACATACCATTGTGCTCCCCAGTTTCCTCCTGGAGGCCACACTGAGTAAGACACTGGCTCTGACCTGCCTGTTCAAGTCAGCTGGGCTGGAACCTGTGCCAAGGGGTGTGCACACATTTGCCCAGATCACTCCCCAAAGTAGATCTTCTCTTCTGATGAGGACAGTGAATGGAGCACAGAGATGCCCACTGCCTCTCCCAAAGGATCCGGCAGATGAAGGATTTGAACGTGAGCCTTGTTCTTGCTGTTTTAGTGAAGACAGCCATGCAGCAAGGGCTCCAAGGAACTCCCACTCTGTTCTGTCCCCAGGAACACTCTCCACCAGACCTTCCACCTGCTCTCCACCAGGAAAGGAAGGGTGGCTGGTGGCTATCCTAAGGGCTCCAGCTACATCTGGCACCGACTCTCACCCTGATTGTGGCCTGCCTGCTGTTCTTACAGGGATGGAGGCGATGGCAGCCAGCACTTCCCTACCTGACCCTGGCGACTTTGACCGGAATGTTCCTCGAATCTGTGGCGTGTGTGGAGACCGAGCTACAGGCTTCCACTTCAACGCTATGACCTGTGAAGGCTGCAAAGGTTTCTTCAGGTGAGTCTCCTCTCCAGAAAGGAAGGGAAGGTGAGAAGCAGGTCTCCTAGGTACTGCAAGGAACAGGGTCTTGTTGAGGGCTCTTGTCTCCCGGCGTCCTCTCAGCTCCACCTGTGTCTTCTGACCCCTCAGAAACCCCTTCCTGAGGTGGTTGTTTCTTTTCACTAGCCCTTGACCCACTGCACTGAGCCACGTATCTGCCCTTCAGAGTGAACCTCCTCCTTGCTTAGGTTAGGGTTGCAGCTTCCTCATTTAAAAGTCAGGCATGTCTTTAGGGGAAGCCACAGAAGTTATCCTTTCTGCTTGCCTCTTCATCCAATCTAAACTCTTCCATGAAACAAGAGAAACTGTACCCCTCAATGGGTTACCAAACCTGAACTGCACTGGGCTCTTCACCCATAACCCGCTTTACCCAGGTGAACAAGAGGCAGCTTGCCAGTCCCTGTCAGGGGTGTATGCCATTCCTGTTAGGTCAGTCAGGGCTAGTGTCTCCTCCAAAACTCCCTTTTCTTAAAATTTTTTATTTATTCTTTTCTCATATATTACATCTTGACTACAGTTTCCCCTCCCTTCTTCCCTCCCAACTCCTACCCCCTGTCCTCCCCAACCCCCATCCACTCCTCCTTAGTTTTCCTTCAGAAAAGGGCAGGCCTCCCAGGGATGTCAACCAAACATGGCATCTGAAGTTCCAGTACTCTTCTTATGTGAGCCCAAGATTGTGGGCACAGACAGCATGGGAACAATATTGGGAAGATCCAAAGATGGTCTTACCCAAAGCCAGAGATTGAGAATTAGAAAGGGATAGATGGGAGGAGAGGATCTGGGAAGCAGGGCATTTGAAAAGTTAGCATTCAGAATAGCCTGGAAGTTATTCTTTGGAAAAGAACTAGTAGCTGCATGTGGGTAGACGGAAGAACCAGGCATTGCCAGGAAAGGCAAGAACAAACCAAGTTCAGAACCAGAAGACAAGGCCGGCCTGGCAGTCGGAAGTGGTGTGCATTGGTAAGCTCACCCCGGGTAGGGAGTAACTGAACCTGCGTGCAGGTCCCTGGTGTGGGACAGTCCTCCATCTCCATCGTAGGGGCTTCCGACTCAAGAGCCAATGTTCCATGGCCTGGAGTAATTTTGATCTCTGGGCACTAGGGTTTCTGTTGGTCCTAATTGCCTGTTTGGCCCGGCACAGGCTGCCCTCTTGGCTTCCCAGAAAGCTGCTCCCTAGCTGGGGAAACAGAGCAGTGATGTCACCAGCTATAGTCTTGCAGTCATATGTATTGGTCCTTGTGGGCTGGATGAAACCCAACTGCTGGAGGGTGGACCTTCCTTCCAGAGTTCAAATCCTTTGTGCCAGGTGCCACCTGGACTCTCTCCTGTAGAGTACAGTGTGCCAAGTACTTTTTGGCCACACAGGCCAGCGCTGATGCCCTTGGTGGAATTCTGCCCTAAAACAGAAAGTTCCCGTAGCCACCTCCCAATACCCCTCCTGGTATGTCCTCCTTCACTCAGTCACTCACTCACCAAATTTGAATGAACATAAACCCAGGAGACCTGCCAAACTTGAGACTCTCACTGAAGATCATATATCACCAATCTATAACCATGATGGTCCCACAGCTCTTGGAGCTGTCTCATTCATTAATGGGGTCTCTATCACCAGATTCCCTTGCTCTTCCTATCTGCCTTTTCCCCTTGGACCCAGCAATAGAAAATGGGACCCTTAAGTGGCTACTTGATCAATCAGGATATAGTGAAGGTCGATTTCTCGATAAAGGAGCCCTAACTCTGATGTATCTGTGATCGGTGCCCCAGAAAGACCACTGTAGTTTTCCTTGAATTACATTTGATCTATAAATAAAAGGAAATAAGTTTATATACATACAGTTGGTGCTCATTGTGTATGAGTTCCATATTTGAAAATGTTCCCAGCTGCTAAATTGTACCAGAATTAATGCTGGAGACACCTTGGTTGTCATTTATGGACCGTGCAGAGCTGTGCCAAGCTGAGTCACATGATGTGTGCCATCTCAGGAAAGGCCATGCAAGGAGACCATGCTGCCTTCCGTTCCAGCTCTCACTCTAAACAAGTGTTGTTGTATTTTTGTCATTCCCCCTCTGTGGTGCTGAACCTTAGACTTGGAGAGCATGCTAAGTAAGTTCTCTACCACTGAGCTACATCTCTAGTCACTGTATTCTTTTAACCGTCTACTGACTTACTGTTATGTAGTCCTTTGGGAATTCAAAAAGAAAATAGTTACTGGTGGTTTTGTCACTTGAAATGGTTCCTAAGTTTAGTATTTAAGTGTTATGTACTGTTAAAATTCATGAAGCGGTGGTGTGCCTTGTGGGGAAACCACATGTATGAGTTAAGCTTAGTTTCCTCTGTGAGAGATGCAGTTTGTTGGTGGTTCATTGCTAATAAACAAACACTGTATTTCAAACAAGAAGATGTTAAACAGAAAACAATACATAAATCAAAGTCATGAAAGCTGATGTAACTCAAGGCTTACAGGAACCTGACCTGTATTTCTCCTAGAAGACAATTTAGCATTCAGGATGCCAGTATTTACAATGACTTTGAGATAGATCACCACTCCTTAGCAACAAGAATCCACTGTATCTACATCCTTTTTCCTCTCTTTCTTCTCTTTCTTTGACTTGTCTGAATTTCATTTGGAATTTTTCCAATTCAGTCCAGTTTAGATAGTTGCTTGAGTACTCCATAGATGCATATCTGTTTGTTCCTCTGTCAGACACCACTTCCGTGAGACAACAGGATGTGTGAGACCAAGCTGCAGCTCTTCAGGAGCTCCCTCTAGCCCATCATGGCATCTATGGGGAAGGCTTTTGCCCTGGTCTTGGCTCACAGACTACCCCCCAAGCCTAGCTGTCCTCTTCAACAATTTGGCTTCTAACTGCTAAGATGCTAGTTACAGTGAGTCCAGGAAGTCTGGGGCTCAATTGAGCCTAAGGGTGATTATGAAGTTTGAAATCTGGATCATGATTTAGTTGATCTGTAGTTAGAGTCCAGTGCTCGTCCTGTAGACTCTTCCATGTTCTGTGTGCTTCCTGTTCTTCTGGAGTACATGAACACTAAAGGTAATATTTCCAGTGTAAATAAAAGGCCTGCAAAGGTAAGCTTGTGGATGCTCAAAGCTTCATGACTGTATGTAAACAAGCAGAGCCTAAGAAACTGTCTGAAGGAGAAAATAAGTAGAACTACTTATAGGAGAATAATTATGAAGGATAATCTACAGGTGGATATAGATAAATTTCTGGTCATGATTGGCTCTGTCTAAGAGTTGTTGTAAAAGGAAAGGCTTAAAAGTCTAAGAAGGTCTCTTCATCAGAGAGTTCTGATAAAGAAAGAAATCAAAGTTGATGAGGAAACTTAAGAGGGGTCCTGGAAGCTAGACTGAGAAATAGTTCATTGTCTCTTTTTTGCCTTCCCCCACCCTATTAATATCTGTCGACAAAAACCTTGTAGGCTTGGGGTGTAGCTCAGCAGTAGAGTGCTTGCATATCTTATACGAACTCTGATACCATAATCAAACAAACAAAAGCATTGTGAAGCTAAATGCTGTGGGCTCCAAGATAGAAAAATGTGTTTTCATTTGCTAGCCCCAAGGTCCTCAGAGGCCTTGTTAATTATGGGTCTTCCAAAGTACAGGGGGTGGGAAGGCAAGCGAGTGAGAATCCAGGAACACGGGAAATGTCCTGCTTTCAGGAAGATCACTCATCTGTTGTTTGTAGTTCTTCTAAGAATTTGTTGTGAAGGAAGCAGAGAAATGGAGAACTTTCCAGCTTATTCAAACACAAAGTACGTAAATGAAGTCAAGTGAATAGAAAAGATGGGAGGGAAGGCCACACCAGGCCTTCTATGGGCACAAGTAGATGACTCACTAGGAGGCCATTGCTGCTAAAGAGAACTTTGTCCACGTCAGCTGTCCCTCTACACACGCTACAGGGTGTTGGGTGAGAGTGTCGGTGTGGTTGTTGGCAGATAACCCCACAAGTCATGTGCTTAGAGGGAGGAGGCCAGAACATGGAAAAGAAGGTCAGTGGGATTGTCAAGAAAGTTATAGAGAAGGTTCCATTTCCTTTTCGTCATTGTTTTTATGTCTTTAGGAAATGTTACTGTAATCTGAGCCTTTTGTGAGAATTCACTCTCGACATACCCTGGGGTTGCTCTCAGTACACAGGCAAACTAGAGAAGTAAGATCACATGGCCAGATGCTACCCTGCACTTTCAGTCCATCCACAATCCCCATCCATCTGCCACTCAATCACCAATCTTCTTCACCCCAGAAGAGACCTTCAGACAGCCTCTGCTTCTGCTCCCGGTTGGGAAGGCATGTATTTGATTGTTGTTCTATTTTGGACTGAGAGATGATAGGTTCATGATGAAGAGCTTAGTTAGAGTGTAAGACCAGAAGCTTTGGAATCCAACAGATCCTAACTACATTAAGTTGTCATCCTTATTAACTAAGGGGCATTAAGTAAACTACCTGGCTTGCTTACTATGCCTCCTGACATTGCTTATAGAATAATGATAATAAGTATTCCTCAAAAGTACTAAGGGTATTAGGGATAAATGTGAAGTGCTGATATGGAAGATTCTTGGGATAATAGCTAACATGGATACCTTGTAATATCTTACTTTCTAAGGACAAAAAAATCCTTTCCTGTCTTTACTATGTTGACTTGGATATGTATGAAGATGCATTAGCAGGAACCTCTGGGGGAAAAATGCTCAGGACAGAAAGAATTAAACATCAGATGAAAAAAGAAGGCTGGGCCTGATGCTGAGGGAACCTCCCATCAGTCAGACTCTGGAATCAGACTCATTTCCATGGCTGTGGCTCTGGGCATCAGGAACAATAATACATAATACAACAATGCTTTGGCCCTCGGCTATCTGTTGAGTCCTAGGCTGGGCACCCAAAGAGTGGGCATGGGGCATGACGTCAGTTTCCAGGATCTCAGGGACTTAAAAGGAACAGTGAAATTGACTTCAGTCTTCAATCTCCTTTACACTCCTGTCCCACCCACAGGATAGATCCATAGCCTGGGCCTTTAAGGGTCCATGCCTTCCAGAAAGAAGCACTGTGGTCTTGACCAGTGTTAGCCTCCCTTAAAGTTTTGAAGAACATCTGCTGAGAGCCCATTAGTGTTGCTACAAATGTCCATGTCAGGTGACATTGCTTTCTTTGCTCCAGCTTAACTGAGCTGTATTTGACCAAGAAAAGTGGTCTGTATTTAAGATACACAATGCAATGTTTTCTCTCTCTCTCTCTCTCTCTCTCTCTCTCTCTCTCTCTCACACACACACACACACACACACACACACACACACACACACACACACACACAATACTGTGAGGTGAGGTGATCACAACAATCAACCTAGATAATGTGTCCTTGATCTCACACAGGTCTTCCCTATCTAGGACTCCATGTGGCTCCTGCATCCTGCCTAGGCACTAAGGTCTCTAAAACTTAGCCACAGACAGACCTCAGAGGACACGTGATACCAGGCTGCTGGCAGAAGCCACCCACTTGTCAGCCTGAGGCCCTAGCCCCTGGCACTTGATGTGTTTGTGAACTTCTTGTCTTCCATGTTTTGATGAATTGGTCTCTGGCATGAGAACTGGCCTATGTCCTCTCTAACCCCTGGCTTTCTAGAAATTGTCTCTATATTTAGCCTGCTTGCGCCACCCCCGGTCCCCTTCCTTAACTAGGGTATAATTGCCAGTCAGCTAGAGAATGACAGGGTTCAGAGTCAGAAGCAGCAAAGTCACTGGGCTCCCGTGGAATGAGAAGGCTCTTGTTTCTCAAAACCAAAGTAGCTCATAGGCAGTTAGCTCTGGGAGGAAGGCAGGCCAGGGTGTGGGTCTGTAGGACAAAGCAGAGGGCCAAAGCTGGACAGTCTGACTGCCCTGACTCCTTCTGGACAAAGACGAGATGACAACCACATATTGAAGTGCCCTTAGAAGGTGGGAGATGACCCAGTAAACATCCATAATAAAGAAAACACACCTTAGCCGGGCGGTGGTGGCGCACGCCTTTAATCCCAGCACTTGGGAGGCAGAGGCAGGCGGATCTTTGCGAGTTCAAGGCCAGCCTGGTCTACAAAGTGAGTCCAGCACAGCCAGGGCTACACAGAGAAACCTTGTCTCGAAAACCAAAAAAAAAAAAAAAAAAGAAAACACACCTAAAAGGCTAGCTCTGGACCCGGTACTGGTTCGGAGGATGAAGTAGCCAGTAAACTTTCTGTGGCTCCTAGAACATGAAGTCAAAATTTTGTCTTTCCAGACCCCATTTGTTTCCCCTGGTTCCATATTTAGAGGAACTCAGGAAGAGCTGGTTACCATATTTTAAAATAATAATTATAATTTAAGAGCTTTACAAAGTTACAGGCCGCTTCTTGCATTTTGAGAATTATGATGACACTCAGGGATGGATGTGATGTGACTGGTTCATTCACGTTGCTGCCTCTGTGACTTGCCCGCTAGGATGGGATGTAGCCTGGAACTGCAAGCAAAAACAAACCCTTTGTCTCTGAACCTGCTGTTGTCACAGTATTCTATCTCAGTGACAGCCCCTCAGTGAGGGTTGTAGGCAAGACCCCTAGAGTCCGAGGAAGCACAGACAGGCCTCTGAAGGGCTCTGGATACTCCACCTGGTGTCTAGGAAGCCCTCTGCCCCCTCAGAGACTGGTTTAGGCTTTGCCATATGCTATGAGGGTACAGAGAGGACTGTTTCTTGGTATCCATGGTCTAGGAGGGTTCACAGCAAGGACTTCTAGCTAGACAAGACGGTGGGTGGAGAAGAGAGTGGCCCCACTACGACCTGGGACAAAATGCCTAGTTGTAAACAAAAAGGAAATGAGAATTTACTCTGAATTAGAAACATCTGGTCTTCCAGTAGGTTTAGAGACTCGTGGGCACTTGTGGTGACAGGTGAAACCTCAAGAACCACATCGGGAAAGAGAGGAAGGAGGAAGGGAGGGACACATGGCTCATATCCGAGAACAGACGAATGTGGCAATGATGATGTCATTCCTGGGTAACCCTGATGGCTCCCAAGCTGCTTTTGTATTCTGCTGTCCCCTAGGAAAGGACTTGTAGTAGAGGTATAAATGCAAAAATTGAAAGCTTCTTGTCCCCACAAAGGTGGACATGGGCCCACCACTCGGTCATTTACAGGACAGACAGGGTGGCCTAGACTTAGAGCCAAGTCATGGCAGACAGTCTGGCACTATCTGCTTTCATACAACCCTACCTCTGCTCTCACCCTTGGTAAGAAGTGTTGTCAGAGGAGGGCACCAAAGCCCAAGTCCAAAGCCAATGGAAGGTACTTCCTTCATCCTGGTCCCACTTGTCTTTGAGCTATGCTCAAGGACCAGCTGTCTGGGACTGTTCAGTTGAGGGCTCAGCTTTGTTGAGCCCTTGGAGTGTCTAGGATTGAAGGCAGTCAAGAAACTAGAATCTGAGCCTTGGATACATAAGACTCTCAGATCTGAAGCCTTAATTTCTTCCTGAAAAGTTTCTTAACCTCAGTGACCACCCCCCTCCTTCTATTCAGTGAGGTCATACCAAGGATCTGTAGCCGTTGGTGGTAGCTCTAGATCTGGTGTCTTTTCCTGTCCATGGGAAAGCCCCATGAGTCAGCCTGGTTGTCTGAGGATTGTGCTTGTTGTCTTAACCCTTGTGTGCCAATGAATGTGAACTCCTAGCTCTTTGGTTGGTACACCTAGCCCAGGGCAGGGCTCAAGGTCACTGAGAGTGGCCCAAGGGAATGAAAAATGGACATCTGATGTCCTGGTAGCCAGGTCTCCATAGTTGCAGCCCCTCAGTGCAGAACTGTGTTCTCTCGGCAGGCGGAGCATGAAGCGGAAGGCCCTGTTCACCTGTCCCTTCAACGGAGACTGCCGAATCACCAAGGATAACCGGCGGCACTGCCAGGCCTGCCGGCTCAAGCGCTGTGTAGACATCGGGATGATGAAGGAATGTGAGTGTTGTGTGGAGGCACAGGGGAGGAAGGCTGAACTGGAGTCACAAGATGGCTGTGGTCCTGCCATTCAGGTTTCTCTATAGAGCTCTGCCCATATCTACTATGTAGCCCCAAGGATCTTGGACCAGGGGCAGGGTGTGGATGAGGCAAAGCTGATGAAGCTGCAGTTTGGAATATATCAAGGAGTGGTGGGTAAATAGAGAACCCATTAATTCAGAAGATGCTGGGAGGGGCTCATCTGGACCTCCTGGGCTGGAGAATGGGCACTGGGTGCCTGCCGAAGCCCCCCACATTCCCATTCTGCTCCCTTCATGAAGTATTGTCAGCATTTGCACCCAGACCCCAAACTCTGGCTCTAGGACATAGCCATGCCCTGCCGAGCTGCAGGCCTGCAGTCACCCCGTGAATGCAGGTTATGGGAACAGGCAAAGACCAAGAAGACATGCCAGAAGCAGACAAAAGTCATAGAAGGACTCAAGGGATGAGAGGTTCTTTCATAAGGGAAGTAAACACACTGTCGCTGGGAATCCTCTTGGCCCTCTGCCTTGGCCTGTCACTAAGGCTCCTCGGTTCTGATCCCAGCTCCCAGCCAACATTGGCAGCCCTGGAGTTTCCAGACCTTGGCTGCTGCTCTTACCTCAGGAACATGCAGGTCTGGACATGTCGTTGTAGGTATATCTAGTCACTGCCCAACCCCACCCCGTGTTTATATTGCAGAGTGAGGCCCAAGCCTGGCTAGGTGCTCGCAGACATTCTTAGTGGGGCCTGTTCTGTACCCTGTGCTCAGGTGGGCACACAGAGGTGCCCTGCCTCTGCAGGACAGGATATCTCTTCAGAGAAGGTTCCTTAGTGTCCTAAGGTCCCTGTCATCCAAAAATAGCCCTCGGTTCCATTCCTGGGGCTCAGTACGATGCTGATGTTTATTCTTGAAGATCCTCTCAGATCTATCCCTGAGAAAGGACAAAACTTCAGGACTGAGACCCAAAAGCAAGCTGATGGTTACTTGGGACTACAACCCAACTCAGGGTCTTCCTAGAAACCTCAGGAGTTCCACAAGGAGCATTCCTACCCTGAAGTGTCTAATCAAGAGCCCCTGTCCCAGATACATGATCTCACACAATGGTGCCAGCTAGCCAGAAGTAGATGGCCTCCTCCAAAGCAGCCCCAAGTCTCATCTTGGTCCTCCACAGAGTCTTACATGCCCTGTCTTGCCCACAGTCTGGTGCTGTCAGCAGGGAGCTGTGCTGAGCTCCTGACGGGAAAGAGGAGCAGCCAGAGCTCTAGCTAGAATGGAACCATCTCGCACTGCTCTGGAGGGAAGCTTGTTCCCAAGAGAGGCAGCTCCTGTCTCGGGTGGCCCAGCTTTGCACATCTGGGCTTGAAGTCCCTGGCTTAGAACTCTCCAGAGCTGACCCCTGTACTGGCTTTTGTCCCTCAAGGATTTGCCTCTTCCCCCAGAAATAATTAAGTATCTCACTATTTTCAAACACTGGGAAGGGCACTGCATACCTAGACTCCCTTCTAATCAGACCAGGGAGCTGGCCCTTCATAGGAAAGCATGGGAAGGGGAAGGGGATAGAAAGGTGGCAAAGGTAGGAACCAGTGTTTATTGACAACCTGCTGTGTGCCAAATACTGCATCGAGAACATGCATTTTCTTCTTAAATTCTCACAACAACCCGTAAGCATGTAAATGTTACTTTCTTTAGCAGTTAAGTCAAGAGGTTTAACGTATTATACCTCTGGGCTAGCATGATACCAGTTTTGCCCTAGGTCTGGCCTGTGGGCTCCATCCTCAGGAAACCCCTTAGGCACTCTCAGTGAGTGAGAGCTTATTTCATACCTTCTCCTCTGCCTGGAGCCCTGAGGAATAGACTGAAGAAAGTATTGTCTCTCTAAAGACTCCTTTCCTCTGTCTTCAAGTCCTAGAAGGCTTCAAGCCCTTAGAGTCCAAGACATCTCATATCTGAAGTCTGTTTCTTACTCTTGTTGTTTCCGAGATATGTATGGTCCTGCTACGTAAGCTCAGGCCGGCCTTAACTCTCTGCCTCAGGGTCTTCACTGTGGAGCTGAGTTCTTGCATCTTGCTACATCCATCCAACTTTAGTGTTTTCACAGATGTCTATCTTTCCTCCCCAGCTTCCTGATGTTGACACAGCACCTGGGACATAGGAGATGTTCAGTAATAAATTAATAGCTCTCAGTTCACTTCTACGCTTCTTCTACGTCTAGATCCTCATCAGTCTATATAGATCAGCAAGCTTAGACTAAATCTAATATTGTATGTGTCATTTGTCTGGGAAGAAAATGTCATGTCTTCTCCCCTGGTGTTCTGAGGTCACCAGTGGCATCTCAACATGTTTTAAAACTGTTCATGCTTGTAGACCTTGACTTCCCAATGAGTCTAGGCTTTGTTGCACAGGGAACATATTTTACATGCAAATAACTTATGCAAAGCTATTTCGTGTCCCCCAAGGGATTTGCAAGAAAGTGGAGAAAGCGGCAGCTATATAAGGTATGAAAGGCAGCTACTGGCATTCAACTTCGTTCACTATAGGGTTTACCAGAACCCAGTTACTAGGTTACTGGCTTCATTTAAAAAGCACATCCTCTGACCAGTAGTAATGAAGTCACCAAGAGAATTATAGATTAGTAAGCCCTCAAAGCAAATTATTTCACAAATCAACAAAAGCGTACGCGAGTGTGTGAATGATGTGTGGTTGTCTGTAGTCAGTGTTGCCTCGTGGAGGTTCTGGACAGGAACCAGTGAGTCTCAGATTTCACCGGGTCATCCCTGAGCAGACAGACTGCTTGCTATTCAGTGCACGCAGTTGGGAAGAAAGGTGTTAAAGGTTAACTTTGAACTTTGTTTATTTAGTTAAGCTGGGGCATGTGTCATAGCACACACGTGGAGGTCAGAGGGTAACTTGTAGGAGTCAGTCCTCTCCTTCCACAATGTGGGTCCTAACCATTGAGCTCAGCCATCAGGCTTGGCGAGCAAGCACTTTACGGACTGGCTTTTCCCCACTGAACCATATGCTGCTTGCCTCTGAAGGTTCACTTGGAATCATCTTTGTCTTCTTCAAGTAGATCACTGACAAACCTTGATCCTTTAATTGTTCACACGCTCCAGCTTCACCTGGGACACATGTCAGGACTGTGTGTCTGAGAGAGAATCCCACTGAGCAGTTACAGCTGTGTACAGTCAGAGGCAGGTGGGCTGGTGGGCGTGACCATTCTTTCTCCAGAACCAAGTGCCCGGGTCTGAAGGGGGGCTCTACCGTGGTTGGCTGTGCCACCCTGAGCAAGCTACACTACCTTTCTGGGCCTCAGTTTCCTCTTCTCCAAAACGGGGATATGATGGTACTTACCTTGAAGGATTGTTATATGTGAGCCAATGTGCAAAAGGTACTCATAATAATTCTTAGTACATTAAAAAACCAAGCAAGTCACCCATTAGTCTTATTTCCTTATTATGCCAAACTTGATCATCAGAAATTCTAGATCACAAAAGATAAAAAGTAATCTTAAGGTTAGGTGTGGTAGCATTCACCCAGCACTTGAGAGGCAGAGGTAGGTGGTTCCCTGTGACTTTAAGTCTAGCCTGGTCTACATAATAAGTCCCAGGACAGCCAGACCTACACAGTAAGACCCTGTCTCAAAAGAAAAAAAAAGCCCCATGAGGCTGAAGCAATGGCTCAGTGGCTAAGAGCACTGGCTGCTCTTCCAGAGGACCCGGGTTCAATTCCCAGCACCCACATGGCGGCTCACAACTGTCTGCAACTGCAGTTCCAGGGGATCTGATGCCCTCTTCTGGCCTCTGCTGGCACCAGGCACACATGTGATGCAGGATGCAGGCAAATCACTTCTAAATTTTTTTAATTTTTGTTTTGTTTTGTTTTTTGGGTTATTTTTATTGTTTGTTTGTTTGTTGAGACAGAATTTCCCTGGTATCAGCCCTGGCTGTACTGGACTCACTTTGTAGACCAGGCTGGCCTCGAACTCACAGAGATCCACCTGCGTCTGCCTCCCAAGTACTGGTATTAAAGGTGTGTGCTTCCATGTGCAGCAATTACAAAGAGCTGTGACCTGCCATGTGGGTGCTGGGATTTGAACCCGGGTCCTTTGGAAGAGCAGCCAGTGCTCTTAACGGCTGAGCTGTCTCTCCAGCCCTTTTTAAAATGTTTTAATTAGGGGCTGGAGAGATGGCTCAGTGGTTAAGAGCACTGGCTGTTCTTCCAAAGGACCCAGGTTCAAATCCCAGCACCCACATGGCAGTTCAAAACTGTCTGTAATGGCCAGGTGTGGTGGTGCATGCCTTTAATCCCAGAACTCGGGAGGCAGAGGCAGGTGGCAGGTGGATCTCTGTGTGTTCAAGTCGAGGCCAGCCTGGTCTACAAAGCAGGTTCCAGGACATCTTGTCCTGCTACACAGAGAAACCCTGTCTGGAAAAACAAAAACAACAACAACAACAAAACCAATGAATTTAATAGACAAAAATAAATACATAAATAAAAATTTAAAAAAAATGTTTTAATTAAACCGGGCATGGTGGCGCACGCCTTTAATCCCAGCACTCAGGAGGCAGAGGCAGGCGGATCTCTGTGAGTTCAAGGCCAGCCTGGTCTGCAAAGTGAGTCCAGGACAGTCAAGGATACACAGAGAGACCCTGTCTTGAAAAACCTAAAAAAAAAAAAAAAAATAATTAAAAAAAAGAAAGACATATTTCTAGAGGCAAGCACCAATGAATACAGACAACACACAATTTAGCTGAAATGTCAACAGAAGCCATGCCAGGTCACACAAAGACCCCGAAGCATACTATTCTGGAATTATCCCTGTGCCTGAAGAGTTTGGAGGTATCTTCTGAGAAAAGCTCATGGTTGTTTGGGTGGTCCCTTACAGATCAGTCTGCTTTGGAAGCATTTCAGTCACAATTGTTTAAATCAAAGAGGTTGGCTTTTGGCCAGCGGTGGTAGCGCAGTCTTTAGTCCCAACACACAAGAGATAGAGGCCTGATTTGGTCTCTCTCTTCAGACAGCCTGGTACAGTCCTCTCCAACCCTCTCTGTATCATGAAAATGACTTACATAGTCACTTTCATAGACACACTGTGTGCTGCTGTCCTTGGTGGTTGGTGTCAGACTATTCAGCAAGCTCCACGGCAGGAATCCCCTGACTAAGTGCTGTAAGGGGACAGAACAGTTGTAAGCCATAAACCCTGTCCTTAAACACCCTATGATGCTCTAGGAAAGGAAGCCTTGAATTTCTTAAGTTTCTCTGCCAGTGTTTATTAAAAACTGTACTAGCTATGAGTCTTAAAGAGTGGGAGACTTCAAGTGCCAGTGTGTGTGGTAAACACTGAGTAGGCAGGAGGAGTAAGGACAGTAGCCCAGCAACAATCAGGGCAATCCAGGAAGGCTTCCTTTTGGGATAAGAGGGCAAAAAGTTGGCCACTGAAGGAAGATTAGAATATGCATAGCTGGGTAGAGAAGACCCAGGGGACAGGCATCCAGCATAAGTGTAAGCAGGCTATGTTTACAGCTCAGCAATGCCTAGAACAGAAGCTGTGTCAAAAGATACTGAGAAATAAAGTTGGAATGAGTTAGGAAGAAGCCAGATCATGAAGGGCCTCAACTTCTTAGTCCTGGCAACCAATGAGGGTGCAAAAGTTTCTTAGAATCCTGGGAAGGTTAATAGGAAGATCCCGGCTTCCTGAGCTCCCATCCCTCACTCTGCCCACCCTTCACATGGCAAGAGAGACTGGACACAGGTTTCACAGACCATGACCTGCTCCCACCTGCCCTTACAAGCAGCTGCCCCAACACAAGGTGGCAGGCACCATTGCAGAGGCCCCTACACCAGCCTGCAGGTGACAGAGG
>CAJQZJ010033609.1:1687629-1699446 GCA_907164525.1 Lophiomys imhausi | reverse complement strand
CAGGCACCATTGCAGAGGCCCCTACACCAGCCTGCAGGTGACAGAGGATCTTTCATGACCAGTTACCTACTGCCAAGTGGAAAGAGCGCCCTGGACTAGGACTATAAAGATCCAGTCCTCAGAGATTCCAAGAGGGTTCAAGACATTCCATTAGCGGAAGTTCCCAAGCATACCCAGGCTGGAAGACAGAGATGTTGTTTTGCAGAGAATCAAAAGAACAAAAGGCTTTTTTTTTTTGTTTGTTTGTTTTTTTGAGACAGGGTTTCTCTGTGTATCCTTGACTGTCCTGGACTCACTTTGTAGACCAGGTTGGCCTTGAACTCACAGAGATCCAACTGCCTCTGCCTCCCAACTTCTGGGATTAAAGGTGTGCGCCACCACGCCTGGCCAAAAGACTTTTTTTAAATTTATTTTTGTGTGCACTGGTGTTTTGCCTGAAAGTATGTCTGTGTGAGGGTGTCAGATTTTGTAGTTACAGACAGTTGTGAGCTGCCATGTGGATGCTGGGAATTGAACCCTGGGTCCTCTGGAAGAACGGTGCGTGCCTTTAACTGCTGATCCACCTCTCCAACCCACAAAAGCTTTTTAATGTTGTTTGGAGTAGAGCAGGTGGCTGAGTTTCACATGGAAATGGCTACTTCTCAGCATCTCCAACACAGGAAAGGCTCACATAGTCATGAGCCGTGAGACATGAGCAAGGACTAAAATTTAACATTGTGCCAGGCACACATAAAACAGGTGACCTTTAGGGATGTTTTTCTCTTTCTCTTCCTTCCCTCCCCTCCTTTTCAATAAAGAGAATGTAGAAGACACCCTATGCTTCAAACCGTTCACTTTGTATGAATAAGGGGGAAAAAGCACAGAAATTCTGCTGTCTCCCCAAGGTCCCACAAATTGTCCTTCATGATCTAGAATTCTGATTGCCAGACATCGTACCTTTCAAGCCCTTTCCTCCCCTGACACGAACCTGCCTTTTCACTGTAGAAATCCCAGTTTTCTCTACAGCATGGTTTTGGAGCTAACAATGGCAGCTGGGTCTCAGAGAGCCTCAGTGTAAGGAGCTGGCCAGCCCCTCCAGTAGTCCTTTGGTAGTTGAGAAAGGGTTCCTGGAGGAGTTTTGAGCCAGCCCTCTGGACTTCCTTTCTTGTTCCCACAGTCATCCTAACAGATGAGGAGGTGCAGCGTAAGAGGGAGATGATCATGAAGCGAAAGGAGGAAGAAGCCTTGAAGGACAGTCTGAGGCCCAAGCTATCTGAAGAACAGCAGCATATCATAGCTATTCTCCTGGATGCCCACCACAAGACCTACGATCCCACCTACGCTGACTTTGGAGATTTCCGGGTATGTCTGCAGGTCAGGGGCTTGAGCCAGGCTAGTGGAGAATCAGGTATAGCCTAGGTCTGGGGAGCAGGGATAGAGGGTTACGGATCAGGGAAGGGACTGAGGCTGTGCTGCCCACTGCGAGCCTTTCCCCTTGCAGAAGCTTTTGCTCTTGGGGGCAAGGAAAATGGTCTCCAAATAGGGACCTCTGAGAACCAGTCTTTGCATTCCAGCCTCCAGTTCGTGTGGATGGGAGTGCAGGGAGCTATCCTCCAAGGCCCACACTCAGCTTCTCTGGGGACTCCTCCAGCTCTGATCTGTATACCACCTCACTAGGTAAGGAGCACTTCTACCAAGCAACCTGGAGGAAAGCGTCCATGCCCACCGGGCCTTAGACTATAGCGTGAAGGGACAGAAATCTCCTATTTGCATATTGTGTGTGGCACAGGGTCCTCAGTACAGAAAGAAGGCTAGCTTGTGCATTATGCATGATGGGAAAAGACCGAGCTGGGGTTCTGGCTGGAAGATGGGCCTTCTAGGTCCAGGCTCAGCCTCTGAGTCAGGCTCTGTCCTTGACTTCTTCCCTGGGGTGACCTGGAGGTCACTATTCAATGCTTTGGTTCTGGACTCTTCAGAAGGTGAGACTGATGTGGAAGACAGCCTATGATGTTGGAAGGGTCCCGTGGCCTGAGCACTGGGGGACCAAGCACTTGCCTTGGACCACCTGTCACCCTCTCTTCCTGAAGAGTAAGGCCCAGCGTACTTTGCTACTTTTGGCTCTTGTATACACTCATCTTCACCCTGCTTCATCCATCCTACCGCATTCTGCCCTGTCTTCTCTTCCTCTACCTCCCACCCAGTCCTGGTGCCCTCCTCTTGGGACCTGAAAAAAGGTGGAGATGGAACCCCTGCTCTGGGTAATTATGGCCTTCAGACCTACAGACTCACACATACACACACACACACACACACACACACACACACAGACAGACAGAATAAAAATTTTAAAATGAGACTAAAGTTTTTAAAGGCTGGATAGTATTATGAAATATAATAACAAATCAAAATCTCCTACTGTTATATATCTGTATTGGCTCCTAGTCTTTTAGTTTTTCTCCTGGGTAAGTATTTATATTTATCCAATTGTTTTATTATAATAAAATCCATGGAAGTGGGATTATTCTACACATAACTGTAACATCGCTCTCTCTCTCACTTCCCCAGTCTTTCTCTCTCTCTCTCTCTCTCTCTCTCTCTCTCTCTCTCTGTGTGTGTGTGTGTGTGTGTGTGTGTGCATGTGTGTGTTTGGGCACACCGTTAATCACTGCACTAGAGGCAGGAGGCAGATCTCTGTGAGTTCCAGGCCAGCCAGGGCCATAAAGTGACACCCTATCCCAAAAAAAAAAAAAAAAAAAAAGGAAACGTTCTAACTGTCCATCAGTCCTCTTTTCTCCACCTCTTGATCTATGGTACTACAGGGTTGCACGACCACATCAAGCAACTGGAGGCTTTTCACTCCAAGCTTCAAATAGCTTTTAGCTTTTCGACTACATGTGTAGCTACATATTGTCTGTAGCACCCAACACTGCATAAGAGTTTCTTTGATGCGTCAAGCTTTACAAATACCAGCATCAACTTTGTATTTGTTTCCAATGAACAGCTGGAAAATGTAGATATTCTCTACCCTGTAGCTACATGATCATAACAAAAGGGAGCTCTCTGCCCTGTGGGCTGAGAGGTCCCAAACATGGTTTTTTGTTTTGTTTTTGAGACTATTGGAAAAACTGCATGCTTTGCAAAATTAGAGCTAAGAAGGATTTTTTTTTTTCCTGAGTATCTCTGGCTTCTTGAATTTACTGTCTCAAACAGCTAAAATAAGAGATGGGAGAGACCCAAAGGGAGCCTGGGAGGAACAGTGACCCTGGGAAAAGCCAGTCACAGTTGACCCTCAGCTGTGGGGACCCTCTGCCCCCAAAGCACACGAGGTTCTCACAGGAGGGCCTGGCCTGGGAGTCCTTAGGTAGTTCCCTTTTTCCTCATCTTCCCCAGACATGATGGAACCATCCAACTTTTCCAACCTGGATCTGAATGAAGACGATTCTGATGACACTTCTGTGACCCTGGATTTGTCCCAGCTGTCCATGCTGCCCCACTTGGCTGACCTTGTCAGTTACAGCATCCAAAAGGTCATCGGCTTCGCCAAGATGATCCCGGGATTCAGGTAAGAAGCTCTTGCAATGTGTGGGAAACCATTGGAATCCTATATGGACCTAGAAGATTCTCGGCAGTCTTCCACTGCTTACCTGAGACACAGCCTCAGGCCCACCCCAGAGCACCTACACTAGAACCTCTGGACCAGGCCAGGACTATAGTTTAGCATGTAGCTGTCCAGCACATCAGAACTAGGCTGAGGACCCCTCGCTCCTTGTAGCTGGTTCTCACTTGATTCCTGACGGCTTGAAACTAGTCCTCACATCATCCCTTTAGATTCAACCTACAAGATTCCTGCACACCCAATTCTAAGGCCAGAATGAAAGGACAGTGAGGAGAATGAATAGGACATCTGGACTTGTGAAATAATCCAGGAATGCTAGGGGAAAAAAAAATGGAGGCAGGTTCACTGACATACTTGACCTGGCCATTCTTCACTCAGATCTGCATTAAAATACCATCTCCCAATCGTACTCAGTCCTTCTTACCAAAATGGGTAGACAGAAAGGGTCCCACTAGAACAGGCATTTTGCTTTATAGATTCATTCATACAGATTTTGCTCACTTGTGTCAGGGTTTGTTTTAATAATAATTGCTTATGGAGCTGGGGAGACGGTTCAGTGGTTAAGACCACTTGTTGTACAAGCATGAAGACCAGAGTTCAAATGCTTAATAACCACATAAGAAATCCAGACCAAGACTGGAGAGCTGGCTCAATGGTTAAGACCACTGGCTGAGCTGGGCATGCTGGCACACGTCTTTAATCCCAGCGCTTGGGAGGCCGAGGCAGGTGGATCTCTATGAGTTCAAGGCTAGCCTGGTCTACAAAGTGAGTCCAGGACACCCAGGGATACACAGAGAAACCCTGCCTTGGGGAAAAAAAAAAAAAAGAGCCCTGGCTGCTCTTCCAAAGGGCTTGGGTTCAATTCCCAGCAACTACATGGTAGTTTACAAAACTGTCTGTAACTCCAGTTTTAGGACATCTAACACCCTCTTCTGGTCTCCACAGGTACTGCATACGTGTGGTACATAGACATACACACAGGCAAAACACCCATACATATAAAATAAAAATAAAGGTTAAAAAAAATCTACACTGCCGGGTGGTGGTGGCGCACGCCTTTAATCCCAGCACTTGGGAGGCAGAGGCAGGCGGATCTTTGCGAGTTCGAGGCCAGCCTGGTCTACAAAGCGAGTCCAGGACAGCCAGAGCTGTTAAACAGAGAAACCCTGTCTCGAAAAACCAAAAAAAAAAAAAAAAAAATCTACACTAGTGTGGTAGCCCTGTAAAGCCAGCATTTGGAGAGAAAGGTGATCCCCAGGGCAAGTTGGCTACTGGGACTAGCCACATCAGTCATTCCTAGGGCTCAGAGAGACTTTGCCTCAATATATAAAGTGTTGAGAGATCAAGGAGGTACTCAATGTCACCAGCCTCTGGTCTCCACATACATGTCTAAACACATTTGAATACACAGACACACATACACACGTGCACACACACACATATAAAAATAAAATTATGCCATGTATGCTACTGATATTTGAAAATCCCATTCAGTGTTAAACATTCTTAAAACGATGCAGTATTATCACTTTTAATATATATTGAAATATGGTTAGATGTATATTTAATATCTTCATTGTTTCCAAAAGTTCACGGGGTGCGTTCCATAAAACCCATACATAATGTGGCCAAGAGCTAGGAAGAAGTCAGTCAACAGAACGGCATTGCCATCACTTCCCCCGGGGTAGCAATAGCTGAAGCCAGAGTGCTTCCTAGACCCTTAAACCAGGGTCCGGTTCTGGGTCCTGGGAGCCGGAAGTGATTTGACATTGGCCACCTTTGGAGAGAAGCTACCTACCATGAGGTGTCTTTGCTGCTGTTGTCAACCTTTCACCATGAGGGGAAGCAATCAGCTAGCTATTGTCTAAATTACCACCCCATCCTCCAAGCAGTGGCCCGTCACAGAATTAGCGCAGCCCCTCCCAGTTGGCTTCTGCCAGGAGACAGCTGTCTGTGTGCTGCTTGCACCTCACCTCAGCTCGCACTGGATCAGTGAGTGAGACCAACATGTAGAAGAGAAACACACGGCAAGCAGGGTTGAGACACCCCCGCCCCAGACTGCACTGCGCTTTCTTTCGGCTGTGGCCGCAGGAGCCAGGGCCACCCTGTCAGCCAGCTGTGCACATGGAGGCTCCTGTGTGGGATGAGGCCTGCTTCACCCACAGAGCCTTGCTGTGGAGCTGGCAGCGCATTTTGTTCAGCACAAGTTCCAACTTCTTCTATCATGCTTCATGCTGCTGTTTGCGAACTCCATGTCTTCCAAAGTCTTGTTTTGTGTAAATAACTAGAAATGAAACAAAATACTCCAAGATACTGAAGTCCTTCTGGCAGCAGCTGGCTTCTACCTGATCCTGAGGCACACTCTCCTCTTTTAGCACCATCTTTCCTCACTACAGTGTGGGAGAGGGCAGACAGGAGGTCCCTGAGACACCCTCTATATGCCAAATGGTGTTTGAAAGGGGTAGAGACAGATATTATTGAATATATAGAAAAACATCATTAACCCAGACTACCCAACACTCCCCCTTCCTAAGTACCTCAACTTGTGTTTCCCTCTTATGTCTTTAGCTCTTATCACTCACTCTGTCCTCCATTTGTCTCTCCAGGCTGAGACAATCGACTCCTTCATTTCCTTTCAGGCCCCATTTCCTCACAGGGTTCACTAGCTTAGCCCTGTAGTCACAGCTAAAGTGGGGTAGGCATGGGCAGCCACAAAAGCCACTTATGTGTCACTGCAAAGTGAGCTTTATTGACGCTGAACACCCTCAGGTGGGCTCCTCTTCCTTCAGTGTGGCATGAGAAGTCTCAGAGCACAATGTCTTACAACAAAAAATGGATCCGGCCTCAGCCGGAGTTCACGAAAGTAGATGCCCTGACCAGACAGAAGGGATGGATGTTGCTGCACCTGACAGCAGCCAGCCCAGCAGCTCTCTGGGTCTGTGGTTTCCACACTAAGGGGTTGTGTTTTTCTGAGAACAATAGATGCATCCCTGGTAGCTTTGATCTTGTTGCCCAAAGGCTAGGGAGACAGGTGGGGAGAGGCAGGATGAGACTCCTGTGTGGGTGAGGGGACAGGATGAGACTGCGGCATGGGCATGGGACCAACCTAGGGCAGGACTGGTAGGCTGCTTTTGGCTCTGCTCCCTCCTCCTACCTCCCACCCTTCACTCTGCTAGGGCTCACCCACAGACCTCTCTCTTTGTGCTGCAAAACAATCGCATGGAGGAGAAGGTGCCGGCCAGGGGCAGCCGTGGATGCAGGCTGAGCATGCGCAGGCTGCTGTGCCCAGTGACGGAGGGTACAAGGCCACAGCTGCACCAGCCCGGCTCCATGAGGTCACCCCCTGCAGTTTCACTGCCACCTCCATCTCCGAGGACTCCTTCTCCAGTCGCAGCCTAGAGGCTGCAGCTCTCCCCTTGCCCTCTGCTCTTTCCAGCACAATCATGTATCGTTCCATCCAGTGGCCTTCTTGTGTAAACCGAGAGGGATGGAAGTTGGTTAGGACACCATCTCTGGCCTCCAGGGGTTCAGTGTCTGATGGGAGAGATAGACACGTAAACACTAGCTGCCAAGAGATAAAGACTGTGCTGGAAACCTACTGGAGGAACAGAGCCGTGGGAACACTGGCAGGGAGGGGCTGGCCACACAGCAATACCTTTCAGGGCACACCTCAGGGGCCCAGAAGTGGCCACGGCTGTGAACCGTGACTGGTGGTAGGCTGGGAGAGCCAGCGCTTGGCCAGGCCCTGGGCTGCTACTTGCCAGAGCAGGACAAGCTCCCTTTCCAGTTCCCTGGGGACCATGCTCAGAAAGTCCCTGCGTTTCCCAGCTCTGGGTGTAACAGGGTTGTCATAGGGTTCAGAGCAGTAGTGTGTCTGGATCACAGGAAACACTGATCCTACTGACATCTGTCTTTCCAAGCAGCAGGCATGACTGCTCACGTCTAGATACCTGTTCTGAGCAGGACAAAGACCTTCCTCACAGTAACTTGGAATAGCAGAAATGAGAAGTGACCAAGATGTCTTGTATATTCCTGTGATGCGACATTATATGGCTTACCAAGCACTAAGCTGGGGTTTTTAATTTGTTTGTGTCCTTTTTCTTAATTACCAATAGTGAGCTAAAAAAAAAAAAAAAAAAACCAAACAAAAACCAAAAAACTCAAGCGGAGGCAGTGTTATAGTGTTTGTCTGCTTGTGTCTGACATGGGGTCTCACTTTGAAGCGCAGGCTGGTCCGGAACTTACTGTGTAGCCCAAGCTGGACTCAAACTCAAGGTTCTCCCCTTATTTCAGCCTCCTGAATGCTATCACTACACATAGTTAACTTTTACTTTTTACTGTGCATGAAGTGTTTAGAGGCATTTAGATACCACATTGTTAATCTGCTCATCAAAGATAAAAAGATAAAAGAAGGACACTGTTCTCTTAAAAGAAGAAGAGGAGGAGGAAGAGGAAGAAGAGGAGGAGAAGGAGGAGAAAGAAAGGAAGGAAGGAAGGAAAGAAGGAAGAAAGGAAGGAAGGAAGGAAGGAAGGAAGGAAGGAAGGAAGGAAGGAAGGACTGGGGAGATAGCTCAGCAGGTGAAAGTTCTTACCAGCCCAAGCCTGATGCTCTGAGGTCAAATTCCCAGAATCCACTGAGGAAACAAAGAAGAGAAAATTGATTCTCCAAAAGTGCCCCTCTGACCTCCACAAGTATGCTGTATCACACATGCACCCCCCAATACAATAGTAATGATTATAATTATATAAATATTATAATTATATATTATGATAAGTAATAATGACAATAAATACATTTTTAAAATTAAAAATTCGGTTAGCTACGGTTAGGAGTTCTCATAGCTCGTGGAGGCGTTTGGTGGTTCTTTGTGGCCATAGGACACACTCAAGTACATGGCCTATTGGTTATAGCTCAGTAGAAAAAGAAGCTCTGGACACAGGAGCTGTCAAACAGCCTTACAGCTGGATCCAGAGGCTGTGAGCTTGGGTCTTGGAGAAATCCTCAGAGGCCACATCACTGCCATTCCTCAAGCATGCTGAAGCAGAGCTGTCCATGCAGTCTCCAACGGGGGCCTTCCAACTGTAGTACCTGTGGAGTCTCTCAGTCCTGATCCTTGGCTAGCCATCTAACCGTAGAAGCCGTCCACTTCCTGCCATCTATCAGCTGTTTCCTGCATTATATACAGAGTGCTGTGGAAGGCATTTTAGCCTGTCTAGAGGACTCCTACAGTGGAGTCTAGACAGTCAGGGAAAGGAAAGGAGGGAAAGCCAGAAGCAGGTTGGCCTATCAACCTGCTTTTCCCCTGCTGTTGCTCAGACAAGCCCAGCTCTTGACTCAGAAGACTGCAATGATTGGCCTCTTGTCACATCAACATGTTTATTGATCCTCTTGTACCCAGGGTTGCTGATCATCCTGTGGGAAACAATAAGGCAATTAAGAGATGGTGTTGGCTCTCAAGTAACTTACAAACAAAAGTTAGAGCTGGGAGTGATAATCCCAGCTCTCCGAGGCAGAGGAAAGTCCAGCCAGCCTGGGCTAGGTAGAACCCCAGGATCCAGGACACAAAACAAGCAGAGACAGAGGCAGGCACAGGAAGGGAAGGGTCAAAAGTGAGCATCAGCAGGATGTTCTGGTGACAGAGAAAGAATTGACCATGCAGATTCAGCCAGACTGCTGGGGGTAGGAACTGGAGACCACAGTGGTTTGAGGTCCAGAAAGCTGTGATGGAGCATTAAAAAAAAGATGTTTCTGAACCCAGTGAAATGGCTCAAAAAGTAAGGCCTCTTGCTGTCAAGCCAGAAACCCTAAATTCAATCCAGGGGACCCACATGAGAAAAGGAGAGAAGAAATTCTCTCAAATTGACCTCCACCAATGCACTGTAGCTCATGCATGCACACACACACACACACACACACACACACACACACACACACCACTCCACATGCACACAAGACAAATAATGTAATGAAAAAAAAAATTAAAAGAGTTGTTCCTAACTGAAACTGCACATCCTAAAAGGCGCAGTGCGTGGGAGTGCACAGCAATTGAATGCAGAGATGTGGCCCCATGTTGCAAGAATGCAGGAGTGGTGGCAATTGTAATGAGAAAGAGGTCTGGAAAGACCAACCAGAGCCAAATTGTGGAGTCTGGACTTGATCTTGGAGTGTTTGATCCTAAGGAAGATCTTGGTCCCAAGAATAACATTACCCTGTAACAGCAATAGGAATGAGACACTGGAGACTCTGAGATTCCACTAGGACACTATTGCACAAACCATGGAGAGGGACATTGTCTTAAGTTAGTGTTCTATTGCTAGGAAGAGACTCCATGGCCAAGGCAACTCTTGCACTTAATTGGGGCCTTCCTGGTAGTTTCATAGGGTTAGTCCATGAACATGTGTGGCGGAGGTTTGGATTTCTTTCGAGCACAGTTGTGTTGAATTAATATGTAAAAATAGTGGGAGTGCTCTGAGAAACAGTCTCACAAAAGGGGCACAGGAAATCAGCCTAAATGGCTTGCACCTGGGGGGTACACCTAGGAGAGCTTGTGATCTTGATCTTGGGACAGGTGTACCTCAAGAGGAGGGCGTAAGGTTGGCCAATGAGAAAACATCCTGATGCATAATTAAAGCGTATAAAAAGAAAGGCCTAGAATACCGTATAGGGCAATCACCACATAAGGGGGTTCTCTCCAGCCTTCATTCTGAAGACAAACAGACGCGACAGGGGTGAAGTCTAAGCATATCCCGTTTTTTAATGTTTTGTCCCCTAGCTTATATACAGAACCAAATGGATGTTTCCACATGAGGCTACGTGGGCCAATCACATTAAAGGTCATCCGATTATATCACATAGCACAAGCCTGGTAACATGGTGATCATGCACTGGTCACAAACACGGAAGTCTTGCTTGCCCAATCAGCTACACCCACGATAGGGCTTCAACTCCTCCCCAGCATCTTCCAGCCGGCGCCATCTTAGATATCTTCCACAAGTTACTTTCATTTTCCCAGCCACAAGGCATTTCTCACAAGCCTCCATTTCCTGGGTCCCCACACTGGAAAACTTGAGAAGGCTTTTTGCTTTGCATCATTGTTCATCACTGCTTCACTTCGAAAGACTTCAGACATCACCATGTCAAAGAATGTGGCTGCCAAAGCCCAAGACCCACCAGAGACCACGGTGTCAAGTGAGAGGGCGACAACTGCCAGCGTTGAAGCCGGCTGGATGGAAAAGGCCCGACCCTAATCAGAGGGGCACCAATGGCCTGCACCTAGGCCAATGGAAGGTGAAAAGATGGTGGAGTGTGGCAACTTCAGCACAAAGCCCAAGGCCACAACACAACACCAAATCTGCCAAGAGGAGGTTCAGAAAAAACCAGATGGACTTCAGAAGCAAGCAGGAGTGCGGCCCCTGCCCTGTGTAACTTTGTCAGTTTCTGACAGACAGAAAAAAGCCTTCACCCCAAGTGGAAGGGGGCCATCACAATGACCAGAGCCCAGTGACCACTGCAGTGGCTGCTGATTTCTGTGTTCCTTTTATATGCTTATGTGGACCAGTTACCTTCAAGGACCTATGCCTGAGGCTTGATGAAATGCCTAGGGTTGGTGAGTTGGTAGTGTTTAGAGATAATAATAAATATAATAAAGGGTATGCCAATAAACATCATGTCAGGAAGCAGACAGGTATGGTGCTAGAGAAGTAACCGAGAGCTTCGCACCCGGATCCACAAGCAGCAGGCAGAGAGAGAACCACTGAGCTAGTTTGGGCTCTTTAAACCTGAAAGCCCAGTGACACAGTTCCTCCAGCAAGACCACGCACCCCCAATCCTTCCCAAACAGCTCCACTCACCAGTGACTAAGCATTCAAATATATGAGCCTCTGGGGGTCACTCTCATTCACACCACCACAGCTATGGAGATGGCTCAGTAGACCAAGTGCCTGATGTGCTACCATGAGGACCTGCGTCCCCAACACCCGCATAAAAGCCAGATATGGTAGGATACATCTGTAACTCTAGAGCTAGGGCAGGGAAGCTAGTAGTAGAAGCTAGTAGTAGGGCAGGGAAGCTCAGTAGCCAGGCAGTCAATCTGAAACAGCAAGCTCTTTGTTCAGCATGAGACCCTGTCTCCAAACACTATGCTCAATAGAAGACACGGACATCAGCCTTAGCCTACACACACACACACACACACACACACACACACACACACACACACACA
>CAJQZJ010033609.1:1631362-1668324 GCA_907164525.1 Lophiomys imhausi | reverse complement strand
CACACACACACACACACACACACACACACACACACACACACACACACCCCGCCTTTTTGCTCTCCTGCACTGATTCATACTTCTAGGCTCCTTCAAAACCCAGCTCAGCTCAGAGCTTGCTTCCTTTCTCCAGGCAGCCTTCAGCTCTGATACCTGGAGAAAGGAAGCCTGAAGAAATCTCTCCTCCCTGCCACATATTCATCAGCACTTGGGATAACAGGGTCGGAAAATGACTTTAGACTCAGAGAGAAGGATCGACGATGATCCAAAGCAGTCCACTCACGCTGTAGAGGAGGAAACAGAGGCCAAAGAGGCTGTGACTGAGCCAAGATCATGTAGACCAAGAGATATTTCAAGTAGCTGGCTTCATGAGAGGTTTTCAAGTGTGCTGTTTGTTTGGTTTCCTCAACACATTGTATTTTTGTTTTTATATTTAATATTCTTTATTTCCACATTCCTCTGTGTGTGTGTGTGTGTGTGTGTGTGTGTGTGTGTGTGTGTGTGTGTGTATGTGTGATATATCCAGGAACTACAGTAAACAATTACAATAGCTCATACACTATGGCAACAAAGGTTCTAAAGCTTATGCTGGTACTGGTCAAGCCACCCAAGGACACAAATTACAAGTCAGTAGTGTGAATGCTTGCATATATTATTCATGTGATTTCTGACAAGCTGTGTGAAGTAGGTAGCCGAGATCTTGCTATTTTACAGAGCAGGAAACTGAGACTTAGATAGCATCCAAGAAGTGCATAGCTGAACTGACCTAGAACTTAAGAACTTAAGTTCCCTACTCTCAGTCTAGGATCCTAACATACACGATGTTTCTTTTTCAGCTCTTTCCTTATGCTCTGTCGGGCTCCTCAAGGGGTGACCTCTGCCAAAGTTTGCATTAATTTCATCTTCATCTTGGGGTTGAAGAGGCTGTCCCTGGCTTCCTGCCCCTCCCCATCCTGTCCCAGTGCTTTCTCCCTGTGTCTCCCCACCACACTGCTGGCACAAAGACACACGCGTATATTCAGAACTGCAGGTGTCTAGGGCAACAGACCACAAGAGAAACCACACCACCTTTGTTGACTCTGGAGGGAGCTGAAGGGGATGAGGGAAGAGGCTTGTGTAGTTCTCAGCTTGTCCTAGTCCCCACAGTCATTAGCCCTCCCAGCCTGAGTTGGTAGCCACGGCTGCAGTGTCTTTCTAGCCCATCCGCTCACCTCTAGCCTAGAAACATGTAACACTTCTCACCTCAGACCCTGAACTCAGAGTGGGGTTTGTCTGCGTGCTGGCACCCCAAAGCCACACCCCCAGTTTCACCCAAAATATTCACACAGCCTGTTGATCCTGCCCATGCAATGGAACAGAGAAAGATGGAGGGCAAATGAGTTCATGGGACTGGGTTCAGTGAGGCTGGGAAGCTGGGTGTCTGGAGTGACATTAACAGATCGATCGACAGAAACCTCAAGGAACCAGGCTACCCCAGAGCATGAGACCCTGGCATAGTGTCTGTCCCTACTGTTCAGACCTGCTAGAGAAATTACACATGCTCTGACTCAGATACACTAGGGTCAAGCCACTTGCTGGCTCTGTGGCCTTGGGCAAATGTTTTCCTCTTTCTGGACTCTAGTTTACTCACTAAAACAAGGTGCGATGTAAGTGAAAAGGCCCTGAACTGTGCAGGATACATAGAAGATGCTCAGGAAAACCTAAATTATTTTCCTTTTCCCTCCTTTGCTCTTTCCTTTCCCTTCCTTCCTTCCTTCCTTTCTGTTTTTGAAGACAGGGTTTCTCTGTATACCCTGGATATCCTGGCACTCACTCACTCACTCACTCCATAGACCAGGCTGTCCTTGAACTCAGAGATCTGGTTGCCTCTGCCTCCTGAATGCTGGGATCAAAGGCGTGAGCCACCACTGCCTGTCTTCTTCCCTTTGAGATTTATTATTTATTTATTTCAATACATTTTTTATTTTTAAACACATTTTTATTTCTTTCTTCTCTTTGAAATTTATTTTTATTTATGTGTGTATATTATGTATTTGTGTAGAGTACCCTTAGAGGCTAAAAGAGGGTGTCTGAGCCCCTGGACCTGGAGTTACAGGTATTGTGAGCCACCTGAGTGGGTTCTGAACTTAAGTCCTCTGCAAGAACACTGAGCACTAACAACTGAACCATCTCTCCAAACCCTTATTACTTTCTATTTTATTTTGGGTGTGTATGTGTATGTGTGTGTGTGTGCTTGGTGTTTGCGTGTGTGTGGATACATATGTCTACAGGGGCAAGTTGAAGTCTGAAGTTGCCATGAATGTATCTCTTAATTGCTCTGATCTTTACTTTTATTTGTCGAGGCAGGGTCTCTTGTTGAACCCAAAGCTAGCTAGCCAGCTTGATGACCCCCCCACCCCCACCCCAGGAACCCTGTCTCTGCTTCCAGAGTGCTAGGATTACAGGCAGCTACCACACCTGCCAGCTTTTACACGGGTTGCGCGGAATCGAACTCTGCTCTTCATGCCTACACATCAAGTTGTCCACTGAACAATCCCATCATCTCCCAGGCCTGTTCCTTCTAGTTCGTATTTCTAGTCTTGGGAAACCATTTATTTGGAGTTGGTGATTTAACCTCCCCAGTTAATCTGCAAGTCCAAAAGTAGTTAGCATCTGAACCTAATTCCATGCAGTGCTGTTGCCTGAGGTTTCCTGGGGCCTTGGGGACTGAGCACACCGGTTGGCTTTGTGAGGCACATGAGAGTGAGTGCAGTGAGTGCAGGTTAGGGGAAGACTTATGGCTGCAGTCCGTCTGTGTAGTCTCTGCAGAAGACTCACGCAGGTGTGGTCCCTAGTGCCCTGACACTTGTACTCAATACCTTTCTGCAGCTTTGAATCCCGGCCTTAGGTCAGCCCCCAATACTATCTGTTGAGTGAACAAATGGCCGGTGACTTGTTAAGCAACTTTGATCAGCTCTCTTTACCTTAATGGGCCTTACTCCATTCATGAGAGTAACAAGGATTATTAAGCGTAAGAGATCCAGAGGCTGGAGAGATTTCTCAGTGGTCAAGAGAGCGTGCGGCTCTTGCAGAGGACTTGGGCTCAGTTCCTAATACCAACATCGCAGCTCACAGGCATCAGAAACCTACCTCTAGTTCCAGGAGAGCAGACAACCTCTATGGCGGCCTTCTTTGAACACCATTCATGCATGTAGCATGCATAATGTGTGCAGATCAAACACTTGCATGCATAATATAAAATTAAAAAAATCTTTAAAAAATAAAAAAGAATACTCAACCTGATATTTGTCCAAAGGCTAGAATATGGCTATTTGATAAACACTTGGTAAAAGGTAGCTTACCAAGGCAAGAAGGAAAGGGAGAAAGAAAAGGACATGTAGACCCTAGGTCAAAAGAAAGCAAAAAGGGGCATCTGCAGGTGTTTTGTTGTCCAGAGACCCCAGAGGAGCTTTGAAACATCCAAGGCAGATCCTATGTATGGTGCCAATCTCCCCATTCCCTGCCCCACCCCTCTCTTGTTTTTTTTTTTTTTTTTTTTTTTTTTGAGACAGAGTTTCTCTGTGTGTACCCCTGGCCATCCTGGAACTCACTCTGTAGACCAGGCTGGTACTGAACTCACAGAGATTCACCTGCCTCTGCCTCCCGAGTGCTGGGATTAAAGGCGTGCTCTTCTACCGACAGGCTCAGGGTCAGGCTCTTACACCTGGTGTTCAGTTGAGCAGGCTATGAGAAGTCTGGACTCAAGAGTTCTTTAGAAACCTCCTGTGGTAACCACTCTAGCAGGGTGGAAGGAGGTAGCCTGGAATTTTCTGTCTCATATCTCCGGGGGTTGCTGGAGGCTAACATATGCCACTAGGGAACATGGGACTTAGAAACTGGCTTGGGAACCTACTGTGAGGTTGGGCTGTTGGGGCCATAGGTATATCTGGCAGCAGCCGGAGGACCCAATTCAGCATCCCAGATACATGTTGCACTTGCTGTTTTCCTTTCAGCCTACACTTTGGGGGCAACGAGTCCCGGTGTGTGCCGAAAGCCACAGGTACTGTGAGCACAGACAGGCGGCCACACATCCATCTTTATTCTAATCACCCAGAAGTCCATGGTTAGAGTAAAAAGAAAAGGCAGATCTGCAAACAAATAGATGAATACAGAGATGAACAAAGGTTCAGACTCAGCACAGAAACAGCTATAGGAGAGGAAGACAGGTACGTGTGTACAACGCATGGTTACAGGAGGAGGGAAGTAAGGAGAGAGATGGGGGGGGCGTCTTCTGTAAACAGTGGTTTTCCTGAAGTTATAGGCCTCAAGGAAGGATTTGCAAATAGGGTGCTCTGGTTTGCAGATGGCTCGGTAGATGAGCAAGTGTCTTGCAGAGCCAGCACGGTTAAATCACTGGACAGAAGGATGCATTAGATATGTCCAGCCGGAGGAGGGTCCTTGAAGGCCATGAATATCTGCCACAATTCAACAAAGAACTCAGAGTCTGAAAGCCACTGTCTGAGGTGGTGCTTTCAAACCAGGTGTCTTTTCTTGGATGCTTGTGAGGAAGAAAATATCAAGACAAGTAGACTAGATGGGTGAGGGTCAGTGTGGCAGCAAGAAGAACGGATAGTGCTGGGGTGGAGCCCTTCAAGGAAAAGGGAACACCTTCCCGGCTATGGGAATCATGAAACATTTCAAAGGAGGCAGTGCTGAGAAGTAAAAGGGTTTGGACAACAGGAGAAAGGGCACAGCGGGGATTTACTCTGCTGGCAGTGTCTTAGGCCAAGGCAAAGAAGTCGGTAAGTATGAGGACATGAGAGCTAGCTGAAGTAGTAATAGTAGTTAGTAATTTCCAGTGAGCAAAGTAGTGGATGGGGATGTGTGTAGTACCCCATTGCAAGAGGTCATGGAAGCTAGGCCAAGAGATTGTGGTACACATTAATAGGTACAGAGGGGTTAAACTTGGTGGCTGAACACTGAGGGAACATGAGACCAGACCTGTGACTACCAGTAGCATGGTAACATCACTCTAGGCCACTCAACACTCTGGCTTCCAAGATAACACATCTCTACATCTGCCTCAGTTTCCCTTTCTAAAGCTTCCTGGAGTTCTTGAGACTCAGTGAGTAGAGTGGGATCACAAGGAAGCTGCTTTTCAGTCAGTGGCCGGCACCCCACAAGCAGGGGAGCCCAGCGTTCCTGGTGGATGACCTCTCCCCTTCCCATTCTTCTGACCTAGCAGATTGCTGGAGGCAACGGGGCAGATGGGCCAGGCCAGGAAGCACGGTAGGGAGGTCCTCTGTCCCTGACCCTTGAATCTGACCTCCTCCCAGCTAAGAGGAGATTTGGGGGTGGGGGGGTGGGAGGCAGGGAGGGCTACGGTGCAAAGCCAGTCCTCAGCTGAGTTTATTAGCTGAGGGAGGGCTGGAGGCGTCTGCATTCCGACTCACGGACTGGAACATTTCTGTGATCCACTGTAATGCACTGGGGGACACTGGGCACATTGCTAAAGTTTGACTCATAGGGACGGAGGGGGAGCAAAGGAGGGTCATTGTGGAGGGAGAGGAATGGAAGAGGAAGAGGAGAGGATGGACGGAAATCCCTTGAGAAATTCCTTTTAAAAAAGAAAAGTTTCAAAAACTGCACCACCCCACCTCCTTTTTTTTTCTTTTAATAGGAACAGGCTGGACCCTTCTGCTCCCCTCGGCAGACATTGGGGGGGGGGGGGTTGCCAATGGGGGTTGGAACGGGCAGTGATTCAAATCAGATCCCGAAGCGAGTCCCGCTTGTGTTTGAGGGTTAGGATCGGGCGGGGGTGTCCGTCTGGGATTCCTCGCTCGGGACTCCAAGCGTGTCCTGCTCTCCCTATGCGTAGCGCTCTCTCCTCGTGGACTTCTTAGGTGTGCAGATGTGTGCACAGGGGTCCTTCCCCGAAGCGTAAATCACCCTGGCCTGTGTAAACATGGATGCACGCCCGTATACGCTGTGCAAGCACGGGTGCGTGCACTCAGGTATCTGGGTTTCCGGGAATTGTGCGCGGGGCGCAGCGCCGCGCGGCGGCTGGGGCTCGGCGGCTGCGCGCGGGTCCGGCCGCGTCCCGCGTTCCGGGTTCGGCGCAGCCTCCGCGGCGGCGTGCCGCGCCCCGCCGCGATCGGGGTGTCTGCCGCCGGCCTGCGCGCCGCTGAGCAAAGCCTGACGGGGTGGTGTGTCCCAGGGCCGCGAGCGCCGGCCCCCTCCCTCCCCTCCCCCTTGGCCCGCTCTCAGACTCAGATAAAGCATTTCCTTCCATTGTCATCCTACCCGGCCGGCCGGGCTGCCAGGGCCCTCCCCCTCCCGGCCCCCTCCCGGCCCCCTCCCTTCCTCCCGCCGTCTCGCAGTCGCTCCACAGCCTCCGGCGACCGGGGGGATGTGAGGCCGGCGCCCCGGCCCCCCGCCCGCCATGAGCCCACGGCTCTGAGGGCCCCGGCCCCTGGATGCACAGCCCCGGCGCGGGTGAGTACCGGGCGGCCACCCCCGCCCCGCCCGCCCCGCCCTGCGCGCGGCACCCTGCGCCGTCCGCCCCGGCTCCGGCTCCGGCTGCGGCTGCCGCTGGGTCTCCGGCCGGTCCCGCCAGCCGGGTCCTCCGTGAGCCCTACACCGCGCCCGCTCGGCGGGGCTGTAGCCCGCTCGGGGCCCGGGGCTGGTTCCGGGCCGGAGGGCTCCGGCCTCCTGCCGGGCGCCCACATCCGCCCGCTCCGGGGCAGCGACAGGCCTCGGGGAGGCAGCGGGAGGCCCGGGGCCGCCTGTGCATGGGCCGGGCGTCCAGTCACCCTCCTCCCCGGGTTCCCGGAGGCACGGCCGGCCGCCGAGGCCCGGGGAGGGGGCGGTGCTCCGGGGCGGAAGGTTTGGAAGCGGGAGGGCAAAGGGTAGGACCCACTGAACTGGGGCCGGACTTGTGGGGCTGGACATCAGCGCCCCCATCTCGTGGAACCGGGCAGGGCCCTAATCACATCCCGTAGCCGAAGCAAATGTCCCCTGGAGGGGTATTAGACTAAGAGATTTCTCTGAGCATCACCCCTTATCCTTGACCACCCATCAGAGTGAAGAGACAGACAGACACCTGTGCCCAACTGAGCTGTGAAAACTAAGCCCTCAAAGGTGTAGACAAGTGGGGGAATGCAGGCTGAGTACTGAGCGGTGGGGAGTTGTGTAGCTAATGTAAGCGCCCCCCCATCCCCACCCCCACCCCAGGTCTGGTAGTGCTGAGAAGTGTGAGAAGCCGGGCAAATCTGGCAGCTGAGCTGTCTTTCCACTACAATTTCTTGGCCAGTAAGTTGGAAGAAAAACCTGGGTCCTTCAGATCACCTAACGTGTCCCACTTCCTTTCCACTGCTCGCCTGTTTGGGGTCGACCTGAGGCTGGCCATTGGGCCCTTAACTGTCCTTGCTGACTGTCCAGCATTCTCAAAAGCCTCCTGCATCTGGTGCTGGTTGACTTACTGCTAACTATGCCTTCCCACATCCCAATTCAGCATCTGCTTGAGACCCAGCTCTGCCTGCCAAAATTTTAGGGTGATAATAGGACATTGGCCCTCGGTGGCCCTGATGGGAGCTCCACATCTGGAATCAGGAGCCCCGTCTTCCAGAGTTTCACCTAGTGTTATGGGACTTCATTCAAATTCCTTGCGCAGCCATCAGAGACTATGATTTTGGTTGGTTTCTGCCCTCTAACTTGTACTTAGATGACCCAATTTTTTCCCAAGAGGATTGCAATAGGCTGCCATACATGCCTCCCCTCTATGCAAACCCTCTCACACCTTTCTAACCTCTCCTTCAACTGCTGCAAATCATGCCTTCACTCCCACCTCCTTGCTCTCTATGCCCCTGACATCTCCCCTCAGTAGCTAAGTAATTTTCTTCTTTACATTCACTCCCGAGAGAAACTGAGGCACAGAACAGTTCCACTGTGTGGTACCCAGATAACTGAGATTGGACCAAGTCCTGGAACCACCAGAGTTGGGGCTTGTCCCCCTGCCTTAAGTTCTCTGATGAGCTAGGAGATCAGAGCTGTACTTTGGGAAGGAAGGTTAGGAACAGGGTGCACCTGAATACTGCTCAGCTGGATCCCGTGGCTGGGTATTTCTCTGCAGAGCAGGGACCTGAGCTGAGTTTTGAAGCAGAGAAGGTTTCTCTTCTAAGCTGGTCACTTCACTTAAGCTCACTTTCCCTACAATTAACATCCCTGGTTTGGGGAGGGGTGGATTCTGAATCCACTTTCCAGGGCTCAGAACCGGAGGGTCTAACCACAAATAACCAGTCAGTGTTCAGTAGGGAGTAGAGGGAGTGGTAGGACTATTAGTGCCGCGCTCAGTTGTGTGGGATGGGGAATGAGGACTGCTTTATAGCTGTAGGCACATGTTCCAGGACTAGGAAGATGGAGACCTTTGAAACCCACCATCTCTTCTTTGCCTTCTTTCCCCCTGGCCTTTCTTTAAGAACTGGTAGTTTTAAAGTTGACAGACGCCTGCGAGAAAGATAAGCTAATACTACAAGGCCCGAGCTCACTCAGCCAAGGAATGGCACCAACCAGACCTTCTGCCCGTGCCAGGGCCAAGAATAGGCCAATCACTTCCTTAGTCAGATGTGGTCTGGAGCCTCCAGAGGAGTGCAGGGTATTGCAAGGCTTGAAGGCATGTCCCCCTGGAGGCGGCCAGCTCTGGGACTTCGAATTTTTGTATATGTTGGATTTGTTCACTAGATGGGGCACTTCCTCTGGGGCAGGAAGCCTTGATTTCCTGTGTTTGGGGGGTGGGTAGAGACTAGGAGTGGGGGGCCCACTGGGCCATCCCTGATGTTGTTAGGAACCACAGAAGGGCAGAGCTTTTGCTTGGGGCTGCTTCCCTAACCCAGGGGAGACAGGAAGGAGAGCTCTGGCTGAGAGGCCCAGGTTGAGGCTAGAGAAGGCTCTGAGTGCCATGAGATGGGGGGTGGGTAACCCAGCAGGAAGCCCGGAGAGCAGGTGACTCTGCCGGGTATTGTGTTCCTTATAATATTTTCCCTGTTTCTGTGGTAACGTTCCATGGGGGCCTTAGGCCTTAGGGCTGCAGGAAGGTGCTCCAGACTGCCTTTTCCTCCAGACCCCCACATCTAGCTACTCCCTTACCCTTTTGACTCTGTAGGACCAGAGCCTGGAAATCCAGATGAGTGGCCTGACCAAGCATTGACTTGGGACTGAGTAGAGGCCCCACAGTATCCTGGGTGGGCCAGGGAAGAGAAGTGGGCTGGATACGGGGAGGGCTCCAAGCAGATTAAGACACCAACTTCAGCCTCTGCCTCCTTTTATCCCATCTTTGTCCCCACTACTCCCCCCCTCCAGTCATTCAAGGGGTGGTGGACAGCACACCGCCTGGGGCAAGGAATGGGGGCGGCAGAGCCAGGAGGGATGTTCTCATCAGCAGAACATAGCTCCTTTGGTTCTGGACTTGTTCCCAGAGGCAAAATAAATTCAGACTAGCATCTGTTTACTGTGAGCCTCCATGTGATATGTGTGTGTGCGCGCACTGGGTGTGCAGTGGGTGTCTGTGTTTGCCCAGCACTGTGTATGTCGATGTGGTGGCAATCTGTGGCCCATGTGCTGGCTCTGTTGGGTGTTTGGGGGTATGCACACATGTGGCACAGATGTGTGTCTTCTATGTCCTGGGCACCTTTGTAAGTTATGGCTCTGTGTGGGGTGTATTTTAGGGGATATGTACCTATGTAGGAGTTGCTTTTTCACAGGGGTCCAGATGTTGACCTGTAAGCACTGTCCATGGTTTTTTTCCTCTGTCTGTCTGTCTGTCTGTCTGTCTATCTGTCTATCTATCTATCTGCCTATCTATCTATCTATCTATCTATCTATCTATCTATCTATCTACTTACTTATTTGAGACAGGGTTTCTCTGTGTAGCCCTGGCTGTCCTGGAACTCACTCTATAGACCAGGCTGGCCTTGAACTCATAGATTGCCTGCCTCTGCCTCTGAGTGCTTGGATTAAAGGCGTGTGCCACCATGTATGGCATCCCATCCCTGGTCTTTCAATACCAGTGACTGGACCAGTTGCTTCAGGATCCTGTGGGGGATGTGTTAAGAACATCATCAGGCCTTATTCCCACCATTAGTCAGAGTTTGTAGGAGTTGGGAAAGGAACCTGCATTTTCACTTGCATAGTGGGCGGTTTGGGTGCCAAGCTGTGCTTCAGGAGCACAGAGGTGGGTCAACCTTTTTGTTTATTTCTGGTGAGGAGACAGACCTGCAGAAGGTGTGTGGTGTGTCTGAGGTCACGGGGCTATTTAGAGAAAGAACCCAGATGCAATGCACACCTCCTAAGACTGGTCCAGGGTTCAGTGTGGGTACCTGTGTGTACATTCATGCCCGGCATGGTGGAGGGGACCAGGTAGGGCTGGCTGCTGTAGATGCTGCCTCAGAGTGGTACTGACTTTTCCTTTGGGGTTCCAGCTCTGCTGGCCTTGTTCTTCTTGTCCTCCTTTCTCCTGTGTGGGAAAACCTTAGAACCCTCAAGAACCACACTAGCAGCCAGCGTGCCTCATTTACAAAGCTGGTCACTGAGCAGTTCATCTGTTCGTTACAGTCTTGCAGAGCTCCCTGCTGTGCACTGGACACAGATGGGTTGTGAGCACCTCAGGGTGCTGCCACTCGACTGGAGAACAAGAAAGCATGAGCAGTGGAGATGAGTAACATTATACATGATGATTAGCTCCATGAAGGAAATGACCTGGGTTCAGCAATAAACAACAAGCTGGGACTTCCTTAGACAGGGTGGCCATGGGAGGTCTGAGTGGCATGGACACCTTTTCTCCCTAGACTAGAAGTGAGTCCCAGAGCATGCTAAGCAGCCATACTTGGAAGATCCCTAGACAAGGTGAGGGATCTGGACTGAGCTCTAGAGAAGCAGGAACAGCCAAGTAGGGTTCAGATTAAAGGTTAAGAACATGGCCGACTCCATCAGGAGTTCCCAAGTGTTGCCCATCCCTAACTTCCGTGCCCCACTTTCCTCCTACCTTCCCAACCTGCGGAACTTTGTGTTAGGTCCCTCCCCTCTGGGTGTGGCTGGCTGCCTCTGTGGCCACTGGGATTTATTTACCTAGTTCAGGGTCACCAAGGAGAGGGTTTGGGTCAAGGCTCAGAGAAGACCTTGGGTCCTGGGAGATAACAGAACCAGAAATAAGGGGTAGGGACCTGAGGAGGGCAGACCTCATAAAAGCTGCCCAGCAAGGCACGGTCCAGAGAGTGTGTAGGGAAGAGCTGAGCTTGGGAGGCTCTTCCTGTGCCCCTTAGTGCTGCCCAAGCTGGATAACTCTCAGATCAGAGGGCAGAGGGGTCTGGTTCAAGCCACCTGCTCTACATCCGCCAGAAGGAAGTGCCCCCTTGGGTCCACCTGCAAGCCTGCCCCTACACCCTCTCTCTCAGGAGGTCAACTTTCACATCAGCAATTTGGGCATGACCTTACTGCCAGCGGCCTTCAGACCTCTTCTCCTCCTCCTCCTCCGTAGAGGGTTTTCCCTGGGAGACCCAGAGCTTCCCACTGGCAGTAAGACTTCCCCAAGACAGTGCAGCCCCGAGGGATTGGAGGAGCCCTGAAGGAAAAGAAGAGGTCTGCTTCCCTCCCCTTTGCAGCTACTACCCTTTTTTGCTTAGTCCTCTCTTCAGGCCCCTCAAGTGCTTTCACTCCTTGGCCCCAACCTCCCAGGGGTAGGCAGATGGGACCCTGTCCCTACCCTATCTCCGGGCCCCTTCCCTTCTCCTCGTTTTGCCATGGCAGGATGGGAAACTGACGATCCGAAACTCTCAGCTTCCAAAGCTAGGAGTAACCAAGGAACTCGTCCCCCTTGCCTTCAGCTTAGCTCCCTGCAGAGCTGGATCCAAGGAGCCCACTCCTCTATCCTACGGTAGCCCTCGATCCAGAAGTACGGTTTCGCCTTCTGCAGCCTTCGGGATGGCAGGGAGGAGCAGGGCAGCCTGGGAGGTACAGGTTCGGAAAGAGTCGGGGTGGGGGATTTCGGAGACTTCGTCTGTAACCGACTTGTTTTGCTTGCCCCACAAACCTGCACGTCCGGGGCATCCGCTGCGCCCTCCGGGGCCTTCAGGTTGTAGAAGTGCTCTCAGAATGACAGACTGGTGCCACCGGGTTGGGGCAAGGGGGTGGGGGTAAAGGGGGGAGCCCCAGGCAAGGGGGAGCTGGAGGGTTAAAAATAGCAGCAGTCGGGTTTCGGTTAGCAAATGTGGAGGCGGGGAGCTGGAGGCGCGGCGAATGGGGCTGTGCTTCCCCTGGGTCCCGGAGTGAGTCACCCTGGAGAGTTGGTGAGACAGGCACCCTCACTCTGCCGCTCTGCAGGGCCGCACGCAGGGAGCCCAGAGCTCAAAGAGATGTGACTCTGGGCCAGAAGGGTTGTGTAAAATGGGGAAGACCTTCGTTGGAGTGCTAGTGGTATGGCTGTGGGGGCTTGTGTGAGGATGCCGAGGCCTCAAAGTTTGTTTCCTCCTGGGTTTTCCAGTTGTTCTCATCTGGGAGTGTAAACTCAGATGCTGGTTCACATCGCCTAGTGCCAGTGGCAAAACCCAGCAAGGGCTGTTTTCCAGTAGGGACAAGAAGAAGAAAGAATGGCTGGTCTGGACTGAATTTCTTTCTCCAGTGACGAGCTAAACTCAGGCACCTTCTTTCCTGTGCCTCGGTTTCCTTGTCACTAATGCGAAAATAATAATGTTTTCAATCTCACAGGGTTGCTATAGAGATTGAGGGAGATGGCCTGAGTGACTTGGGCCATGTCTGGAAGGAAACCAAGGCACACTGAATACTCATCTTTATTATTGATATTATTCATATTTTTGGAGGTCAGGACTAGAGAATGTTGGAGACATGACAGAACGGGGCCCCGCCCCAGTTCACAGGAAAAACCAGGCCAAAATCCCTGCTCTAGATTCCTCCACCCTCGTGGGCCTGGAGAAGTAGAGTCTGTAGCCAGCAGTCACAGGGTGGGCCCGGCTTCTGTCTTGTTCACTCCCTTCCCAGAGCAGCAGGGTTCATCACCAGCCAGCTTGCCAAAGCGACTGCCATGCCATCCTGGGCAGATAGTTCCTGATGGCTTCCTGTGTGGAATACCTTGCCAACATCTGCTCTTGGTGACCTTTCTTTTAGCTCCTCCCTGACAGCCCTTCAGAGGAGGGTGAAGCAGAGGTGGGTGGGCAGGTCAGTGACATCAGCAGTATTCCCAGATCCCTGGCCCTGCAAGAGACATGAAGCACTGCTTTCAGAAAATAGCATTATTCAGCTGACAGGCATTCATTAAGTAAGGCCTAACTTTGCCTAGCCTGGGCTAGGCTCCCAGCATGATTCACAAGAGGCAGCAGCCCCTAGCATGTAGAGCGCATAAATTCCCTCAGGATGGAGTCCAAGAATATGTGGAGTCACTGACAGTCAGTCCTGTGGTCTAGTTCTCCTGAGGTCCTCGGTCATGTGTTGTGGACTTTGCTCCTGGAGTGTGTGCATGTATGTTACATGTACATGAGCTGTTACAGCAAAGGTACTTCTTCGGAAGAAACAGGCCATACAGGGCAGTAGTGTTAATGAAAAGTAACACATACTGCAGAGCCGTGAGAGGGACCCTGGACCCTCAGCACATGCCTTCCCACTTTCTCATGTGCCCCTTTAAAGGGCTGTCTTTTTTTTTTTTCCCAGTCAGCGATCTCTACCTTCCTGTGTAATGCCAACATCTCATCCAGTCCCCATCTCTACCTTCCTGTGTAATGCCAACATCTCATCCAGTCCCCGTCTCTACCTTCCTGTGTAATGCCAACATCTCATCCAGTCCCCGTCTCTACCTTCCTGTGTAATGCCAACATCTCATCCAGTCCCCATCTCTACCTTCCTGTGTAATGCCATCATCTCATCCAGTCCTGAAGTTGCTTTGTTCAAGCCGATTGCTCAGGGCTATACATCTGACTGTTGAGTTCCCCCAAAGGCTGTGTTAGCACCGTAGCTGGGTTTGTGGTCTGGAAAGATCTTCGGTAAGTGTCAAGGGTGGTGCTGGCTGCGGAAGGGAATGGGATCACCAGGAGAATCTGCCTGATAGACTTCTGCCATTTCCCAAAAATAACAAGCGAGAGGAGGGGGGACCCTATGGCATGAATGGATTCGGGGATGTCTAGGGTGTTTGCTGTCATCAATATTAATGTGGCATCCCAGTGAGTGCCAGCATTCAGAGCTTGTTGCTATGCACAGACTCCAGAT
This sequence comes from Lophiomys imhausi, assembly GCA_907164525.1. Lineage (NCBI taxonomy): Eukaryota > Metazoa > Chordata > Mammalia > Rodentia > Muridae > Lophiomys > Lophiomys imhausi. Next base: position 1,654,080 of record CAJQZJ010033609.1, on the reverse strand, counting down.
GCCTCCCGTTTGCTTGTTTTGCACTAAGCGCCCCCCATAGGCCAGTGGACAGGCAGGGTGTGTGGCCAATGTCCTCCACCTTTTCCCAAACCTAGGGCTACTTTGGTTATTCTGAATGTGAGTGTTCCTCTCTGAGCTCCTGGGTGCCTCTACCCTGCCACCTGCCCAAGGTGTGCCCGATGGAGAAGCTGTGTCTTTCCTAGGGAATTTATTCTGAGTACCAGTCTTAGAGTGGCTTGCTCTGGTTATGCAACTGGCATTCTATACAGGACTTGACAATTTCCAGAGTGCTCTCACAGCATGTGATCCTCTGAGGCAGCCCTGGGAGGTCTGCTTGTTTAGTTATACCCTGCTGGAGAGAGCTTACAGGAAGCCAATAAAATGGTAAAATGCACATTCAAGAAAGTGGGGAAATATAAGATGAATAAGGAAGTGGAGACAAAGGCATGCAAGGGACGCAGAGATGGCGGGTTTTTGTTGTTGTTTGTTTTGCTTTTTGTTATTTGGTATGTTTTGGTTGGAGTAGCTCATGCTGTGTGGGAGCATGCCAATGCTGAGGGTTACTCTGCTGCTCTGTGTGTCCCTCATTTCACCACCTATTAGGAGGTGTCCACACCAGACCATGAGCTTAGGTTCTAGACACCCAGGCGAGTTTCTTTTCTCCCTCCCTCCCACTGTCCTCCCCCCTTCCCCACCCCTGTCTTTTGCTGCCCCTCTTTTCTCCTGTCTGTCTTTTGTGGATCTGGGGATAAGCCCCAGCCTGTGTTGTGTTAGACAAGCTCTCTGTGGCTAAGCCACACTGCCCTTTGCGAGCTCTTTTACCTCTTCAAGCCCCGGTTTCCCATGTAACAACACCAGCTTACAATAATGCTGTGTGTGGTGGGAACACATTGTCAGCATTAACATATGCTTGCTGGTCATTATTAACGTTATTAACTGGTGGCTAGAATAATATGCTAAGTAACTGGGGCCTTTTCTGTGCCATCTCAGGAACAGACTGCAAGACCTATGGGTGGATGAGAGGAAAGTTGCAAAGGAAGGGGCCTCTCTAAGCATACAGGCTTCAGGGAGAGGCAGAACTTATGAGCAATCAAGAGTGGGGTACCCAGCACTTGGGAGGCAGAGGCAGGCGGATCTTTGTGAGTTCGAGTCCAGGACAGCCAGGGCTACACAGAGAAACCCTGTCTCGAAAAACCAAAAAAAAAAAAGAGTGGGGTACACAGGTAGGCCCAACCCAACAGCAACTCTCAAGGGGGTGAAGACACCACCCCCAGCCACCCATTGGGGTGGTGGCTGTGCTTCCTGTTGGGGCAAGCAGTTGAGAAAAGGCTGGCTGGGATTGGCTACTGGGTGAAGTGGACATCAGGGAGGAGAGAGACTGGGCAGAGGTTGAGAAGCCCTTAACTTGTAGCTCCCACATTACAGATGGGGCCTCAAATCTTGCCTGCTTAGGGTGTTTTCTTTGTGTGATAGGAAAAGATAGTGGCTAGGCTTTGTAGTAAACTTCCAGTAGGATTAGAGCTGCTGGAGCAAGGGAATTGTGTGTCAATATAGAACTTATTTGCCTCAGGGTTCTCGCTGTTTAGAAATACCAGGGCAGTTTGGGCTGAGTGGGAAGCCTGTCCACTCAGGAATTCTTTAGGTGGACAGGGCAGTGCAGAGCAGGCCAGGCTGCAAAGCAAGCCTGGAGAGCTGCCCTGAGGAGGTGGCTATGCCCTTGTGCCACAGAGAAAGAGTTCAGACAGGCTAAGGAGTGGTCTGGAGAGGCCCCAGGAGGTAACTGAGGCCCAAGGGTCTCGCTGTTCTTTAGCCCAGATCTGCAAGGCTCTCAAGAGTGCCATGCTCTTACATGAATGACCTGGGACCCCTGCCTCAGGATTTGGGAGAGGCCACCAGAGATGGAATGAAAAGCTGGGTAGGTGACAGAAGGGACATGTTGCCACTCCTGGGAAGCTTGAGCTGTTACTGCCATGGTTACATTTACTTCCTGTTTGATTAATTTGAAACAGGGGCTGGGGGTGGGGTGGGGTGCGAGGCTGGCTCCTGGCTCAGGCTACCACTGCGTGGGGCTGTTTACAACAGCCGCATGTGGGATTCCCAGAAAGAGACTCCAAACCGGACATCCTGTGGCTGCAAAATACCCAGGTGTCAAGAGCTAAAAATAACTGCCCTAGAGCTCTTCACCCAGAGGTGGAGGGGAAGGGGGCCTGGGGGGGCAGGCAGGAGGCAGCCTGAAGCCTGCACTTCTGGCCGTCTGATCTCTGGATGTCCAGCTGCACACCAGCGATCTCCCTCTCCCGCCCTGTTGCAGCTGACCCCAGACCTCCATCTGTGTGGGTGCACATCCCAAGCTCCTCACCTGCCAGCCAAACCTGTCCCTTAAAGACCCTGTGCAGTCTGTTAGGGGCCTCCTGTGAGAGAGAGGCTGTCGGAGGGCTTGAGAACATCTGAAACAGCATTTCTCAACCTTAGGTTGAGACCGACCCCTGAGGAAACACAGATATTTACATTATGATCCATAACAGCAGCAAAATTGCAGCTATGAAGTAGCAATGAAAATAATTTTATGGTCAGGGGGTCACCAGAACATGAGGAGCTGTATTAAAGGGTCACAGAGTTACGAAGGTTGAGAGTCACTGAGCAGAAAAAATGGAGCAGATGCCCCTTTGAGCTCCCAAACCTGTGGCCGATGGTCCTGTTATTGCTTGGTTTCTACCAAGTCCGGTTCCTGCAGGTGACTCTTTGGGAATGTCTTCACGGGTACCCACAGGTAAACGAGAGAGCGTCTGGCCTTCGTAGGGCTGGGATAGCCTCTGGCACACTCCGAAGAGTTTTTTTTGCCTTATGTTGGCCCTGTGCTGGCCAACGTCAAGGTGTGTATTAGTTGAGAGTCATGCTATGCGACCTCAGGTTTGTTTTTGTTTTTTTAAGTATTAATTTTATGCTACATGTACATATATGTGTGCAGTGTGTGTACAGGAACCCATGGAGATCAGAAGAGGATCCCCAACTGGTGCTATAGACAGTGAGCTGTTGTGTGGGTGCTGGGAACCGAACCTGGGTCCTCTACAAGAGCATCAAGTGCTCTTAACCACTGAGCCATCTCTCTCTAGCTCCTGACCTCAGACATTTAGTGCTGCTGGGTCTTCGTCTACCCAACTATGTACTAGAGATAAAAACAGTAACCTCATGGGGCTTGTTACAAGTATTGGGTACATTTGGCAAAAGAAAGGCACTTGGAGCAGCTAGTATTAGCGCACAATAGTTTGGGTGGCAGGGGACAGGAAGCCACTGTTGCTGGGAGTGTAGGGAGAAGTGATGGAGCCGGGGACTCACACAAGGCAAATGCCCTGTGGTTGAGGAGGGAAGGTGCACTAGGACCGGATCCTGATTTGCTAGTGTCAGAATGAGGGCTCTTCCAGGTTCTGGGCAGACAGGAACAACCTGCAGCTATGATGGTGCATGGCTGATGTCAGCCAGCCTCTCTTCTGATTGAAGATGGTGCAGCTGAAGCTAGGTGCCATCATGTGTCCGGCTCTCCCCACCTGACCCCTAGCCAAAGTCCTCAGCGCTACAGATACCCCTCGTAGGCTTTATTTGGGAGCCCACTGTCTGTCCCCAGGGCTCTGGATAAATCTGAGCAAGAAGCAGTTCAAAGAACATGAAGTTTGGAAGAGGATCAGGGAGGATACAAGAAAGTGTTAAAAAAAAAAAAAAAAGATCTGATTTGAAGAAAAATTTAAGGAGTCTGGGTGAGTGAGAAACTTATATTGTGCCATATGTTTTTAGGCTCTTCAGATTTTTTAAAAGAGATTTATTCATGTTATGTATGGGTATTTTGACTGCATACATATGCATATCCTTGGAACTAGAGTTAATAGACAGTGATGAGCTGTCATGTGGGTGCTGGGAATTGAATCCAGGTCCTCTAGAGGAGCAGCCAGTGCTCCCAAATGCTGAGCCATCTCTCCATCCCCTACTGAAAATTTTTTTTTTTTAGTAACTATGAAGTAGTATATGTTTTTAAAATGTATTTCTTTTTTTCTAGATTATAATATAAAGCAGTAGTATATTTTTAAAAAGCTGTACATGCAAGTGTATGTGTTTGTACACGTGTAGCTGTGTGTGTGTGTGTGTGCGGGTGTGTGAGTGTTCATGTGTCTGGGGTGCATATGTGTGTGGAAGCCAGAGGCCAACATCGGGTGTCATTTCTCAAAAGACAACCATCTTGTTGTTTTGAGACAAAGTCTTTTACTGGGACTTGGGGCCAATTAGGCCAAAATGCCTAGCCAGTGAATCCCAGGGGTAGTCTTATGTTTGCCTCCCTAGGGCTGAATTGTAAATTCATGCCGCTACCCAGGTGGCTTTTAAATTTTTTGTTTTATTTCATGTGTATGAATGTTTGGCTTGCACGTACGTCTGTGTGCCATGTGTGACTTTTGTTTTATTTTATGTGCATGTGTGTCTGTGTATCATGTGCCTACAGTGTCCCCGGAGGTCAGAAGAGGGTGTCCAATGCCCTAAAACAGTTACAGACAGTTGTGAGCCACCATGTGGGTGGTGAGAATTGAACCCAGGTCCTCTGGAAGAGCAGCCGGTGCTCTTATCCATGGAGCCATCTCTTCAGCCCTCTTACCCAGCTGCTTATGTGGAGGCTGAAGATTCACCTTGGGTCGTCATGCCTACACCACAAGCCCTCTACCAGTGGAGCTATTGCCCTAGCCCCTAAAAAAATTTTAAAGCCAGGCACATTTTACTCCTTGAAGTACATGTTCTTTTACTTTGAGGCTAGCCAGGGCCACATAGTGAGTTCTAGGCCATCCAGGATTACATAGCCATTCTTAGGTTAGCTAGGGCTCAGTGTTAAAAACCTGTCAAAGAGAAGAAATTAACTGAAGATGGAGGTGTGTTCTTGTGGTCCACGTAACCTCATCACCCAGGAAGCCAAAGCAGGACAGCTGAGAAGTGGAGGTCAGCCTGGGTTATTATTGACACTGCACCTCCTCAATATTTTAAGGTTCTGAGATGTAGTTCATGTCTCTTCGCTTGCTTGCTTGCTTGCTTTTGAAAGAAAGGGTCTTACTGTGTAGCCCTGTCAAACCTCAAAGGATTGATCCCCCGCCTCAGCCTCGGATTACAGATGAGGACTGTTTTGAGGCTGCTTGAAAGCTGGAATTATCTGTCAGTGTGCTCAGCCCCCATCGGTGGCCTCTGGAGTTAGATCAGCACCTGCATTTGCAATCACTGCTCCTGCTGGTCTTTGCGGACTCCTGGTGGTTGTGAATGAGCACTGTCCTCACGCCTCCCTCCGCCCTACAGCACTGGTCTAACTGAACTCTAATATTCAAGAGCTCCTAGTGCTCTTCGGTTCATTCAGATGCCTGGAAAGAGGAGCCCCCTGTCACATTTCTCACGGGCCTCACAGGCCTAACAGCCATGACATTCCTTCTCCTTGTTTTATTCTTGGACTCTCCGGGGCGCTCTTACACCCTCTGCCAGTCCTCACAAGGAGCCAGGCTTTGTTCTTCCTGTATGTGGCTAGAGACTCTGAGGCTGCAACCTGGGGTGCAGGGGGCTCAGTCTGAAACCCAGGACCTTGTCCTTCTGCTTCTATCTGCTTTTCCCTTTACAGCTAAGGCCTGGCCTTCCTGCAGCTTCCAGTAATATCCAGGGACCAGGGAACTGGGAGTAGCCTGGGCTCAGGCTTCTTTTCACTTAAAGCTGGGGTCTGAGGCAGTGATATAAAGCCCAGAAACTCAACTTGTCGAGGGGCCCCAGGGTGGAACCCCACAGTGTTCGTGTCTAGTCTGGAGATTGCTAAGGTCTGAGCAGACCCCCTACCCAGCAGGGGAAGGAGTCTGAGGGTCTTGGTCCTGGGTGGCATTAGATGCTCTGGTTCAGGAAGGAAACTTGGTACATCCAGGTTCCCCACTCTGAATGAGCTGCAGGTGGAAGTGGGGGGTAGCCAGGCTCCTGAGGAGAGCCCCCCAAACCCAACCAAGATGTGTGTGAAGGGTTCAACACTGCGCAGTGTTCTTGTTCCCTCAGATCAATTCTCTCCTTGTTTTTCACGTGGTTTGACCCTAAATGAATGAAGGCCACCCTCTGAGAAAGGTAGTGAGGTCATTGAGAAGGGGGTTCCCCAAATTCAGGCCAGAATTGATGTGCAGTATATTCCCTTTTCTTTTCAGCTCAGTCTTCATCAAGGCACCATGAGACACTATTCCTCTTTTCCCAGGCGTCTTGAACTCCAACAGCACTTAGGGGGAGCTAGGGAGAAGGGGCTCTTTCTGGAAAGTGCTTTTGGATTTAGCCTCTTGACTGGTATGCATGCACACACATCCATGTGGCTTTTCTGAACAGAGTCTGTGGCACAGGTCACTCCCACAAGCTATCCTTTCCAGTGGTTGTAACAAACCACGAGGCCCAAGGTTGTTAATTTTTCTCCTAGCCACAGAGTGCACAGCATCCAGATCTGTGGTCAGCAGGGGTATGAGGAAGGTCTTACCTTGAATGCAAGGTCAGAGGGGACGTGCAAGCGAATTCCCAGGATGTTGGGGACTCTGGGCCTGAGTATTCAAGTTTGGTTTCTGTTGCTGTGATAAACACCATGACCAAAGCAACTTGAGGGAGGAAAGGTTTATTTGGTTACAGTTTCCATGTCATAGTACATCCATCATTGAGGGAAGTCAGGGAAGTACTTCAAGCGGGACCTGGAGGCAGAGACCATGAAGAAATGCTGCCTACCAGCTAGTTTCCTCTCCGGCTTTCTCAGCTACCTTCCCTGTACGGCCCAGGAACTACCTGCCTAGGGTAGCACAGCTCCCCTCCCTCAGTTAGCAGGCACGTCCATGGGCCAGTCTGAAGGAGGTAATTCTTCAGTCGAAGTGTCCTCTTCCCAGGTATGTCAGATTGACAACCAGGATTAACACAAGGAACACACTAAGAGTCAGCCCAGAAGCCGGATGTGGTGCACGCCTTTAATCCCAGCACTCGGGAGGCAGAGACATTCAGATCTCTGTGAGGCCAGCCTGGTCTACAAACCTAGTTCCAGGACAGCCAGGGCTCTGTTACACAGAGAAACCCTGTCTCAAAAAACAAAAAAAGCCAGGCAGTGGTGGTGCACACTTCTAATCCTAGCATTCGGGAGGCATTTGGGAGGTGGATCTCTGTGAGTTCAAGGCCAGTTTAGTCTACAGTGACTTCCAGGACAGCCAGGACTGTTGAAAGAGAGAGAGAGAGAGAGAGAGAGAGAGAGAGAGAGAGAGAGAGAGAGAAACCTCTCAAGACCAGGGTCCACATAAGAAAGGGGGTTCTAAGATACCCAGAATGCACTTAACCCTGGGAAGATGAGGCTGCTCCTTGGGGATCAAAAACCTTGAGAAATATTCATGTCTTAGGCAGGAAGTCCTGAGAGGCTCACTGTGTGTGATTCACCAGTTACCAGAAGGGCCTACCATGTGCCGTAGTAGAAGGTGTTACTACAGATGACAACGGCTGATAAACGCTACCACTGATAACATAATCAATGAGATGCTGAGGCGTGGGGTACTGTGGGTACATGAGAGGTCAGGAGAGCAGGTCAGGATGAGCCCCATACCAACATGGGCACGGGCAGACTTTCCAAGGTGGCTGGACTAATTAATGGGTAGGGGAGCACAGAACTGTGTACTGAGACACAGGTGCTAATGGATGACGGGTGTTGGTTTGCGTCTTTTCTGCCTATAGTTGTCCACTAAGACAGGCCCAGAAAGCAGGCCCCCTCCCTCCCCCATCTCTTCAGAAAATAGCTCTTGGTCTGGTCTGAGGAGCATATTCACTAAATGCTGTCTGTAGAAAGCCCCCAGTTTCCTTGACCTTTCTGGGAGGGCCTTCGGTCCCTTGGCTCTGAGCTGGGATGGTGGGAGGGTGTATCCAGTGTGACCAAGTGGTGTGAGAACTCACATCTACTCCCGGGCTTCCTAGCCCGCCTTGGTCTTTCTGTTGCCAACCAACCCAAGTTCCTACTGTAGTTTTGTGGATTTTGAGTGGGCTTAGGAGCCTGGGAGAAGTGGCCATTTCCTAAGAAAAGGTTTCTAGCCTAGGTTGTCTCAGAAAGAGGCTTGAGGCTTAGTGGGTCTCTTCTTGGCCAATCAAGGAGGCAAGACACAGAATGGGGCAGCAAGAGGGGACCCTACGCTGGGGTCCTTGGGGTGTGTACCTCCACCATTTCACAATTCCTACCAGATATCTCCTGACCTGCAGCCACAGCCCAGTCCCTTCCCGCTGTGAGGACCATTCCTGTTCCCTGATATTTCCTGTATGCTTCTCCAGGCCTACTCTCCCCAACTCTCTCTTGACCGCCCCAGCCACATGTTCCCACTTCTGGCCCCACTGCACCTCCCAGCCTGCTTTTCCCCCTCAGGCTGTTGGGAGCGTGCTTTGGCTGCCCAGGGAAGATGGTATCTGAGCACATCAGGGAGGGCTGAGGGCACTGTTGGGTGAACTGGGGCGTCCTTAACTCCTTGTGTGCACTGTACCGGGGTAGCTGAGTCACTCAGTAGCTGGCTGCAGAAGAAGGAGCAGGAGACCTACTCCACCAGCCTGCAGTGGCAGGGAGCCTGCCTCCCTCCAGGGGCTGTGGCCCTCATCCCTTCCCCAGACATACCTTCCCCTCTCTTCGTTCTCTGGGTGGGACCTAGGTAAGCCTGGGTGCCCATTGTCCAGTCTCCCCTACATGGGTAAAAGTCAGGTCTGGGAGAGATGGGTTGGTGGGGAGTGAGGATGAGGGTTTGAAGAAGTGGTGATTTAGCTGGGCTAAAGAGATGGAAGACGGGGTCCCAGGGAAGGGACAACGTTGGGTCTCCAGAAGAATAAGAATGGAAGAGGCATCTTTGGATCCAGGCTAGGAAGCACAACAGGAAAGGGAAAGACAAGACTCCATGCTAGCCCTGGTTGTATAGGAAAACGGGAATCTAATGTTTATACTCAGGCCCCTGCCACAGTCAGGCGCCAGGTGAGACGTGTTCTTGTTTTCCAACAGTTCAGTCCTCAGATGGTCCCAGCATGGAGGAAAGATGTCTGTCACTGCTGAGATGACGTTCTCCTGGGTCCTCTGCTGTCTCACTCTTTCTAGGGGAATGGGCAGCAGTGGACTGACTTCCTATTGCTGCCCAGATTAAGAATGTTCCCATGGAGCCAGGTCTAGAACAGAGGTCAGCGGCCTCACTGTCTTTATCCCCAGTGGATACCCACTGGGGACCTACTAAGTATGTTGGGATTCCACATAGCAGGAGGAACTGAAAGACTAGGAATCTTTGCCTAAGTTCTGCTGTCCCAAAGCTTGGGAAGACAGGACATACAAAAGGAAGGGGGAAAAAATGGTAGCAACACATGACTTCTGCTAAATGAGAAACCTGACTTGTGAGTTTACCACATCACTCCAAATCGTTAATGAAGCTCACCTCTGAAGCTCCGACCTTGGCCATGGAGGAGAAATAGCAAGATTTCCCCCGTGCTTCTGTGTTCGTTGAGTGTCTACCTCATGCCAGGTAGTATTCTAAGTCCTAGGATGATGAGCAAAGGCAAACCGAAGCCCGACCTTTGGAGCTTAACCCAGGCCTGGTATTGTCGTTGGACGGTTTAAAATGCTATGAGCAGCCAACATGGAGTCTAGGAACAAGGGGTGCTGCGTCCTGGCCTGAGCATGTCCAGCCGGGCTTTCAGCAGCAGGTGGGTTTGGGAAAGTCGAATGTAGAGGATAAGGGCAGCAGCAGCAGGAGACATTGTGAGCCAAAGATGGCGGGCTAAGAGGTGCTGGGTTTGTTATGGGATAAAAGGCACTGTCTGTGTTGGTGGCTTTGTTCAGGTGGAGGAGACCAAGTTGAGGTGGGTGTTCATGGGAAATGCCTGAAGGAGCCTTCTCCAGAGGACTTTTCCTACTCTTGTACCTGTCATGGGGCTACCCTATGGAGCTCCCCAAATGCTAAGTCATCCAGACAGGCATTCCCAAAGTTCTGAACAGAGTTGTTCTTCCTCTGTTCCCAGCATGCCTTTGTACTGGCGGTAGTAATGCTGAGTGAAGGACGGTGGTGGCATTAGACGGCTGTCCTCATTTGGTGTGACTGCAGCCACAGGCCTCAGGTATAGTGTGACCTCAGGAAGCCAGTACACCAGAACTAGGGAAGACTGAGGCCTCTTGTGAGTCAGGAATATGTTGCCATTAGAGGCCCATACCCACATACCCAACCAGAATGATTTCTTGGGTAGCCACGTGAACGGGGTTGAGGGCACAAAAATCTAGTAACTGGAGAGCCACACGAGGCCTGGCTGGACTCTTCATGTCCACCATCTTACAGTCAGCGTTGGAGTGACACCCCTTAGTGCTGTAACGACATCCCACAAGCTCTTCCCTTGCCCAGTGGAAACAAACCCCTTGCAAGGGAATTAATTTCCTTGGTGTTGGTGGGAAAATGGAGCATTGGCCTTAACAGGACTGGACACCATCCTCTCCCTGCCCCTTGCTGGTGGCTCTAAGCAGTCCACCTCACACTGGGACCTCACTTACCTCATCTGGGATATCAGATAGGAATCCAGGGCAGGTGGGCTGGGAGCTGAGTGGGTTGTTGCACACATGCAGCATGGCTGTTAACATTTATGACTCCTATGGTTGCACCAGGCCACGGGCTGCATTTCTGGACCTTCCCATTTGGTGCTTTGCTGGAGACCTTCCCTTTCTCCGTCAGTGACAGACCCCAAGGATAGGTGACTGCTCTGTGAGGGGGACACCTGAAGAAGGCCTCTGTGAGGAGTTTTCCCCTCTTGTGTTCTCACCCCTTCCCTAGGAACCCCTTTCCCTCCCATGCACCCTGCAGCAAACCCACCTCTCAGAATCTCAGCATCCCTGGCTGCTTAGCCCTGGCCAGCTGGCTATGCTGGCACAGCCCCTGGTCTGCCAGTGAGCTATAAATAGCTCTTGCACCCACAACCTTGGCAAGGTGCTCCTGGAGTGGGTGCAGAGGATACTGGAGAAGAGGCAGCTGAGCCTGCTGTCCTTGCCAGACCAGGCCCACAGCTGGCTCGATTGGGAAGCAGGAGCCTGTACCACAAGCTCATGGGCCTGGTGAACTGAGGAGCCTGCCGTGAGAACAAGGGCTCACTAGGCCCTAGGTGGCCAGCCAGAGCTGAATGTGAGCTCTAGGCACTATTTCTGGATCCCAGGACCACAATGATACAGAGATGGGAACAAGAGAGTGGCAGCTGAGGGTTTGTGAAGCCCATGAGATTAGGGGCTGAGCAGAGTGACCCTGTTTACCTGTCTGATCTCTCCCACCCTGAGCCAGGCTGACCTCATTCCTACAAGGACAAAGACAAGTGGGGTATAGATAGAGCCTAGAACTACATCACTGTGTCACTTATCCATCAAACCTTAGCCCCAAGCCAGCAGAGAGTCATTCTACAGACAGATCGCTCAGTTCTAGCCACCGGCAGTGGGAAGGGAGCATGTCTGTAGTCTGCAGACCTCCTTTCTTCCTGGGAGAGTGGAATCCACCTGCAGCTCTCAGACTGGCTTATGTGAGGATAAGGCCCCTGAGGGTGTTTTGACTGATGTTGAAATGGCCCCAGAGGGTTCAGTAGTCTATGACCAAGTTCCTGCAGACTAGTCCACCTGACTCTGCTGTATGTCCCCAGGCTGCCCTGTCCTCCAGCCGGACACGCCAGGCTCTCAGCCCCAGCCCATGGACCTGCGCGTGGGCCAACGGCCCACAGTGGAGCCCCCACCAGAGCCTGCGCTGCTGGCCCTACAGCACCCCCAGCGCCTGCACCGCCATCTCTTCTTAGCGGGCCTGCAACAGCAGCAGCGCTCAGCTGAGCCCATGAGGGTAAAGACAGAACTCCCTAGCCACCCTTAGCCTCCCTAGGCCTTAGCTGTGTGCCTTATGCCCGCCCCTCCTGAGCTGTCAGCTCTGTCCACAGCTCTCAATGGACCCACCAGTGCCGGAGCTGCAGGGGGGACAGCAGGAGCAAGAACTCCGGCAACTTCTCAATAAAGACAAGAGCAAGCGAAGTAAGGGCGGGGCTTGTGTCCTCTCTTCTCTGCCTGGGTGTCAGGGTCCACCATGGCTCTGGGAGGGATGAGCGGGAGGGTCACCATTTACTGGGAGAGCCTCTGCTTGCCTGGTTCTGCCTGCGAATGAAGATGGGTGTGGGGGTGTCTAGAGGAGTCACAGGAGCGATGTGACTTGGCTCGCCCTCTTGCCTGAGGAGTCCCTGAGACACTGTGTACTGAAAGTGTGGCCTGGTTAGTGAGTGGAGGACATACCCAGGAGCCTTCCTGTCCACCCATTGCCAGCCTTTCCATTTCTTGGCCTCTGCAGGTGCTGTAGCCAGCAGTGTGGTCAAGCAGAAGCTGGCTGAGGTCATCCTGAAGAAACAGCAGGCAGCCCTTGAGAGAACAGTCCATCCCAGCAGCCCCAGTATCCCCTACAGGTAGCTCACTGTCCCTCAGGTCCTCTCTGTGCCCTGTCTTCCATACATACTCACCTATGAGTGCTCGGATGTGCACGTGGCCCCTCTTCTTCCCCACATCTATCACCTGTTTCTTACTCTGTGCCTAAACATAGTCCCCCCAAGTCCCCCTCAATCAGGACCTGCCCTCCTCTCCCCTTCAGTTTTCTCCCTACATCTCACCTGAGGCCCTTCACATGCACAGAACTCCTGGTTCCTAGAAAAGGCTCCTACTCTGGGTCTCTGGGGGGGTGGGGTGGGCTAAGCTCCAAGGCCCCGGGTTTTATACCCCAGCAGAATATTAGTACGGGTGACCCACTACTGCCACCTGGAGATGACTCCTGTCATGCTGGCCCACACTGCCCGTCTCTGTTGGTGGCTGCTTTCCTGGCAGGTGTGCTCAGGGAGGCGCCTGGGCTGAGTGAGATTTCAGGGCCTTTGGGCATGCTGGCCCTCTGAAGTAGCCTTGAAACTCACCCCGCAGAGCTCTTGAACCCTTGGACACAGACGGTGCTGCCTGCTCAGTGCTCAGCAGCTTCCTGCCTCCTGTTCCCAGCTTGCCCGCTGAACCCCTGGAACACTTTCCCCTCCGTAAAACAGGTGAACTGGGCAGATAGAGACCTTTAAGGGGATTAGATTAGGTAAAGGGCCTTAAATTTAGTTGAGGGTATGAGGCTGAGAGAGGGCTGGGACACTTGCATACTACTTTGTTGGTTGTGTTGTTGTTGCTTTTTCTTTTGCTGTTTGTGTTTTGCCTTTTCTTTCTTTAACCTAGAGGTAGCTGGGAGGGAAGTTAAAGGACACAGAAGAGGCCTGGCATGGTGGTGCATGCCATTAGTCCCAGCACTCAGGAGGCAGAGGCAGATGGATCTCTGTGAGTTAGGAGAGGTGTCATAGCAATGGAGTGACACTAGTTCCTCCGCAGTGTCTGAGCCCAACCTGAAGCTGCGCTATAAGCCTAAGAAATCCCTGGAGAGGCGCAAGAATCCCCTGCTCAGGAAGGAGAGTGCCCCGCCCAGCCTTCGCCGGAGGCCTGCCGAGACTCTTGGAGGTAAGAGCCAACGGGACCGTGGAATTGCCCTCCTAAACCATGGTGATGTCCCTCCTTTGGGCCAGGTTCCACCCTGGTGGAAGTTCCCACATGGGACTGCTGAGTGTTGTACAGGGTGCTTCCTACACACCTGCCTGCAAGAGGGCGACTAGCCCTGCTGGGTTTCCTAACTTGACACTTGTGGGGGGAAATGGAGGCTGCGTGAAAACAACTCTGTAGAGGTGCTGTGGGCCAGTGGTGGTCTGGCAGCTTTCTGTGCCTCCAGGAAGGAAGGGAACCCTGCCCAAGGTTGCCCACCCCTGACCCCTGACAATGCCTTCCTTTTTCCTCTCCCTTCAGATTCCTCCCCCAGTAGTAGCAGCACACCTGCGTCAGGGTGCAGCTCCCCCAATGACAGCGAGCATGGCCCCAACCCTGCCCTGGGCTCAGAGGTAAGGCCTTGTTGGGGACTAGGGTCTCCTGGGGAAGTTCTGAGTCTCAGCCTTTTCCCAGCAAGTGGCCTGGCCTGAGGCTTCAGGGTCTGGGCAGTCCCTAGCAGGGCCTGTTGGGTGTTCTGGGGACAGCATACCAGGGATAGTGTTCCAGGACTGGTGACCCGTCACCCTGCTCCCTATGGCAGGCGCTCTTGGGCCAGCGGCTGCGGCTGCAGGAGACTTCTCTGGCCCCGTTCGCTTTGCCGACAGTGTCCTTGCTGCCCGCAATCACACTGGGGCTGCCTGCCCCTGCCAGGGTGAGTGGCTGGGGCACCCTGCCCCCACTCTGCTTCTCCAGCCTCCTTCCTACCTGTGTCCTATTGCCGCACCTTTATCTTCCTCTGCTGGAATCCTCTCCAACTCTGACTTTTTACCTTTCTTTCAGGCTGATGGTGACCGCAGGGCCCATTCGACTTTGGGTCCACGGGGGCCTGTCCTGGGGAACCCCCACGCTCCCCTCTTCCTGCACCATGGTCTGGAGCCAGAGGCTGCAGGCACCTTACCCTCTCGCCTGCAGCCCATTCTCCTGCTGGATCCGTCAGTCTCTCATACCCCACTGTGGACTGGTGAGTCTTGCTACTTCTCTCAGAATGGCTGGAATTTGTGCACACTGCCATGGGGCCAAGCTCCGGGGAAGACCCCTTCCAGTATCTCTTTGCCAAGCCCTGCCTCCTCCCCATGCCCCTGTCTCTTTCCGTGGCTCCCAGGTTTCCTTCCTTACACCCATCCCATTCTTTCCAGTGCCTGGCCTTGGACCCTTGCCCTTCCACTTTGCCCAACCCTTACTGACCACCGAGCGGCTCTCTGGGTCAGGCCTCCACCGGCCACTTAACCGGACCCGCTCAGAGCCCCTGCCCCCCAGCGCCACTGCCTCCCCTCTGCTGGGCTCCCTGCAGCCCCGCCAGGATCGCCTCAAACCTCATGTCCAGCTCATTAAGGTAAGAGGAACCGGGTAGGGGAGGCACAAAGGGCATGCCTGACCAAGCCCCTGTGGACTAAAAGAAGGGTACTTAGGAAGAGGAAAGGCCTGGAGACCTGGCAAGATGGATGGATGTAGCCTTACCCAACCCACCACCCGCCACCCACCCTCCTCTCTACTCCACTTCTCAGCCAGCTATCTTCCCTTCCCAGAGGCCTGCCAAGCCCAGTGAAAAGCCACGACTGCGGCAAATACCCTCGGCTGAGGACCTGGAGACAGAGGGTGGGGGCGTGGGACCTGTGGTGAATGATGGCCTGGAACATAGAGAGTCGGGCCACAGACCTCCTGAGGGCAGAGTTCCTGTTTCCCTGCAGCAGCACCAACAGGTATGGCTGTGTCTAAGGACCATGAAGAGAGTTCAGTTAGAAGGCTTGGGGCTCTGCGTAGGATGCGGAAGGGAAGGAAAGAAAATATAAGATTGACACCAAGATGCAGAGGCGTGCGTGTGCGCGCACATGCGCACATAAACCCCAGCAGCCTGCTTTCTCAAGTAGACCCTGTTCCCACCTCTCACCTTCACACTTCTCCCTGCAACTGGCCATCTTGTATACAAAGGTAGCTAAAGCAAAAAAGTGGGACAACAGCAAGTCCCTGGACTTTCAATTAATAGCATGGGGGTCAAGGCACTGTTCATTTGCCAGGACCACTGCAGCAGGAACTACACACACAACACACAAGGTACCTTGAAAGGCAGGTACTGATCACCTTGAAGCTCTGAAGGCTGAAGGTGAAATAGAGGTGTGTGCATTGGGTTGGGGTGGAGGGGGTGTGTTCAGAGGACTGTGAAGGAAGAGGTATCTGTAGGCCTCTGCTCAGAGGTTTTGTTTGTTTGTTTTGTTTTAACAAGGACAGCAAACCTTTTCAAGAAGACTTTAATCACACCAACCCAAAGGCA
The DNA here is from genome assembly GCA_907164525.1 of Lophiomys imhausi. NCBI lineage: Eukaryota > Metazoa > Chordata > Mammalia > Rodentia > Muridae > Lophiomys > Lophiomys imhausi. The sequence continues at coordinate 1,638,196 of CAJQZJ010033609.1, read as the reverse complement.
GGGGCTTAGGACTTCATGAATTGGGAGACAGTATTCCACCTGCAGCACTTGGTGGTGACAGTCCATATACATTTAGTGTGTCAGGCAGGTCCCCTGTGGTTAGCAGCACAGTCCTAGGAGAGATGAGACTCAGGGCCCACGGTTTTCTTGTGAAATCCTGTCATCAGTCTGGGTGCATGTCTCCAGGGAGCTCTGAGAGTATGAAGGCCTGAGGTCACTTCTGGAATTCCTCTAGAAAAGGTGTCTATCCTGAGGGTCCCTAGACCTTGGGTAAGAGCAGGCGGCCATGCCTGAGAAACTGGAGGCGGTGCCCATGTTCCCCTCAGGTGCCATCCTGGGAGCAGCAGCATCTAGCTGGGCGGCTCTCCCAGGGAAGCCCCGGGGATTCTGCGCTGCTACCTCTGGCCCAGGCCGGACACCGGCCCCTGTCCAGAACCCAGTCTTCCCCAGCGGCACCTGTCTCCCTGCTGAACCCAGAACCCACCTCGCAGACCCAAGTCCTCAACAGCTCAGAGACACCCACCACAGGTAAGACCGGAGAGGGACTATCAGGGGACAGAAGGATGTGGCTGGGGCATGGGCCCGTATCTGTGAGCTGCCTTTCAGGACAGTTCAGGAGGCCAGAGAGCACTACCTTAACCTTATTTGAGGTGAGAACACCAGGACTCGGGACTCCTAAGTTGCCAGTGTAACTAGCTTATGGTTGAACAGCAAACCAGCAATTGGGCCGGGACAGGAAGTCGCCTTCCACTGTGACCAGTCCCCTTAAAACAAAAGCCAAAAACCTTATTTATGACTGCTTGTAAAAAGAGCTCAAAAGCATTTCAGACCTCTTGAGAAATAGAGGAAAATAGAAGAATAAAAAAATCCCCAAGCATTTTATTGCCCTGAACTCTGCTGTACTTCACTCCAGGTTTTAATCAGTCAGCGTACCTGTCTAATGTCACAAACACGTCACCTATATTTTTCACCTTGCTTGATTGAGTCCTTTTTAAATTTTTTAATGATGCTAGGAATTGAATTTAGATTCCTGCCTATGCTAGGCAACTGTTTTGTCTCTAGGCTACTACTCTCTCAGTTCTGCACTCTGCTTCATTAGCCAGCATATTATAAAAAGAAAAAAAAAATCCTTGAATCCTTAAAACCTGAGGTTCTCATATTCTATCATAGTTTTATTTATTTATATATTTATTATTATTTATTTATTTTGGTTTTTCGAGACAGGGTTTCTCTGTGTGGTAGCCCTGGCTGTCCTGGAACTCACTTTGTAGACCAGGGTGGCCTTGAACTCACAGAGATCCACCTGCCTCTGGCTCCCAAGTGCTGGAATTAAAGGTGTGTGCCACCACATCCAGCTTCCAGTGTCACTCTTAAAGGAGTGGCATTTCTGGTCAAATAGTATGAGCATTTTGAAAGTCCCTAGTATACTGAAATGCATAGACACTGACCCTCCCACCAGCAGTGTGTATGTGCAGGGCCTGCTTCTTGAGACGTCTGTGGAGCCAGGCCAAAATATAGTTCCCTGGAACCTGAGAGAGTTGATTCTGGAACCCCAGCCCCACCTTATAAATGTGCCAAAACCACAGATGTTCAGGTTCTTCATGTGAGATGGCATCACGTCTGCGTTTAACCTACACATATCTTCCCACGTATTTAAATCACTCCTATTCTGCTTTTAATACCTGATACAATGAGTGCTGTGGAAATAGTTTTCATGCTATTTACATATTGTTTACAAGGTAAAATAGTTTTCTGAGTGTTTTCCATGTGCAATTGGGAGACTGACCACGTGGCCAGTGACTGTGGGTATCCCTTTCCCAGTCTTTAGGTTTCCCTGGAGTTGTTTTTCCTCTCTGTGTTGGGAGCCTCTGGGTTTGTGACACCCAGAGGGGGACTTCCTGTGTTAAGTCTCTAAGGCTTAGGGCATGAACTCTTTTTTTTCGAGACAGGGTTTCTCTGTGTAACCCTGGCTGTCCTGGACTCACTTTGTAGACCAGGCTGGCCTTGAACTTGCAAAGATCCACCTGCCTCTGCCTCCCAAGTGCTGGGATTAAAGGCGTGCACCACCACACCCAGCTGTGGACATGAACTCTTAAGGGCATAGGAGATGTGTTGGAACTTGTGAGGGGTAAGAGTACCAAGAAGGCCACGCACAGCAGGTGGGGGATGGGGAACAGTGTGTGAACATCAGGTGGTTCGAGGCATTTAGGCACGTGCATAGGAAACAGGGCTAGCTCTCCACAGAAGGGCTGGAAAGGGAATGCAGACATGTGTGGCAACAAGGGACGTGTGCATGTCTGGCTCTGTGGGCTGCCATTCATCTCTAGCCATGGTGGCTGCCTCCCTGGGCCTCCAGCCCTGAGTTCTGTTTCTTGTAGGGCTGGTCTATGACTCCGTGATGCTGAAGCATCAGTGTTCCTGCGGGGACAACAGCAAGCATCCTGAGCATGCAGGCCGCATCCAGAGCATCTGGTCCCGGCTGCAGGAGAGGGGTCTGCGCAGCCAGTGTGAGGTGAGGAGGTGGGACTGTGCAAGGGAAGGGTAAGAGGCCTTCCGGTCAACAAGGGATGAGAGTTTGGGTGGTCTGTTGGTGGCAGAGGGGCAGGGGTGAGGAGTGAGGCCTAGGAACTCTGTGGGCCTTTCCTCAGTGTCTCCGAGGTCGAAAGGCCTCCCTAGAAGAGTTGCAGTCGGTTCACTCTGAAAGGCATGTGCTCCTCTATGGCACCAACCCACTCAGTCGGATCAAACTGGATAATGGGAAGCTGACAGGTAAGGGAGGTAGACAGGTGACATCTGGCCCTGACTCACCCTGAGCTTGCCCATCTCACTCACTTCTATGCTCTAGCCACCAGCTGAAGCCCTCCAGCTTCCTGGATGTCCCTGGGCTAGTTGGCTGCCCGCCTGTGCATGAGTGTGCATGTGTGTGCATCCCACTGCCCACCTCAGTATCTCCATATATTGCCCATCCCTCCCTCTGTACCTACTCTTAGGGTTTTTGTGTTTCTCACTTACATGACCTGGGCCTCTCCCCACAGGACTCCTGGCACAGCGGACATTTGTGATGCTACCCTGTGGTGGGGTTGGGGTAAGTATCCCCAGAGATCTCAAGTGGGCATTGCCAAGGGCTTTCAGCCTTCCCTTTGGTTCTCTTGGCCCACTTCCACCCCTCTGCCACCAGTGACTTGTGGTTCTGCCACCCTGGGTAGGGCCAGGGCCTTTCCCATTATTCTCTTCTTGCTAGAAGTTCCTAGGGATAGGTGTATGCCAGTCCAACTAATGTCCCGTGAGGGTGGAGCCCAGCGCCTCACAGTTAGAAGGTATTTGGTAGATGTTTAGTGAGGCTCAAGACAGAGTCACATTGGGGCTTGAGACTGTGCCCCTTTGTAAGACCCCAGTGGTCAAGGATTGGCCATTCCACACTGGCTCCCAGGAGTTGGCAGCTCTCCCTGCCCAGGAGTGGTACTCTCAGACACTCAAAGTGTGCCATACTTGACCTCCAGACCTTGGACTGCCTAGTGTGGGGCTGTGGGGTGCCTCCCAGGTACTTAAAGCATTAGGACTTCCCTACCAGGACACAAGCCTTCCAGCCCTCCAGCTTCGCTCACCTCTCCCTCACATGTTGGGAGTCTTTCTGCTGCCTCTGGCATGGCCCTCTTTGCCTCAAAAGGTTCCTGTCATGGTGCCTGGCAAGGGGTGTGCAGATGAGATGGAGGCTGAGTACAAGAGGGCAAGTGGGAGCTGTAGAGGGGGGCTGTTGGGGAGCCAGCCAGTGCCCTGTTCACAACTCCCATTTCTTGCCACTTTCTGGTTTTTCCAACTGTTGTTGCTTCTGTTTTCTCCTCCCTCCTCTCCCTCTCTGTCCTTTCTTTCTCTCTTTCTCCAGCCTCTTGCGACTCTTTCTGCCTTCCTCGCCTCTCTCGGTCCGCCTCGCCCTTCCCATCTCCCCATCATGCCCCCGGCCCCTCCCTAGCCTTGAGGCCCAGGGACTGGGTTTGGGGGCCTCCCAGCCTGGGCTAGGGGCCCTGAGTGGAAGACAGTGGTGCAGACGGCCCCTCCAGCTCCGACCATCCCGCAGGGCCTGAGCAGAGTCAGCTGGGGCTTAAAACCCCTCCGGGCCCAAACCCCAATCCCGCCCAGGTAACGCCATGCCCCCTCCCCTGACTGGGGAGGCAGAGTGCTGGCCACACTCGAGCTGGTGCTGGGACTTACGCTGGGAAGAAGTCCTGCTGGGACTGGGGGACACAGGAGGCCTTGCCTTTGGGCGGTGGGGCACGGGGGAGGCAGCTTTGTCTGCCCAGCTCCCTGCCCCTGGGGTCCTGGCCACAGGGTGGGTACTGCCTCACTGGGCCCTGGTTCCTGTGGAAAGCAAAGGATGATGTAGACCCTGACCCTGGCCCCACAGGTAGATACTGACACCATCTGGAATGAGCTGCATTCCTCCAATGCAGCCCGCTGGGCCGCCGGTAGTGTCACTGACCTCGCCTTCAAAGTAGCTTCCCGAGAGCTAAAGGTAGGAAGTTTAGATTACATACAGGCTGGTAAGCTACAGAGTTGGTGCCGGGTTAATGGAAGTGGGTCCACATGCCAAGCCTCACACATCTCATTCCTTGTGGATGTTGTTATAAGGTTTTGAAAGGCAAATCGGGGCTGGAATCAAGGTGAAGTTTGACCCCTAGGTTTGTGTCACTGAAGTAATCAAGCCACTGGGCACTGGGGTGTGGTGACTTAGATGGTCCTGACCATCCAAAATCGCTTGTGGCTGTAGGTGCATTGTGGCCACTTTTAATATCCCAGGCCCATTGGCTCCGTTTAGAGATGGGATCCTGTCCATTAAGTTGGGGCTGTGCTCATTGCTCTAGGATAGGTGCCTGGAGTCCACAGCCCCCTTGTCTGAGAGCTCGTAGCCCAAGGCAGGCATTGTGCCCTTGGTATCGAAAGGGCTTGGTATTTGCCCCGATTTTAAAATCTCAGCTCTTCCATGTGCAGCCATGTAACTTGGGCTGTTTAATTCACTATGCTTGGTTTCTCGTCTGTAAATTGAGGGTGACTGTAATGTTTGTGCTCTAGGGTTGCTGTGAAGAGCAAATGCAGGGCATATGAAGTATTCAACACAGGGCCAGGCATGTGGATTTCTCTAACGGTCAATAGTTGCCACTGTAATCACAACCAGGACCTGCCAGGGAAGGGCACTCTGTTCAAATGCAGCCTAAAAGCCATGGTAACCACATGGAATTGTAGGTCAGGACACTTGAGTGGGACATGCTGGCCTTCATGCCTTACTCCTTAGAGAAAGGGTCTGGGATAAGAAGCAAGCTCAGACAGATGTGGATTGAGGGATGGCTATTTGTCTGACAGGTGCCTTTTCCCCTTTCAGAATGGTTTTGCTGTGGTGCGGCCCCCAGGACACCATGCAGATCATTCTACAGCCATGTAAGGCATTGGGGAGATGGGCCTGTGTGGTACGAGTGGGGGCAGGCCTCCAGAGCCCTCATGTAGGCAGGGAAGTACGGGGACAGGCTGGCAGCACCCTCTCTCCTCCCTCCAGGGGATTTTGCTTCTTCAACTCTGTGGCCATCGCCTGCCGACAGCTACAACAACAAGGCAAGGCCAGCAAGATCCTCATCGTTGACTGGGTAGGTCCTGGTCCCTAATGTTAGCAGATCCATGCCTCCTGATCAGAACCTTGAGCCTGCTATTAGAGATGTGGCTACATGGCTGGGTTTGACATCAGCCTCCACCTTAGGAAAACGTGAGTGAACACAGCGCCCACCACATCATCGAGCCGCCAGGAGGCCCAGAAAAGATGGTGTGTGTGTGGGAGGCCGCTGGTGTGCGTAGGCTTCTGCAGGGAATGGGAGTTCGTGTGCTGACTTTAACCTCTGTTGGCTTCTTTTTGGCAGAGCAAGCCATTTTCTCTCTCCATAGAAACCACAGTAACTCCATAGTAGCCATAGCAGTGACGTCTGCTGGCGTCAGCATATCATCGGTCACATCTAGACAATGACAGTTTTCTATCTCCTCCTGACTGTAGTCCACTTCACAGATGAGGAAAATGCTTACAGAGATGACTGTCTTGAATAGTCACTCCCCTCATGAGATGTGAGACCAAGATTGGAGCCCTGGCCAGTCAGCTCTGAAGTGTATGCATCCAACTGCCGAGCCGGGTCTCGTCGGCATGGACAGATGTAAAAGGGACAGTTCTAAGCAGACATTGAAAACTGGTGGAGTTCTTCACCTCTGAACCTATGTGTGGTCTTCTGAGTTGAAGGCAGAGCCCAGCAGTTCCTAGAGAACTGGGTCTGGGTCCCTTTAAGCTTCATCGCTGACCATGTACACTGCCTCATGACTTTGTGCAAGGCACAGTGGGAAGAGTTTATGTCCACACAGAGATAATTTATATATGATGTTCTCTCTCTTTCACACACACACACACACCTATATATATAGAGAGAGTCTTTGCAAGGTATGGTGCAGCACTTGGGAGGCAGAAGCAGGTGGGTCTCTGTGAGCTCAAGGCCAGCCTCGTCTACATAGTGAGTCCCAGGTCAGCCAAGCCTAATGAGACCCTGTCCCAAGACAGTAGGTTTCTCAGTCATGTGATCCCAGCAACTGTAGTTTCCTGGCCCCACCAGTCTAGAGTCGCAATGCTCAGAATGATCACTGACCTTGTGGCAGTTTTGCTCTACCCAAATGTCCTCAGGATGTGTGACCCTGACTTTCTCATTCTTGTGAGAATGGGGGTAACACAGCTGGATGTGGTGATGCACATCTTTAATCCCAGGGAGGCAGAGGCAGGCTGATCTCTGTGAGTTCAAAGCCTACAAAAGGTCTACA
>CAJQZJ010033609.1:1608996-1631352 GCA_907164525.1 Lophiomys imhausi | reverse complement strand
GCCACAAGAATGAGAAAGTCAGGGTCACACATCCTGAGGACATTTGGAGGTAAGTGTCCTTACCTCCATCTTTCTGCATCTGGACTTTCCCTAATCCATTGCCCACTGTATTGTACAGGATGTTCACCATGGCAACGGCACACAGCAAACTTTCTACCAGGACCCCAGTGTGCTGTACATTTCCCTGCATCGCCATGACGACGGCAACTTCTTCCCAGGCAGTGGGGCTGTGGATGAGGTAACCGCATACTGAACCAGCATCTTCCCATCCAGTGACTTTTGTCCTAGACTCTCTGCCCCTGTCTTGTGTGATCTTAAACGGTGTATCCTTTCTGAACCTCAGTTTCCATGTCTGGAAGTGAAGAAGTTCAATGAGCTGGGGACCCTGTTCTCATGTTCCCTCTGCATCTTGTTTTCCAGGTGGGGACTGGCAATGGAGAAGGCTTCAATATCAATGTGGCTTGGGCAGGGGGCTTGGATCCACCCATGGGGGATCCTGAGTACCTGGCTGCCTTCAGGTAAATACTCTGGAGTCTGAAGGATGCCAGTCCAGAAAGACTATCTCTCTTCCCTTTCCTACAACCCTAGGTTGGAAGTGATTAGTTGGGTTGTCAGCCTGTTCCCACTTAGTTATTAGACATTGTAAGCCAGCTCTAATTTAAAAAGCGGGGGTAACACAGCTGGATGTGGTGATGCACATCTTTAATCCCAGGGAGGAAGAGGCAGGCTGATCTCTGTGAGTTCAAAGCCTACAAAAGGTCTACAAAGTAGGTTCCAGGACAGCCAGGGCATCACAGAGAAACCCTGTCTTGAAAAACGAAGAAAAGGGGGCAGGGGAAGCCACAAGAATGAGAAAGTCAGGGTCACACATCCTGAGGACATTTGGGTAGAGCAAAACTGCCACATTTAGTCAAAGAAGGCTGCCTGGAGGAGGTGGGTCTCCAGCAAGAGTAGAAATGTGGTGTCTTTAAATGCTGTCCACATAGAAGAATGGGTTTACTTTTAAAAACTGCTCTGGTGAGAGCTTTGGGCTGGCATCAGGAGTCCTTGTCTCCTTCACTCCAGGTCCCTACATCTGTTTGGGAAAATGGAATCCTAGAATTAGATCTAGAAGTCCCTTTTCCTGGAGGTTTTCTCTACAAGATTTGATTCTGCAGGAGCCCTGAGTGGGACTTCCTGGTGTCTGTGCTGATCGTAATGGACAATGCACTGGGCCAGGTGCAGATGGGGGAACAAGATGAGGGATGGAGTTGGCAGCCCAGGACCTCAGAGGGTCTGGGTGCCCTGGTTGGCTCTCAGACGGCAGGTTGCCTAGGTCAGCTCTAAACGTAGAATGTGCACAACTTCAGCCAAAGTGCTGAGTGTTTTCAGTCCCTGAGGCTCAGTGACCAGAGCAAGCCAGTGCAGCTGTGTGAATCGCACACCAACTTTCTATCTTGTCATTGTCATCTTTGCCTCCATTCTGCCCCTAGTTAAATTCACTGGATGGCTGAGTCCTAAGGCGGGTGTACCAGCCCCAGCCAGGGCGAAGGAGATCAGAGTACCTGTTAATCCCATTAGGACATTGCGTGTCCTGGTGTCCTAAGGGCAGGTGCCCTCCGGGAATTTGGCAGGAGGGGATAGCATAGGCTGGCCTGCACCATGTGCCGGTCCTAAGTTGATGATGCCTCTCCTTGAAACTTCAGGATAGTGGTGATGCCCATTGCCCGAGAGTTTGCTCCAGACCTGGTCCTGGTATCCGCTGGGTTCGATGCTGCAGAGGGTCACCCAGCCCCACTGGGTGGCTACCATGTTTCTGCCAAATGTAAGGGGGTCCCAGCTGTGGGGGGAAGATGTGGGGACTAAGAGCCAGGCTCTGGGGACAGGAATGTACTGCCAAAATGAAAGGGTCAGGAAGCAGTGGCCACGGTCCACGGCCACCTGTAAGGTCTGGAGTAGGGCTTCAGACCCTGGAATTCCCTGGGTCCTCCCAGCCCAGATCAGCACAGGCTTGCTTCTCAGGACCAGGCCAGATCTCCATAGGTCAGACTTAGGTCTGCCAGATGGAAGTCTGGTTATAGAAGCCAGGCTTCCAGATTGGGCTGTCAGCTGCTTCAGAGGGAGGAAGTTAGAAGATCAGCACTCTCAGAACAGATCTATGTCAGTGCAGTTGGCTATGCCATAGGGTCTGGGGACAAAGAGATAGTTGTGGCACAGTGAGAGAGACTTGGGCCAAAGGTGATGCTGGGATTCAAGTCCCAGGCCTTTGCCACCTACTAGCTGTGGGACCTTGAATGGGAGACCTTTAGCTTCTCAGAGCTTAGAATGAAGCATGTGGGTAGGCTTTGCGTGGAGTTCTTGTCTTTAAGACACTGTCTACGAAGGAAGATGTAAGCAGGGAAATGACAGGTATGGAACAGGCCTGCCTTTGCTCTCCTCCAGACCCCTGTTCCTTCTCTCATCTAGGTTTTGGGTACATGACACAGCAACTCATGAACTTGGCAGGAGGCGCAGTGGTGTTGGCTTTAGAGGGTGGCCATGACCTCACAGCCATCTGTGATGCCTCTGAGGCCTGTGTGGCAGCTCTTCTGGGCAACAAGGTAAGTTCCCCAAGCCCCAGGGAGCTATTCTTCAATGGGGCAGATAAGCCTGGCTCTCACAGTTCTAGGACAGAGAGCAGGTAGGTAAGATGGGAAGGGGTAGACCTGGACAAGATAGCATAGTGGAAACCTTCCCAGGTCAGGTCTAGGGCCAGTGTCTTCTGCCCTCACAGAGCCAGCAGCTCGTGCCTGAGTCTGGGGTCTCTGGCGTCCCTGATGAAATGTTCCTGCAGGTGGATCCCCTTTCAGAAGAAGGCTGGAAACAGAAACCCAACCTCAATGCCATCCGCTCTCTGGAAGCTGTCATCAGGGTACACAGTAAGTGTTTCCCTGGGACACTTTCTGGGTCCAAACTTGGGCGAGCCTCAAGGGCCCAGCATCCCAGGGGCAAGGGTCACAGACATTCCAGTGCCAGCTAGGTCAGAGACACCGACATTCTCAAATAGAATTCTGAGGAACCACCCCAGGAGTAATAGTGGGCATATCCCTGAGTGGGTAACCTCTTAGCCCACTAGTGGGATCCAGCACAGACAAAACAGTGGCTTCCTTATGGCAGGGACTGGTTCCCATATCCGGCTATAGTCTTGGGCCAGGGCCAGGCTGACAACATTCAAGCCTTGTTTGCCAAAAAGGCTTGGTTTAACCTCTCAGTGATTAGAAAGCTGTGGGGAAGACCTACCTGGGTCTCAGGATATAACCATTTCAAAGAGCCCACATATGGAAAACATGCTAAAGATTCACCTTCAACTGGGTATCTGTTGAACACCGTGAAGGTCCAGTATCTGCTGGGATACGATGGTTAGTGAAGTAGATTCCCTGTATTCAGGTATAGTTGGGGAAACAGAGACAAAACCACACATACAGCTGACTATGGAACCTCCCATGGGCCAGGTTCTACACTGAGCTGGTCTGTGTCTGTCATTGTCTCAGACTAGCAAGATGATGAATGTTCTCATGGACCAGAGGTGGCTGTAACCAAGCAGCTGTGGGGTGCTTGCCCCTTCTCTATGCCGTGTTTTCTCACCTATTACTCCCTGCCCCCTTTTCAGTACTGGTGATTGAACCCAGGGTCCTGCTAGGCATTTACTCAACGGCTGAGCTACAGCCCCAGCTCTTCGGCTTTTCAGTTTTGTTTGATACAGGGTCTCACTATATAACCCAAGCTGCCTTCCAGCATGCCTCTGCCTGCTGGAATTATAGGCATTCATTACCATGCCTGACTCCTAGGAGTAGGCTGGGCACTGTGGAGGTCATGTGAGGGGGGCCTTGTGCTCTAGGAAGCTAAGGCACAGGGGTGTGTGAGCAAATCTTGACATAAGCCAGGTGGAGGGACAAGTGGACCTTTGTGTTTTGGGGTCCACACACCTATGGCATGGCCTCTTATTATTTATTTAATCATTCATTTATTTTTGGCTTTTGGAGACAGGGTCTCCCTGGGTGTCCTGGAACTCATTATGTAGACCAGGCTGGTGTTGAACTCAGTAACACAACCACCCCTGCCTCCCGAGGGCCGGGATTAAAGGTGTGCGCCACCACGCCCGGCCGTGTCTGGGTATTTTGTCTGCACGTATGTCCGTGCACTGTGCACATGGGATGCCCTTCTAGGCCAGAGGAAGCCAACAGATCTCTAGAACCAAAGCTTCAGATGCTTGTGAGCCACCATGTAGATGCTGAGAATTAAACCCAGGGCCTCTGGAAGAGCAACTAATGCTCTGAACTGCTCATCTATCTTGCCAGCCCTCTAAATGGAATTTTAGCCAAGGAGGATGGGGAAAGGCTTGGTTGTCTGTGCAGCTGGCCTCATAGCTGTGTTCAATCTGTTCTGTTGCCTAGGGCTGTGTAGCAGAGGGGTAAGTTGGGACAGTGTTTTACTCAGAGGTGAGGGCAGGAAAGGGAGCTGACCCCAAGATGATGACCACTATTCTTGGGCACTGGGCCTGAATCCCCAACCTTGGTATGAGTCTAGGGTATAGCTCAAACAGCTTGTCTTCCCTAACTGACGCAGCCTCCTGTCCTAGGGAAATACTGGGGCTGCATGCAGCGCTTGGCCTCCTGTCCAGACTCTTGGCTACCCAGAATGCCAGGGGCTGATGCAGAAGTGGAAGCTGTGACCGCACTGGCCTCCCTCTCTGTGGGCATCTTGGCTGAAGACAGGTAATGCCAGACCCCCAGCCCATGACCTTCTAATTACCAACTTGAAGACCTTAGACCCTCCTCAAACTTTTAAAGCATCACTGTGAGGTAACCCCAGTAAGTCCCTGTCCACATCCCTCTAGCCCTCCAACATCCTCCCCTTGTCCCACTCCCAGGCCCTCAGAGCAGCTGGTGGAAGAGGAAGAACCCATGAATCTCTAGGGTTTCAGAACAGATTGCCTGCCCTTCAGACGTGGCTCTCCTCGCCTCTGTTGTCAGCCCTGGTCCTAGGTCTACAGAGACCCTCTGGGCAGGTAGTCAGGTCCAGAGCACAGCCTACCCTGACAGCTACCCCAAGGAACTCAAGAAGGTCACTGGGTGTGGAGTGTGGGGTGGGACCAGGGAGGACTCTGGGAGGAGGCAAGCTGGGCACTAAGTAAGGCCCAGCTAGGCTCTTCCAGAACAGATCCAGCCGTCTGGTTTCCAGGCCCCTAGTTGTGGCCTCCGTCCCTCAGGACTGCACAGAGGACTGGCTCAAGGGGGCCCACCTATAACCACTATTCTTAACTTGGCCTCTGCCAGGGTGGCCCTTGCCAGGTTCTGAAGGGCTAGAGGAGTGGGAGGAGCCAAGGCTCCTCTATCCCTGAGTACAGGGAAGTTTCCTCTCTCACCTGCTTCTTCAGATGCCTTTCTGGTAGCACTGGGCTCTGAGAGCCATTCTGAGCTGCACTCTCCCTGTGAATAGTCAGTCACCTGTGAGCCTCCCATCTGGTCACTGTCCTGCCAGAGGCCACCCTATGTGGACCATCTCAGTGCCCTGGTGCAGCAGACAGGCACTCTCTGAGCCCTGTGCTTCCTGACCCAATGGTGCCAGACCTTCATCTCCCTTCAAAAGCACAACACAATCCCAGGAATGCCTGGTCACTGCCCCCAGTCTGAGCCTTCTGTTTCTGGGGTTCCCCCACCCCTCAGCTCTGACTGCTGCCTCACATAGAACTGGCTTGACTGAGGGGGGTTAAGGTGGGAGAGTAGACAGACATGGGGGAGGCCATTCCAGAAGTCTTCAAGGCTTTTAGGTCTAGGCCTGGGCCCAAGAAAGAGTATTTGTGTGTATGTGTGTGGGAGTGTGTGTGCAAGAGTGTGTGCATGTGTGTCTTCCCCCAAACCCGCCATACCTTGTGTATGTATGCATGTTTTGTTTTTGTAAAAAAGAAAAAAAATGAAAAAAAAAACATTCTGAACAATATGTTTTATTTGCTTTAAAGTCCTTGTGAGAATGCCTCCTGGATGTTGGTGGGACATCAGTGGGGTGGGTGTGCAGCCAGAACCCTGTGACAGCTGGGAAAAGGGATGAGTTTGGGCCTGACCCTGAGCTTTTCATCCCCTTGCCCTTCCACGGCTACTGCATGAAGGAAGAAACCATTCCAAATACACGCTTACCACCCCAGGTGAAAAAGGAGATGACCCTGGGCTGAGCCCTACAGGGACAAGTTCCCAGACTCAGTTTGCCAAGACACCCCAAAAGGTCATGAAGCAGACACACCTGGACTTAAGTCCTAGCCCGGAGGTCAGTGAAGTCTTTGACTCCTGTACCAATAGGGGCTTCTAACAGTAAAGAGCTCCAGAGTTGACATGGTTTCTGGTCCCCTCTTGCTCTAAAGCACCATGATGCTTTAAGCACATACTGTAAAGGACGGGTGAGGAAACAGGCCAGCACAAGGAGGACCCAGCATAAACAGAGGGAGGCGTTAGCTCCTGCCTTTCTGGTTCTGAGCCTGCCCATCCTCATCACCACATACCTTGGAGCCCCAAGCAGTCTGGCTGGGGCAGAAAAAGATCCCTTTTCCATCGACCTTGGCCTAGGGGGTGGAGATGCAATCTGCAGGGGATTCTGAGCTGTGGACATCCTAGCCTTGGCTGGGAAAGCAAAGGAGAGCTGAGCTAGTGGTCTCTCCAAGCCAAAGAGGGACCAGAGATAGGGCAGGCTGTTTACTTTAAGGAGATAGATAGCTAGAGCCCCCACCTTGCCCACTCTTGTCCCCTCTCAAGACCCCCACACCGCCAAAGAAACACCGTGAGGCTGACAAAAACACCTGTATTTCTGCAAGGGACACAGGTGAGGCTGAGAGCCAGGGACAGGACCCAGGTGGAGAAAGACGTGCAAAATAGTAACCTAACATAAAATTATTACAGCAGCCCCTGCCCTCCCTCTCTACCTAGGTAAGGCCTTGGGCCCATGTCCTTTAGGAGAGAGAGAAAGAAGATGAAAAGTCAAAGTTGGGGTCTGGTGCAGGGAGCAGGTCCTCGTGGTCAGGGTGGTCTTGTGCAGTGAGGGGCAGGTGGAGTGCAAAGGCTGGAGACTCAGGAGCACGGATGTAGCGCTCCCTCCACCCCCAACCAGGTTGTCCCCTATACCAAAGCCCTTTTAAGTGCAGGGGCATGTTTCCTGTGGTCCTCAAGTCTAGCCTCGTCTGAGGCATCCTGCTTTGGTCATGTGGTCATGTGTGCATATGTGGTACACAGGAATGGTTGGCTGGCTCTAGCACCCTCATGGGAAACAAACTGAGTAAGAACATAGGAGGACAGACACTGAATTCTGTTCAACTATGCTGCTTGGGGAAAGCGCCAGGGGTCACTTCCCTAGGGACCGATGAGTGCAGCTACCTGACCCTTGAGGATAACAGGATAGGGGAGCTCGGATGGGGGAGCTCGGATGGAATTTGGAGATCTCTACTAGAGATCCCTTACTTGACCAGATCTTCCCAGATGCCTCCCTCACACAGCTTCAGTGAAGTCTGGAGCAACAAGGAAACCTGTCCTACCCCCTGCGCTAGCCATAGGTCCAGACCTCACAACCCTACCCATTGACACCTTGAGTTCATTGTCCTGGTCCTACTTACAAAGATTCCTCAGAGTGCTAAGAAAATAGATCCATTTGGAAAGGTCTAAGCTGCCCTCTAGCCAGGATAATGGGCAGATTGGCATTACCCCTTCAACAGTTCTATGTCTCCCCCCAAAAGAGGACCAGACCGCTTTCTGGGAAACTGAACTGGCCCTGTTACATATACTCTGCCATGGTTCTGGAGTCCCCTAGGATTAGGACAGGCTCACTTGATGACTCTGAAGCTGAGTCCAAGTCCTGAGAACCTTCAGGCTGTAGGGACCTCATTCCCTGGGTCAGAAATCACTGAGGATGCTGATGTCGGCGAAGTCAGCCCGGTAGCGGTGAGCATAGAGGCTGAGCAGGAAAGCCCACTTGAAGGAGATGAAGCTCCAGACACAAGAGAGGTAATAGCTGGCCGGGTCTTTGAGACCTGCAGGGAAGAGGAACCAGATGGTAACTTGTGAGGTCTGCCCACAGCGCCACAGCCAGCCATAGGGCCAGGACCCTCTTCCCACATGCCTACAGCCTCCTGGCTTCTGAGTCAATGCTGTTGAAAGACAGGTGTGTGGTGCAGGCTTAAGAGTACCCTGCATATGTAGTCACAAAGCTGGGGCCATGAAAGGAGGTGAGAGTTGGCCAGCATGTCTATACCATCCACCCTACTTTTTTGGCACACACCCCGTCCACTTCCAACCTGCATGAGACAGGGGACAGCCTCTGGCTATTATCATAACCACCAGGGGGTGCTGCCCTCTTGGAGCTAGGCAGAGATTAAAGGACCCCAACAACTCTGGGTGTTGGGTGTCCCAAATACTTTATACCAGTCTGGAATCCTCCTACCCATGAGGAGTTGGGGGCTCTCATCTCCCCATTTTAAGAGTAAAGAACCCCAGCAGGGGAGCCCAAGTGATCCATTCAGACCCTGGAATAGCCCTTGTAGAAACTGGCCAGGAGTCCCCAGGTATACTCCCAAGTTGCTCCCTACCCCCAGGCACTCTCCCCTCCTCCTCTCCCTGGATGGTCCTCACTCTGGTGCTGGGTGATGGCCAATGTCAGGAAGGTGCAGAAGGCAGAGACGGAGACTGCCGAGAAGAGAACACCCACGAAGAAGAAGCCACGCAGCCCCTTGAGCCAGGTCCTCCAGTAATCCTGCATGTACATTACATGAGTCACCAAGACCCACAGCGCCAGGACACCTGTGGGGACAGACTCCATCAGCAGGGCCTAGGCACCGACCTGTCATGTCATTTGGCCTCTACCCCAGTGGCCCCAATTCTGGGCCCTTGATGTCCAGCAGGCCAGCTCTACCCGAATGATGACACTTAAGAAGACCAACCCTTATGACAGTGATGTGACACTTGTGGGATGTGACGTCACTACTTGAACATGGGGACATGGGACTTTAGCTGCCTTCCAGAAAGCCAGGCATTAAAGAGGTCCGTGGAAAACAAAATCATGCCACTCTTTGCAATTCTGACTTTCACACTTCTCCTCCTCTTCTACTTCTTTTGAAAGAGACAGGTCTTTTTTGTTTGTTTTTTCAAGACAGGGTTTCTCTGCGTTACCCTGGCTGTCCTGGAACTAGCTCTGTAGACCACGCTGGCCTGGAAGTCACAGATCCACCTGCCTCTGCCTCCCAAGTGCTGGGATTACAAAATGTGCACCACCACATACAGCTTGAAATTACTACATTAGCCGGGTAGTGATGGCGCACACCTTTAATCCCAGCACTCATGAGGCAGAAGATGCAAGTGGATCTCTGAGTTCAAAACCAGTCTGGTCTACGAAGTGAGACCAGGACAGCCAGGGCTACACAGAAAAACCCTGTCTTGAAAAAACAAAACAAAAACTGACTATGATAAATATTTCTTTAAAATGCTTAAAAGGTTCTCAGTTTTAGTTTCTTAATATGGCACATTTCCATAGATGGAATCCATCTAAACAGGATTTGTGTGGAGTTTCACTCTGAGAACTTTACATATAAACTTCCTGATGCCTGTCTAAAGCCATAGAGGTGGAGCAGCATCCCCCATCCCACACTCCTTGGCTGGGACCACACCCTCTGGGTCCTGGAGCCTGCAGCTGAGCTCCTGGGCAGTAGCACTCACTCTTCTCAACTCTGCACTGGTCTTGCAGAAAAGGGAAGCCCTGTCATAAGGTCCCTAGGCCACCCGACACGCACGTGGCCTACTTGCTTTGGGCTAGGCCTCCTACTCTTCTTCCAGTGTGTGGCAAAGAGCAGGCTAACATCCCAAATCCTTCTGGGCATGCCCTCTGGGCCCGGAGGGCACTTCTTCTAGGATGCCAGCTGCTCCTAGTCAATACAATACAATCCTCAGTGCCAGGCAGTGCCTGCTGGTACGGTTCAGAGTGAAACAAATACCAATTCCATTGGCAAGGACCTGGAGCAGAGATGTGGGGCCAGGCAAAAGAAGAATGAGGAAAGAAAGATGGCCACCTGTAAGCTCTCAGTACAGCCATGGGCTGCAGGCAGGCCCCTCGAGGTGCTGCATCCAGGAGGTGGGAGCTCTTTCAGATCATCAGCTGCATACAGCACAAGTGCTGTGACCTCTCCAACAGAGGGACAGACATTTATCTATGAGAAGAAGGTTGTAGCAGATAGAGGGAGCAAAGGGACCCTCTGACAGCTACCAGGCATCACATTTCTTAGGCCGGGAAATGAGTACAGATATTTGTTGTTTCTCTTCTTCACAAGCCTAAAATGTTTTAAACTTTTTTTTTTTTTTTTTTTTTTTTTGTAGTTAAGAGGCATGTAGCTGGAGTGGCAAGCAGAAGAATCTAGTTATCGTGCAGCTATGGTGACTAGCTTAATTATCACAATCAGGGCAAAACCAAAACGGGGAATACAAATCAAGAAACTTAGGGCCAAGGCACTGTTGTGTCCTAGAGTCTTGGTGCTGCCAAATATAAAAAAGGGCAAGCCCTGAGGTCCTGCCAGTCAGGATAAGCAGGGAATCCTAGGCTCCTTCCTGTGTGGCCATGAGCCCACCAACCTACCTACCTACCTTACCATATGTTCCCCACCTGCCAATCTGACACCCACCTACCTCTATCGCCATCCTTTCAGTTCAGCCTGAGCTGGCCCTCAGTCTTCCTCCTTGGAATGGGTTCCCATTACCCCTGAGCTCCGGATGGATGAAAACAAACATGCCTCCATCTCTGTCTTGGCAGGAAGCCTCAGCAGGCCAGAGGAAGCCAAAATACTAATCCCTTGTTTTACCCTCTGTGATCTGGATTTTATTCCAGCAACATCCACAGAAGTCTCCCCATCACCTGCAGGGAGTTGGTGGTCAGTTTCTCCCGTTAGGGGTGCTGAGGGATAAACCCAAGGTACCACACACAGGGTTTGCTTTACTAGTGAACCCCCCTCCCCCAAGACACGCACATGGTTTCTTAGAGGTCTTTTGTCACTGAGCATTTTGGGACAGTCCAGTTCCTTCCAGTGACTTGTCTTCTCTCTCCTCACGCTGGGGGTGCAATAACTGTGTTCTAAGATCCTCTCCAACTTGAAGGTTCTGGTAGCCAGCTTAGAAGGGAAAAGAAGGTCAGAGTGCCTCCTCTGACTGTGAGTTCAAGGTCAGCCTGGTCTACGAATAGAATCCAGGATAGCCAGGGCTATTACACAGAGAAACCCTGTCTAGGAAAACAACAACAAACAAAACCAAACAAACCAACAACAACAAAAACAAAAAGAAAATGCTGAATTTGATGTCCTCTCGGACCACCAGCACCACTCGGGTCCTCCTCCCAAATTCTCACCCCCACATATGCCCAGAAGTGCTGAGAGCAGGAAGAGAAGGAAGGGGGTGGCTCAGTGTTCCAGGTTGTTGATAGAAACACGGCCCCTGAGCCCAGCTCCATCCCCATACTCAGGCCTCCTCTAGGGAAACATGGTCAGGCTGGAGGCCTCATCCCAACCTGGTCCTCCTTGGAGAGATGCTTCCTCCATAAGTGGTCACCAAGGACCAAGGAAACATCCCTCCCTGGTCCCTTCCTATACTTCTTGTAGGAAGCAACTATAGCCTGCCTTCTTCTGTTCCCTTCCCTAGGATACTCAAGGGCTTTAGGATGCCTGGTCTGGATAGCTTGGGGCAGTATGGACAAGTCCCCAGCCACCCCCAGGCAGCAGGAGCAAGCTAGGCCTTATCCTGGCTCCATACTACCTACTCCAAGGCTGGACTTGCCTAGCCTCTGGTTCATAGGCCTGGTTAGGGAGAGCCACTTCCAGCTACTGAGCTGGATGAGGAGCAAGTAGGCACCCAAGGGAGCCTAATTCGTAAATACAGGCATTTGGTATACGACTCCGAGGACACACCCCAGGCCTGTTGCTCTGCCCTGAGGACCAAATGCAACAGAGTTCCTCTAGATCAAAGCTCAATTGTGAAGAATAAGGAGTTGTTGGATGTGGGGACAAGCGCTCTGTTCCCATGTTTTTCTAGACACAGGGCAGGCATGTTCACTAGGGCTCCCACTGCAGAGCCGGAATGGGGGTCCAATGAGGCCTCTCCAGTGAACTCACGCTTTTTTTAGGCTGCTGCTTTTTTTTTTTCCCCCTGCAAAGTCACTTCCTCCCAGATTCCCGCCAGGATAAGAGTGTGTCCCCACCCAAATGATCATACATACCCTGTTCCAGAAGCCAGCATGCCCAACAGCCATTTGACCAATGCAGGGCAAAACCCGCTAGGGTGGACCCATGTTACTCAGCAACTCCTGGGCTGCAAAACGCTGAGTCAGAAGTAGAGTGCTTGCAAGTCAAAAACCTGCTGACATTCCACCCAAAAGAGGAAGAAGCGTAACTGGCCTCAGAGCCCTTGTTGCAACCCATGCTGGGTTGGGGAAAGAGCGTGGCCTTGGCTTGATAACTCTTCTCCCACCAGGCACTACCACTGAGCAGTTCTGGCTTGTCCACAACCACCTCTGTTTGCTAAAGGGCAAACTGGGAGGCTAAAGTCCCTGCTGCAAGTAAGTGTCTATCTCTGAAGGCAGCTTCACAGTTAGCCTGCCTCAGGCCAGGCAAGGCTGGCAAGGAAAGAACAGACAGAGAACGGGTCAGAGGGAGGTCCTAGTGGCTGCCTGCAGTGGGGGCTAGAACCCTTCCTCTGCAATGTTTGTTTGTTCCCATATAGGGTTTCTCTGTTATAGCCCTGGCTGTCCCTGGAACTCGCTTTGTAGTAGCTGAGGCTGGCCTTGAGCTCAGAGATCCGTCTGCCTCTGCCTCTGCCTCCTGAGTGCCGGGATTAAAGGTGTGTGCCATCACCTTGTGGCAATAAGCAGCTAGTTTGGGAGAGTAGCGCACAGCACTCCACACCCAGAGGGCAAGGTGAAGCCCAGCAGGCACTACCATGCCTCAAACAGCTAGGGAGAGATCACCCCTACTTCCAAGGTCCAACTCTTAACACAACCACAGGAAAGGCCTTCCTCCTTCCTGCAACCGAGGCCTCAGCATCCAGCCCTGGCAGTGCCTTCCAAACCCAGAAGCAGCAGGGCCAATAGGAAGTGTACAGGAGGGCAGTATAGGAGAAAAGCTGTCTGCACAAACCAGCTGGCAGTGCTGGCTGTCCCAGGAGGGTCAGGAGTCCACAGGTGGTCCACCCATGCAGGCTTGAGGGCTCCCAGCCAGGGCATCAAACCGAACCTTCTTGATGAGCCCAGTGCCTTGCTTGGCATGGTTTAGGTTTAGAAGCCACACATACCCTCTGATAAGCTCCTTCTCCATCTCAGGATGGTGTTCAGTTCATTTAGTGGCAATGGGTAAATTAGTTTTGGTTTGGTTTTTCAAGACAGGGTTTTTCTCTGTGCATCCTTTGGAGACCAGGTTGGCTTTGAACTCACAGAGATCCACCTGCCTCTGCCTCCCGAGTGCTGGAATTAAAGGCGTGTGCCACCACGCCCAGCTAGTTTTATTTTTTGTTTTTTTCAAGATAGTGTTTTGCTGTGTACCCCTGGCTGTCCTGGAACTCGCTCTGTAGACCAGACTAGCCTTGAACTCAGTCCCAGAGACCTCTGCCTCCCAAGTGCTGGGATTTAAGGCATGCACCACCACCTCCCAGCATGAACTAATTATTTTTGGTTATCCCATTTATAGGTCTTTTGGTCAAGCATTTTAGTCATGGAATAAGATAATTTTATATTAAAATATTATCCTTACTCGTACTTTCCCCATACATATTATTTCATGTGGCTATTGTACAATTGGGTTAATTTTCTTAGTAGGACTTTCAATGCCTTTAGTATGCTAACCTGAATCCTTCTCAGTTCTAGGGATGGAAAGGCTTTCTAGGTCGGCCAGGCTTTCAAGGCTGAGCCATATTGGGGGCCTATCATGTGGGTGTCATAACCCTGGGCAAATTATTTATTTACCCTAAGCCTAGATTTTTCTAACTGTAAATGGGCACAATAATGCCTACTTCAGAGGACTACTATAAAGATTAGATGAAATAAGGGGAGCAGATTGCTTAGCACAGCATAAGGTATTAAATTATGCTAATAAGTATAAACAATATATTTGGCCTTCACACCAGAACAAATGGACACGGGTGCAAAGAAATTTCCAGTAACAGAGCATCCACAGCACTGTCCTGGTCTCCATTGCGGGCCTCTTAGGCTGATGGGTTTCCCCACGAACCCCCACTTACTATAAGAAACGTGAGAATCCCGCAGAAGCACTGTGTGTGTCGCAGGAGCGAGGGTGGCCAGGGGGTGGGCACGCAGAGGACACTGTAGTGGCCACTGGGTGGAGAATAGTTCGACAGGGTGCCGGGACGCGACAACCCCGGCGCGGCAGGACTGTGCGAACGACAGAGCCGAGCTGTCGGTATCCCGGGTCGCCACGTTCAGAAGGCGTCATGTCCCGGAGGGCAAAGCCCAGGAACCTGGGCCTGCGCTGCCACTGGCCTCTCTTCGGGGTAAACAACGCTCCCGCTCCGAGATAGCGCCGCCCCAACCGCCGCGCGCAGCAGCTGACAGCGCCCCCCAACCCGCGCGCACCCCGTTCGCCCCCCGGGATACCTGCGAGACCCCCCATTGCCGCAGTCCCCGGCTGTCGGTAGACCACTGTCCAGACGAAGAAGATGGAGAAGCCGGCCACGGAGCTGAAGCCGGAGTAGGCGGCGCGGAGGCCAAGCTGCAGCCGGGACGGGGCCATGGGGCAGCGGAGGAGCAGCGTCGCCGAGTCAGGTGCAGGGCCCGAGCGGGAGCCCTAGCCCCAGCCGGAGCCCGAGCCCGAGCCGCTGCCGCCCGGCGCTCCGCCCCCAGCCCGCCCCCGGTGCCGCCGGCACAGCGCCCTCCCCGGCCGGAGGCCGCTGGCGACACAAACTTGACCTGGGCACCGCGGCTTTGCCAACGCCGGCGACCCCTGGTGGAAGGGCAGAGTCCTGGGCTCATCCCCAGACCCCTAATCTGTCTACTTAGCAGATCCTTTGCAGGCCTGGAAATATGTCCTTACCCGAGCCAGCTACAATGATCACTTTTTAATTTTTAAAACATTTTTGAATTTTTTGAGATGGTGCCTCTCCTTGTAGCCTTGGCTGTCTTGGAATTCCCTATGTAGGTCAAGCTGGCTTGGAACTCATTAGAGACCTGCCTGCCTCTTCCTCCTGAGTTCTGATATTAAATTTTGAATGGAAAACACAAACGCATAGAAAATTTAAGATCAAAATTTCTAGGTAAGAAGCAAAATGTGTGGACAAAAGGGAATATTCTGGGACACACTGCAGCTTCCACAATGAGATTTTATTTTTTATGCTGGGAGAGATTGCAAGGGTGGAGGGTGGGTCTGAGGGGAGGTGGGAGATGATAGGGAACAGGGTACATGACGTGAAATTCACATAATAAAATTTTTTTCAAGAAAAAAGTTTAAAAAAAAATTTCTAGCTAAGATGATAGAAACTAGCCAAGTGCAGTGGAGCTTGCCTTTAAACCCACAGAGGCAGCAGAGGACCTCTGAGGTCAAGGGCAGCCAGAGCTAGATTATAAGACATACTGACAAAAACAAAACAAACAAGGAAAAAACATTAACTGTGCATGATGGTCTACACCTATAATCCTGGCACTTATGAAGTTGCCAAGGCAAGGGGATAGCATTGGGACACTTTTGAGAAACACACACACACACACACACACACACACACCCGGGGAACTGATTTAATTCCCTGATTCCCCCCAAAATTAAATAAATAAAATAAAAAATTGAAAACCCAAAATAGTGCAACATACAATTAATATATTAATTCTTTCTACCAGCCAAGCGGTGGTGGCACACGCCTTTAATCCCCGCACTCACTAGGCAAAGGCAGGCAGATCTCTGTAAACTCAAGGCCATCCTGGTCAACAGAGTGAGTTCCAGGACAGCCAGAGCTACACAGAGAAACCCTGTCTCGAAAACCCAAAATAAAGGGGGAAAAAAAATCTTTCTACGCATATTCCCAACCAGTGGGTTCCCAGGAAAAGTCAAAGCAGAAGCCAAATTCTGTACTCCAGGATCGGAAGTTGTCTGGCACCTCATTTGCACAACGTAAGTAACTCATATTCCCTGAACTCCTTTCCTTCACTGCAGCAACAATGACTACAAAGTGAATGGTCCAAAGCAACATGAATGTACTATAGTCCATAGGACAAGGGTCCAAATAGAACTGTCACTGGTCTAAAAGCAAGGGGACTCCTGGGCTGCCTCCCCAGGGAGGCTGTGGGGAGCAGCTGCTTCCCAGCTGCTCCAGCTTCCAGACAGGCTGAGACTCGTGACCCACTCCTCCCTCTTCCTCCCATAAGGAGCACAGTAATTCACAATAGCCTCCCTATCTCAGAATACTTAACTCCCTCAATTCGTTGAATCTCATCCAGTAAGGTACTCACTCACAGCTTGTAGGGACTCAGATGTAGCCATCTTGAAGGCTGTTTCTCGGCCTGGTTTCTCACCCTTCTAGAGCATCAGCTCTGTGTGGTGCCAGTTTCGCTGACACCCACACCTAGAGCAGCATGTCAGGCAGCCAAACCCCCTGAATAAACATCTGTTGAACAGATGACCGTGAATGACTGAGGCAAGCATTAAACACCAACCAAGGGGTTTGCGCACACAGTGTAAGTAGGAAAGCTCCACACACAAGCAAGTGATGTAAATCACATTTGCCTCACTTCAAAATAATCTGGGGTTGGGGACAGCTCTTAAAATATCCAAATTAACCCAGTGCAACTTTTGCTTTTTCAAGTTTGAATGCTGAAGTGTTTTTTGTTTGTTTTGATTGGTTGGTTTGGGTTCCTTTTGAATTTTGAGACAAGGTCTCACTGTGTAACCGAGTCTGGGTTTGACATTGCTTTGTAGCCAAGGCTGACGTCAGAGTCAAGATCCTACAGCCTGGCCTTCAGGCTGCTAGAACTGCTTGGCTGGAATGTTTTTGTTTTTTTAAAAGATTTATTTATTTATTTATCAGTGTTCTGTCTGCATGTATGCCTGCAGCCAGAAGAAGGCATCTGATCTCATTCTAGATGGTTGTGAGCCACCATGTGGTTGTTGGGAATCGAACTCAGGCCCTCTGGAAGAGCAGCCAGTGCTCTTAACCTCTGAGCCACCTCTCCAGCCCTGGAGTGTGTTTTTAACAAGGGATGATTTTGATGCACAAGCTCATTTCAACTGTCTTTTGGGTGGCATGTGGAGATTAGGCGTTCATCACCAAAGGAAAAGAGACTTGAGACCCAGAACGTAGATTACCGTAGACAGCCTCAGGGCTGGCCAGGTTGGGACCAGTGGGACGTGTCCTTCCCACTTCAGGACAGTGGTCACTGTGGCTGTAAAATGGAGACAGGCAGCTGCCGTACCCACTTCAGAGAGTTCTGAGGAGCAGCTGGTTGCTTGGCCGACTTCCTGGCACACCATGAGTTCTCAGGGAAAGCCAGCAAGTGTGATTAGTCGCAGCCAAAGGCCGGCCTGGCAAGGGGCTGGTTCAGGCGGAGACCGAGGGGCAAGAGGGAACTGATTCTAGAAATATTTAAGCCATTTTAACCGAAAAAGTCAGGTATCCATTCATTCCCACTGTGAGCATTGGAGCCTGTTGAGGAGCTTGTGTGGGGAGCACAGGGTTGTGCAAGAAAGTAACAAGAAATGATTACATAACAGTAGCCTGGGGCCCAGGCTACACAAAGAGGACAAGACTAGGCTGAAATATGTATGTATATGGGAAAATATGGGGAAGTAGAGAGCTATGAAAGGGCTGGAGGGTCTGGTAGAGCCAGAGGGCTAGCTTCACAGTTTGCTGGTCAGGTCTCCTAATAACTCATGGCTACCCAAAATAACTTCCAGCCACAAAGAAAACAGTCTGTATCTGCGCTGTGCAGGGAGGGCCCCTAGTCACACATGGCCTCTGAGTGGTTGATATATGGCTGTTTGGTCTCCGAGCTGAGTTTTTACTTACGTCTAATTTTAATTAAAGTAGTTGCATATGGCTGGGCGGTGACAACATTAGGCAGCACAGCTTGAAACACTCAGGACTCCTGTTGTTCCACCAATCTACAGGGACGGACGACCCCCGCCTACGCCTGTCATAAACACTCAGATGTTAAGAGCTCGCTAGAGTAATGTTGCAAGTTACTAATGCTGTGACAAAGACTGTCTATTGTCAACATCAAAAAAGGGTCACATGATATGAGCTACATACACCTTAAGGAGATAAGTTAGGCTGTCATATCTAGATTTATAAAAAAAAAAAAAACCAAAACCAACTTTTTTTTTTTGTTTGTTTGTTTTTTCAAGATTTATTTATTATGTATACAGTGTTCTGTCTGCAGGTATATCTGCAGGCCAGAAGAGGGCACCAGATTTCATTATGGATGGTTGTGAGCCACCATGTGGTTGCTGGGAATTGAACTCATGACCTCTGGAAGAGCAGCCAGTGCTCTTAACCGCTGAGCCATCTCTCCAGCCCTTTTTTTTTGGTTTTTTGAGACAGGGTTTCTCTGTGTATCTCTGGCTGTCCTGGACTCGCTTTGTAGACCAGGCAGGCCTCGAACTAACAGAGATCCGCCTGCCTCTGCCTCCCGAGTGCTGGGAGAAACTTCTTGTAGAGGGGAAACACTTGCACTGCTATTTCTAGGGGTGTGCTGACCAGTTTTACGTCAATTTGGCATAGCTAGGGGGACACTCAATTGAGAAAATGTTTCCCTAAGATCCAGTTGTACACTCAGCAGGCAGAGGCAGGTGGATCTCTGTGAGTTTGAAGCCAGCCTTGTCTACAAAGGGAGTTTCAGGACAGCCAGGGCTACACAAAGAAACGCTGTCTCAAAAAAAAAAAAAACAAACAAACAAAACAAAAAAGGAAAAATGATCCAGCTATAACTGGGCAGTGGTGGTGTACACCTATAATCCCAGCATTCGGGAGGCAGAAGCAGGTGGATCCCTGAGTTCAAGGCCAGCCTGGTCTACAAAGTGAATACAGAACAGTCAGGGATACACAGAGAAACCCTGTCTAGGGCAAGGAGGGGGAGATTCAGCTGTAGGGCATTTTCTTAATTAGTGATTGATGATGGAGGATTATGGTTAGGGCCATCCCTGGGCTGGTGGTCCTGGGTTCTTTAAGAAATTAGAGCCGGGTGGTGGTGGCACACGCCTTTAATCCCAGCACTTGGGAGGCAGAGGCAGGCAGATCTCTGTGAGTTCAAGGCCAGCCTGGTCTACAAAAGCGAGTCCAGGACAGCCAGAGCTGTTACACAGAGAAACCCTGTCTCAAAAAACCAAAAAAAAAAAAGAAATTAGTCTGAGCAAGTTATGATGAGCAAGTGAACAAGCAGCACCCACCCCTTCATGGCCTGTGCATCAGGTCCTGCCTTCAGGTTCCTGCCCTGTTTGAGCTCCTGTCCTGAAGGTGTACCTTTGAACTATTTATTTATTGATATATTAATATCTCTATTCACCTTCCAACCCACCAACCCAAGGTATGGAAGAAAGGATATTAATAGAGTATGTAGACTTCTTTAGTCGTAGGTCCTTGGGGTGATTCGTCAGCACTTGTAGCCAAAACAGCATACACAGGAACAAGTACAATTAGCAACAAGAACACAGCAATCAGCACCAACGGGAACACAGCTAACCAGGAAACAAGCAGCAATTTTGGGGAGCACCAGCAAGGACAAGCGAAGAAGCAGCGGATTTCGAGGCCCCAAGTGGGGCCCAACCTGAACCCATCCCATCCCAGGCTATGATCTTCAGCAAGTCTCCGTTGGCAGCAGCAAACTATGGCAAAGCAAAGTTTTGGAATCTGTCAAAGCAATGATGGGAAGTGATGCCAAGTAAGAAAGTCCTCCGTGTTTCTAGGGCCTCCGTTAATACCGCCTCAAAATCTGCACAAGGATGCTCTCCAATGAGCCAACCTCCGCACAAGGCGCTTCCTGTTGACCAAGATCAAGAGCTGTACAAGGAGTCTGTCCATCAAAGGATGTTTTCCAGCAACAAGCAGGTTCGTCACACATGACAGTTTGTGGCCAGCAAAACATCACTCGCTCTGCCATCAGGATGTTTTTCATGCCCCTCTCACAAGTCTGCTTTTCAGTGGTGGACAAAGCACCCCCACATCCCCACATGCTTGAGACCAAAACAAAAACCACATCCATTCAACACAACTGTGTTTCTAAAGAAATCAAAACTTCCACCACACTCATCTGATTTTCTTCAGTGACGAACAGTTATGTGGAAGTGTAAATGTAAATTATAAACTATATTTATTAGTAATTATTAACACCCACCACCCAACCAGCCCTAACGCTTTAGAAAGGATACCAATCCAGATGGCCTTAGGGGCAGGTCTTTTGAGGGCAACTGGTCCGCAGTCTGTCTGCAGGGACTCTACAATAGCAGTCACTCAGTGTGTCACCTGCCTCTGGTGTTGTTATGGCAGCCTCAATTCTGCTTGGGGTCTGTAATAGAAAATTTTTATTTATAACATTTATATTTTATTAATACTTAACAAACACTTCTAAAACACCTATATTCCAATACCTAATACCTAAAGCCTAATGCCTATAAACACTTAATATCCAAGAACAGCTAACCAACCCTATCTTAATTTTCTTAAAAAGATATTCATAACCTTAGCGTAGGTCCATGAGGGAAAACTTGATTTTTGCAATCTGGCAGCCACAGCAGACAGTCCCTTTAGGCTTAGCATCTGTTGGGCCTAACTTTGTCAGTTTGCTGGGTCAGTTTATTTCAACCACTAGATTATAACCAGCTTATAAGGTCAGCCTGTTTTAACCACTAAACTTGAGGTCGGCTTCCTCCATCAGCTGAGACTTGTTTCTATAGTCAGGTCTTCAGTTTGTGTATGGTTCACGGCCTACTGTTCCTCCATGGGGCCTCCAATATCCGCCCATCTCGCTCAATATCCTGGCATTTTCAGGATATTGAACAGGCGTCTTTAGTGTCCAGTTTTTAAGAACTCTCTCTCTCTCAGCAGGTTCTATGCCATGCCTTTTCTGACAGCCTTTTTGGGCTGGCTTATGGGATGTGCCTCAGGCTGTTGCAGCCTAAATGCTGACAAATGGCATACCTTGCTGTGCACTTCTCCAGCATACACTGTCTTCTCAGTCCATGAGGGCAAGAGGAAGAGAGCGCCTTGTGGAGCTCTCTGGTTTATATATAGCATCGTCTTGAGATCCTTGGCGGTCTTGAGGGCCCACGAGGGCTTCTCATGGCAACTGATGTCATCTGCGGCTTGTGCGGTTTCTTAGTGACTCCCCTTCTCACAGAGCTGTGGCCTCAACTCTGATGGGCTCTGCCCATCTCGGCTCCAAGTTCAAGGGACACCAAGCTCCTCCTTTATGTGCTGCCCTTTATCTGCATACTAATACACTAAAGAGAACTAACTTCTACCACCAGGGTCAGCCCCTGGCTCTCTCAGTGACCACCAAACTTACTGTGTCACATGGCCTAGTCCTTGGTATCACCACTGGCAGTTGGCACACATCTGCTTTGCACCTCTGTCTCTCGAGAGCTCCCTCTTTTCTGGGCTCTGCTGCCACACCCTAAAGTAGGGGGTTGCTCTTGAGGTAACTCGAGGTTCCCTGGTGGATTTCGAGGGTCTGAGGCTTTGTAGCAGGGTGCTAACTCTCGGTCCCTGCAGTCACACTCCTCAGCAGGGTGATGTCTGCATGTTTCTCTTTGGTCCTGGCTTTTATAGCTCCAAAATGAGGCTTCACCTGGCTGGAGCCCAATCTGGGCTCTGCCCACCTTCAGCCAAAATGAGGCAGTGTCCAGCAGCTGAACAAGCAAGGCTAAGCCAAAAGCCCTTTTTCAGTTTCCTGGGCTTTCACTAATTATGTATACAAGGTGCCTTTTCATTGGTCCTCCCAAGGTACATCTGTTGCCTAGGATCATGTGTGCTGCCCGGTGTTTCCCACAAATCATATACTTTCTTTTAAGAGACTGTCCTTCAGAAGCCTGCACATATTCACTAAAGAATTCTAACTCCCAAGAAATTAAAACCAAGAAACCAAATAATCCAATCAAAAAATGGGGGACGGAGCTAAATAGAGAATTCACAAAGGAGGAATCCCTAATGGCCGAGAGACACTTGAAGAAATGCTCAACATCCTTAATCATCAGAGAAATGCAACTCAAGACGACTCTGAGATTCCATCTCACACCTTGTAGAGAGCTGCGACGTGCCGCGCCTTAAAGATGGCGCTGGTCTCCGCCTTCCACCAGCCCGACGGTGAGCGCTCTCGGTGGTAAACAAGTCCATATTTGGCAAAGACCGC
>CAJQZJ010033609.1:1575965-1603996 GCA_907164525.1 Lophiomys imhausi | reverse complement strand
TTTTGTGAGTTGCGTCATTCCTTGCTGGACAAGGGGGGACGCGACAACACCTGTCAGAATGGCTAAGATCAAAAGCTCAAATGACAGCACATGCTGGTGAGGGTGTGGAGAAAGGGAACACTCCTCCATTGCTGGTGGGAATGCAGGCTTGTGCAACCACTATGGAGGTCAGTATGGCAATATCTTAGAAAACTTGGAATAGCTTTGCCACAGGACCCAGCCATACCACTTCTGGGTATACACCCAAATGACTCCTCACCAAATCACAAGGAAGTTTCCTCATCTAAGTTCATAGCAGCCTTATTTGTAATAGCTAGAAACTGGAAACAACCCAGATGTCCCTCAACTGAAGAATGGATTAAAAAACTGTGGTACATCTACACAATGGAATATTACTCAGCTATCAGAAACAATGAAATTATGCAATTTGCAGCCAAATGGATGGAACTAGAGAAGCTCATCCTGAGTGAGCTAACCCAGACTCAGAAGGATGCACATGGCATCTATTCACTTATAGTAGGATTTTAGCTATATAGTACAGGATATCTATACTACAACCAACACACCAAAGGGAACATGGACATAGACTTTTTATTTTTATTTGTTTGTTTGTTTGTTTTTTAGTTTTCTCTCCCTGGCAGTGAGACACTTTTCACTGGTGGTACTGCCTTGTAGGCCCCCAGTGTATGAGGAGGCTCTTTGCCCTCATATGACTTCTGAACTGGGGTGAGGGACTGTTATGTAGGGACACTCCACTCCAGAGGAGTGGGATGGAAAGGTTAGGGGGTAGAGGGTGGGAGGGCGGGGCTGGGAAGGGGGGAAAGAGGACAATATGATGGAGATGTAACCTGAAGTAACAAATAAATAAATTTATTTATTAAAAAAAAAGAATTCTAACTTCCATCACATGGAATTGTCAGCCAAATGATCCCTTTCTTCCCAGCTTGCTTTTGGTCACCGTGTTTCGTCACAGCAATAGTGATACTGACTAAGACAAGTGGTATAGATAACTGAGATCTTCTCTGGAGAGAGACTGTGGACTAGGGGAAAGGAAGAACTGTGGAGCCTCAAAGCACATGGGTGGGTAGGTCTCTCTCATACACACTCACACACACACATGTGGTAGGTTTAGTGTTAGCATATAATAGCATAGGGAACTTGGAATAAGGCTGGACTTTAAGATAAAAGACTTACTTCTGAAGTGACATGTCCTTGGGAGCTCACCAAGGACCGAGGACCTCTGTGATCTTAGGACTGGGGGCAGGACATGCTCCCCTGAGGCACCCGCCCTCAGAGGTCTCCAGACTGCCTGCCAATTCATGCCCCTTTGCAAAAAGCTCTTGAAAAGACTGAGCCCAGGGGCAGAACTTGAAAGGCCTGCGAAAGCTTCTGCTGAAGATATTTAAGTCAAGATTCAGGTAGACAGAGCTGCTGCGCTTCTCTCCTCTGCCTGTCTCACCATCTTCCTCATCTGATAGAGAAATTCCTATCACGGACACCGGGAGGTTTTGCCCTCTTGTGTCCCCCAGCCAGCCGCGCGGGAGTTATCTCCCTTCGGGGCTCAGGAACTTGGTTTGGAAATGGAAGTCCTTATAGACCTAAAGCATCTGAATAGGTGACTCTTCTAGGAGCCCAAAAGGTTTGGATCTATTGATAGCTGAAACAATTATTACAGGCCTGGGACATCTGAATAGGTGAACCTGGGAGAGTTTTCATATGCTAAATAATTGGTCTCTAAAACCGCTGAGACGATTCCTGCTTGATAAACTGTCTTGGGATCTGAAATTCAGAGACTTTAAGACTAAGAATTGTATGAAGACCAGCCATCCATACGGACCCATGCTCAGAGGAAAATATCCTTTTGAGAAACTGTAGGTTAATGTTAAATGTTTGTATTAAGTTTTAGGTGCTAGGTTTCAGAGTTAGGGTTTGGGTTTAGAATTTAGGAATTTTATAGACAATTGTTAGGTAATTGTTAAGTTTTAATAAATATATGTGTGATAAATAAAAATTTACTGTTACACATACATAACACACAGACACACACACCATGTGCGCAAACGCATGCATGCACATACATGCACATATGCGTGCGCGCACACACAGATATCTTCCCTCATCAGCTTCCCTTCTGTGTTATTCAGAAAGCAGATGCCCATCCCAACCAGACAGTCATTCTCCTTGTGTGCATCAGAGACCAACAATACCTACATGCCTCTTCAGGCATTTCACCTACTATTTAATACAAGAACTCAAGAGGCAGAAGCTGGCAGGTCTCCGTGAGTTCCAGGACCGCCTGATCTACATAATAGGTTGCAAGGCAGCCAAGACTACTGTAGTAGTTTGGTTAGGAATGGCCCCAATAGACTCATGTGTGTGGATGCTTGACACAAAGGCAGTGGTATTATTAGAGGGTGTGCCCTTGTTGGAGGAAGTGTGTCACTGTGGAGGCAGATTTTGACGTTTTATATGCTCAAGCTAGACCCAGTGTGGCACTTTGTCTCCTGCTGCCTGTGGATCAAGAATTCTAGCTCCTCCAGCACCATGTCTGCCTGTACATTGCCATGTTTCCCACCACAATGAAAATGAACTAAGCCTCTGAAATTGTAAGCCATTCCCAATTAAATGTTTTCCTTCTGTAAGGGTCTAAGAATCGCTGAAGGAAGACCCCAGACTCAAATGGTATGCAAAAACAGAGAGTGTTTATTCTGCGGAAACAACCAGCATGCTGGGGTCGACCATTCATACAAAATGAAGATGACCCTTGACAGAAGCTCATAGGCTTCTTTTAAGACTCTTGGGGTAATTCTAGCTGTAGCTACATGACTCTCGTTGGGATTGGCTGGTACCCATGGTGAGAGAGATAATTGTATAATTTTGATTCGTCCCAATGTTGAAAGAGGAAAGATTACCTTATAGGAACTTTTTTTTTTGTCCAACTTTAGCCTCTGACCAGATACTAGATGGAGGGATTATCTAAAATGGAGTAAGTCAGGTATTCTCACTTCATAAGAGTTGCCATAGCCAGGCATGGTGGCACACCACATTAATCCCACCACTCGGGAGGCAGAGGCAGGCAGATCTCTGTGAGTTCAAGGCTAGCCTGGTCTACAAAGTGTACAAAGTGAGTCCAGGACAACCAAGTATACACAGAGAAACCCTGTCTTGAAAAACCAAAAAAAAAAAAAAAGAGTTGCCATGGTCGTGATGTCTGTTCACAGCAAAAACTGTAAAACAGCTACAGAGAGACCCTGTCTCAAATATATATAAATGACAGCACATGTCATTCCTAGGTGTGATAACTCCAGAGGATGTGTGTGAAAGTGGTCATTGTGAAAGACCCTGTAGGTCAGGAGAAAATTAATGGGGCAGAGGCACTCAGTCCCTCTGTCCCTCCAGGTCGCCCCTGGACCCTAACAGTGAGTGTTTGGTGCATCTTCATTAGGTTGTTCTGTTGAGATTTGGGGTTGCTTCTATCATCAGCCTTATCATTATTCCACTTCAGGCCATCTAAAGAACATTTGTCTTGACCACCAATCTCTAAAGTCATTTTTGAGTTTGCCCCCCAGTGCTAGCAACTCCCTTTTGCAGACATCCTGCCTCCTAAGAAATTCCTTCCTGCCCCCTCCCTGAAAGGCACATTCCAGACATTTTTCATCCTCCACAGGGCTAGGGCTGCACCCACTGAGCTATCTTCCAGACAACTGAGTTAACTGGTCTTGTGATGGCTTCTTCCCCTCTTTACTCAGTTCCTCACAAAGGAAACTCTCATGTTCCCTGGAGGTACATCCTTGTTTACTGAGGCTCTGAACCGAAATCCAGGCGTTATTCTTGAGTCTCCCCCTTCCCGAGCCTCCCATGCAATGCCTTAGCAAATCTGGTTGAATCTATCCTGTTCTCTCTCTGCATCCCAGAACCACCATCATGATCACCTGCCACAGCCTCCTAGCTGACCCCATTTGCTCATTTCCTTTGAATCCTATTTCTGCCCAGCACCACAATGGTAAGTTAATTACCACCAAAGCTGGTAATCCCAGCTTCCATCCTTGCATAGCTTCCCATAGCTTGTAAGTAAACTAATTAGCATTTTGCCAGCTCCTACCAGCCCCACTTGCTCACTGAGGAGACTTTCTTTCTTTTGGCTTTTCTGGATAGGATTTCTCTGTGTATCCATGTGTCCTGGACTCATTTTGTAGACCAGGCTAGCCTTGAACTCACAGAGATCCTCCTGCCTCTGCCTCCTGGGCAACTGGGATTAAAGACGGGCGCCACCCCGCTCGCCCTGAGGTAGGTTTCTTAAATGTATCATATTTGTTCCTAGCCCTAAGCCTTTGTGCTATGTGTCCAGAAAGCTCTTTGAATGTTCCTAAGATTGGTTTGTCATCATTCTGAAGAGCCAGCCTGCCCCATCTTAGGCTTGAAAACCATCTTATAAGATGACAAACTAGGTTTATTCCTGTTTATGATTAAACCTCTGTTTCTCAAGGAGTGGGATAGGCCTTACCTATAATCTTAACTACAAATGGTTCTGTACTGCCTGTTCCAGAAATGGCAATCATGTCTTCATTTCAAAAAGCTGTTTATGTAAGTCTACAAGCGTTTGCACTAGCCTGACCTCTGACCTCAGGGGTCTTTCAGGGTCCTTAATTGCTTACATCATCACCTGCCAACAAATCCCAACACCAGATGGCATCTGGCCCGATTAAGTCTGCCCCCCATCTTTCCCGGTCTCTTCCAGTTTCCTGGAGCCTCTCTTCTTCTGTTCCTGTTTCCTTATGCCTCCTTCTTCCTCTCTTTCTTTCCCACATGGCTCTGCCTCCATTCCCTGCCCTTCCCCCTCCCTTAACCTAATAAACCTTATACCGGACCTGTTGCGTGGCATGGCATGATTTCCTCGGGAGTACACCTTGGCAAGGCCCCGCCATGGCGTACCTCCCCACCGCTGCTGTGCCACCTGCCACATTATCATAACAGTTTATAACCATCTTGCAACTCAACCTTTGTTTCATAAGGTTATATGACCACCTATGACCAACCTATCTTGTTATGCCCACCTTACAGCTGTGGCTTTGTTTCAAGAGGGACTAACTTGTCATGCTTTATGATTCTGCTCCTGTAACCCTGCCTATTTTGCCCGCCAAATCGCCCATTTGGAAACCCCCTACCCCTGAGCTATAAAAACCTTGTCTTCTTCACATCTGATGCTGACCTCTCGATCCCTGCCTTAAAGTGAGGCAGCCCAAGTACATAAATAAACAAGCTTGCTTTAATGAATTTGGCCATGATGGGTTGACAGTCTTCTCCTCCCATCTTTGCGATTAACACATACAAGTCTCAGCTCAAATGTTCCTTCTTCAAAAAGGCTGTTTTCAACCTTTATGACCCCCTCTCTAAAATAAGACATCCCCACAACACCTTCCACTCTCTCAAGTTCTTTCTGTTCAGCCCAGCCACCATTTCCAAATGTGGTGGCCACCAACCAAGACATTAGTGTGGAGCTCAGAGAACAGGATTGGTGCTCTCTTTCTACCACGTGGGTCGCAGGGATTGAATTTTGGTCATCAGGCATGGCACCAAGCACCTTTAATTGCTAAGCCATCTTGATGGCTGACTTTTCCTGCTTTACAAGTAAAAGCCATACATCCCACTCGGTCTAGAGCACAGGTTCTGAACCTGTGGGTCGTGACCCTTTGGTAGGTTTAATGACCTTTTCACAGGGATTGCCTAAGAACATCAAAAGCCACAGATATATGGGTGGGAGGGTGGTACTGAGAATGGTTGAGGGTGGGGGTTGTGATGGAGATATGACTTGAAGTAATAAATGTAATTTTAAAAAAACCCATAGAAGCCGGGCAGTGGTGGCGCACGCCTTTAATCCCAGCACTCGGGAGGCAGAGGCAGGCGGATCTCTGTGAGTTCGAGACCAGCCTGGTCTACAAAGCGAGTCCAGGACAGCCAGAGCTACACAGAGAAACCCTGTCTCGAAAAAACAAAACAAAACAAAAAAAAACAAAAAAAACCCATAGATATTTACATTACAATTCATAACAGTAGCAAAAACAAACAAACAAAAAAACCAAAAAACCAGTTATGAAGTAGCAATGAAAATAACTTTATGGTTGGGGTTCACCACAACATTGAGGAAGTGTCTTAAAGGGTTGCAGCATTAGGAATGTTGAGAATCACAGGACTAGAGAAAGCCACAAGTTAATCCTCCTGTTTCCTAGGTGCCCTGGTAGGGACTGAGCAATAATTAAGGGAGGAAAGGCTAGCTGTCCCATACAGAGTTATTCCATCCTGGCTCTAGGGGGCAACCTTCCCCAGCCTTGCACCTTCACACTTGGCTATGTGGGTCCACTACAACTTTGTAGACCTGAACTTAGCTTGTGAATTCTTGAATTCTTCTGCCCAGATCTTACCTCATCACCCTGTCCTCCCCTACCCCTGAAAAGTTCAAACCTGAAGCTCTTGGTTATGGCAGCCTGATACTGTGTCTGACTCCGGAGGGGAACCTTGCTTTTTCTCTCCACTTCTGTAGCTCCATCTTCCTCCTGAGGTCTGGCTGGTGGACCAGAAAGCTTCAGAAAGAACTGGCCTAGAAGGGGCACTGCAGGTGTCTGGTTACAAGGAGGGCCCCAGTCACTGACCACCCCAGTTTTGATGCTCCAAGAATGACCTAGATTCAGGGGGTATCTTGACCCTAGGATGATGCTCTCCAGACCTTTGCCCCTGGAACGAGATCTTACAGCTGAGGTAGCACCGGTTGAAATCTACCCTCATACTGAGCCCCCACTTGTCTCCATACCTGAGAGCCTAGAGCGATGGTTTTTCTCTTTAATACAGTTCCTCATGTTGTATTGACCCCCAACCATAAAATTATTTTCATTACTACTTCATAACTGTAATTTTACTACTGTTCTGAATTGTAATGTAAATATCTGTGTTTTCTGATGGTCTTAGGAGACCCCTGTTAGATTCCCTCCCTCACGAGGGTCGCAACCCACAGCTTGAGAAACACTGGCCTACAGGTTCTTTCAGAAGCAGGATGATGGGTGAAAAGATGCCAGGCAGAACTGGCCTTTCGACAAAAGCTAAAGGACACTGAAGGAATGGGAGGACATTATTACCACTGTAGCAGCCAAGGAAGAGTAATCCCAGCCATAGGACCAATTCCAATCTCTCCTTCCCTTTTCCTTGGGCGTGGGGAGTACCGAAATATGGGAAGCAGAGGGCAGGTAAATCCTGTGCTTACCTTAGTATGCAGCCTGGGGCCTATGGGGCTGATTCACCAGTGTGAGTCTCGGGAGGCTGATGCTGTGAAGTGGAAGGGCAGCCACTAAAGTGAGGCACCGGGAATGATGAAGACTCACACTGAGACTGGAATTTGGGAGGGGTTCATTACATGAACAACTCACCCGGAAGCTTCTTCCACCACAGGCAGATCCCTGCTCACGAGGGCAGCGGTGAGTAAGGGACTAGACATCTGTCAGTCTCTTCCATCTTCCAGAGGAGGGACCCATGAATGGCACCTGAGGGAGGTCTGAGTGGCCATACTTGATGACCCCTTCTGGGAGAGGAAAGGATGGGCCACCAATGCAGGGAGGCAGCAGAGGTAGGGCTAGGCCCTGAACTGGGTGGAAAGGCACAGAAAAATAGACCCATGGAGGAGTCACAAGGGACATGAAAAGGCCAGTAGAGGAAAAGGGGGACCTCACTGACCCCTCTCACCTCAGGGCAAGCCCCTCTCCCCGAAAATTGCTTTGAGCATGGGAGGAACACAGCCTGAATGAAGGAGAGCCAGTTAGTGGATAAAAGGTTTGCAGGGACCCCACAAGCCAATTCCTGCTCAATGACCACTGATGTTTTCCCTAAAGGACGCTTGGATAGTGTGTAGTACAGTGAGTGTCAGGCAGGGGTCAGGGAAGATGGGGCTCTGGGGAAAGCCTGACAAAGTTAGGACACTTGTAGAGAAAGCAACTCGGCAGTGGTTGTATTTTGTAACAGCTCCCAGGCCCATTAGGATGCTGCCATGAAGGCTGGAAGAGTCTGGGTCTGAACAGTCACAGAGACTAGCCCAGAATTGTG
The DNA here is from genome assembly GCA_907164525.1 of Lophiomys imhausi. Taxonomy (NCBI): domain Eukaryota; kingdom Metazoa; phylum Chordata; class Mammalia; order Rodentia; family Muridae; genus Lophiomys; species Lophiomys imhausi. The sequence goes on along the minus strand of CAJQZJ010033609.1, from coordinate 1,595,911 downwards.
GCCACTCCTGCAGTGTGTCTATATGGAGCATATGGCCAGCCTTCCCCTTCCCTGAAGATAAAGTACCCTGAGGAGGTGGAAGAGGGTGAGAACTGTCTGTAGTCCCAAGATTGGAAGTCTGAATAGCTGAGGCTCTCTCCATGGCCAGGCAAAGTAACCAGTGGAGGGCTCTCGGTTGGAATTATAGACTTCTCTTTGGCTATATGCTTCCTTCTCTGGCTTCCATCTTTGTACCTCCCCTGGTCTCTGATCAGGGCCTCTCTGAAGGGAGGAAACAGGGGCAGTAGATCTGGTGCCAGGAAGTCTTGGACTGTTCAACTTCCTCTCTGGCCCCAGTATTTCCTGAGGGGGAATTTGGGGGCAGGATTGGAACAGCTCTGAGGCTGGAAAGAGATTCTATTCCTGGCCTGAGTGCCAGATTGTCTTCTTTCCATGTTCCTCCTTCCTCCACTGCAGCCAATACTCTGGAGACAATTGGAACAACCCAGCAGGCAGGCCTGGATATCTCCAGAGGCCTACCTAACAGGACTTCTCTCCTGGGCTCCTGCAGCTGCCGCCTTGCCAGCTTCCAAAACCAGCAGGCAGGGAGGACTGGACAGAGGCCAAAGGCTCAGCATAGGTGAGGACTGGAACACTTGAGTCACTGGTTAAGGAAGTGTAGGAACACTGGGAGGAGGGGGTAGTCTGCAGGTGGCTAGCTGTCAGGGAGTGGGAGCAGTGTTAGCTGAGGAAGGTATAAGATACTGGAAGGAAGGAGAAAGGGAATCTAAGGGAAAGTGTCCAAAACTGGAGTAGCTAATTTCTTTTTTTTTTTTTTAGATTTATTTTATTTATTTTATGCATATGTGTGCTCTATCTGCATGTACACCTGCATTCCAGAAGAGGGCACCAGATCACATTGTGGATGGTTGTGAGCCACCATGTGGTTGCTGGGAATTGAACTCAGGACCTTTGGAAGAGCACTAGGCAGTGCTCTTAACCGCTGAGCTATCTCTCCAGCCCTGGAGTAGCTAATTTCTGAGCATTGACCATTCAAGGTCAAACACAATGTCTCCAGGACATTTGGTGCTCTCTCTGTCTCTCTCTGTCTCTCTGTCTCTCTCTCTCTGTCTCTCTCTGTCTCTCTGTCTCTCTCTCTCTGTGTGTGTGTGTGTGTCTGTGTCTCCTCTCTCCCTCTCCCTTCCTCCTTGAGAAGCAGGAACATGGAATAGGAAGCAGTGGCCAAATTCTGCATATTCATGTAACACGAAGTTTCCTAAGTAACTGACATGCTGTACACTTCAGGGCACCTCTAGACTTCCATCTTCTATACGCCTGTCTTTTCTTACCATTTCTCCACCCTTTGGCTTTTCAGTCACCCACCAGGATCTTGAGACGCAGCCAGAAGCATGTCTCTACTCATGCCCCAGCAAATTCCCTGCTTGTCCCCAGACCTGCCTGTAAACCCTTCTTGCTCATTTCCCAACCTAGAGAAGGCAGGAGCCAGCTTTCTTCTGCTCATATCATGGTCCAAAGTGGCCCATGAGTGGCTGCCTCTGACCTGCTAGTCCTCAGAAGGTCTGGCTTAGTGCCCATCAACATTCCAGCTCCTGGCCTCTACACCCACCCCAGGAATGGGCAGGAGAGGAGGTGAGCAACTGAACTGGAACCTCTACTGGGAGAAGGAGCCCAGGAAAAAAGTTAGAGGACTTCACAGAGCCAGGAGCAGAGTCCAGAGAAAGGGGGCCTGGGTGCTTGTCTTAGCCTTTCCCCATGGCTGCTTAGCCATAGCAGGGGCAGACGTCAAGGGACTCTGTGAGAGGGCTGGCATCAAGCCTTGACTTCTCCAGGATGTCATTTAGGGTCAGTCTCTAAGCTGCCTCTTTTTTCCAGTCCCACTGAAGGTCAAAGTTAAAGACATCTTCCAACCTCACACAGTCTAAGCCTTGTGAGAGGTGTCCGTAGCATAAGGTAAGAGCAGAGTGAGGAAGTACTGAGGAAGGAAACCCCTGAAAACAAACTGAGAGAACCCCTGCTCCACACCTGCACCCACAGTGCCCACAGTGGCACCATCTGGTGTCCAGGGTTCCACTTGACGTCATCTCTGTCCGTAATCACGGAGCATCTATTCACGCCAGATACTATGCTGGCGAGAGAGAATGATCAGATTAGCCTGTGAGGGAGATGAGAAGATAACCCCACTGGACTTTATGTTCCCAAAGCCTTGGTTGGTTGATTCTCTCTCTCTCTCTCTCTCTCTCTCTCTCTCTCTCCCTTTCCCTCTCTTTCTCCTCCTCCCTATCCCTTCCCCCTTCTCCCCTCCCTCCCTTCCTCCCACCTCTCTCTTTCTTTGAGGCAGGGTGTCTTGTAGCCCAGGCTGGCCTTGAACTTGCTATACAGCCGAGGACAACTTTGAACTTCTTTTTTTTAATTTATTTATTTATTGTATGTACATGGGTGCTCAATCTGCATGTACACCTGCAACCAGAAGAGGGAATCAGATCACATTGTGGATGGTTGTGAGCCACCATGTGGTTGCTGGGAATCAAACTCAGGACCTTTGGAAGAGCACTAGCCAGTGCTCTTAACCGCTGAGCCATCTCTCCAGCCCAACTTTGAACTTCTTATCCTCTTGCCTCCCACCTCCCTAGCTAGCGCTGGGATTATAGGCATGTACCACAACTTGTTTGCTTGGTGCCGGGGATGGATTCCAGCGCATCCTGCATGCTAGGCGAGCCCTCTTACCAACCAAGTTACCCCTGCCAGCCTCTTCCCAGAGTCGAAGGGTGGAATTTGCTACCCAGTTTCACAGCACAGTTCCTGGCAAGTGCAGTAAATGTCAAATGAATTCAAGATTCTTAAGAAAAGATGCTGACGAACTACAGTGGGAGGATGAAGGAAGGCAGACATAGCAATTAGGGATGGGGGAGGTGGCTGAAGACGAAGCAGATGGAAACACGGACTGCCATTAATAGCCCAGGTATGGCTCTCCGTTTGCTATCATTGTGACCTTGGGAAAGTTATTTTCACCTTTCTGCGCTCCAGTTCCCTCACTTGCAAATAAAAACTGCAAAGAAAGGAAACCGGTATTTATAAGATGGCCAGCACTAAGGTGAGTAGGCTGCCCACAGTCACTGGGCTGTAGCAGCAGCTGCAGTGAGGACAGATGCATGATTGCTTGGGTGTGGTAGGTGCCTGATTGGCTGTTGGAGAAAGGAGCGAGCTACCTTACGGGTTTATTGCTTAGACAGTGGCAGGACTCCAGGAGCTGAGAGGGAGGCAAATCAGGAGGAGGGGGAGGAGCCCCCTGGGGCAGGAAGGGAGGTTTGGACACGTGGAGTTTTAAGGCTACTGTACAAATCCAGGAAGCTGTGGGCTTAGCAGGTGCCGAGTCAGCCAAGAAGCCTAAGTGGAAGACACACAGTCCAGGGTCAAAGCCTTGTTCTCAGAAACCCTCCTCACCTATCCTACCTCCATGCCCAGTCCCCAGCAGAGCCACCATTTACCTGAAGAGACAGAAAGGGCTCTAGGGGGCTTTGCATCCTGGCAGAAGTTCGCCAAAGGTACAGCCTGTATCAAGTGGATTTGAAGAGCCTCTGACATGACCTGCCTGTTCCTCTCTGACCCCCAGAGCCAGAATACCCAGGGCTGGGGATATAACTCCTGATGTGGACTTTTCCTTTTGTAGGAGCGGTCCCAGTGTTTCTAAGGCAGGACTGTTGAATGGTAACGCCCAGGGTTAATGACCCTTTGGGTAGAATTATTCATTGCTCTACTACTCATGTGTTGGGAGACATTGGGCAAATTACTTAATGTCTTGGAGTCTCAGCTTCCTTGTCTGAAAACTGGGATAATGATAATGCCATTTTGCAGGATTGTTGTGACAATTAAGTGAGTGTATATGAAATACTAAGAATGGGGCCTAGGGGCTGGAGAGATGGCTCAGCGGTTAAGAGCACTGGCTGCTCTTCCAAAGGACTCAGGTTCAAATCCCAGCACGCACATGGCAGTTCACAGCTGTCTGTAATTGCTGGGTGTGGTGGTGCACGCATTTAATCCCAGCACTTAGGATGCAGAGGCAGGTGGATTCCCTGTGAGTTTGAGGCCACCTTGGTCTGCAGAGTGAGCCAGCCAGCCAGGATTACACAGAGAAACCCTGTCTCAAAAAGAAAGAAAAAAAGAATGAATGAATGAATGGGCCTAGTGCATGCTAAGTATAATTATTATTTATCTGTCTAGGGCTCCCATCAGTCATGCAATGACAGTCGGGGAGGGTGGATGCTGCAACAGGACATGGCATGATCACCTTCAAGGTGACCCATCTGGCCTGGATCTCTTTTTCTTCAGACATCCTTCCCAATCCCCTGACCCTCAGCCTCAATGGAACATCCAAAGAGCAGTAATTGAACAGGCAGGAGGCAGGGAACCCGACTGCTGCCACAGAAGGGACATCTAATCCTCTTGGTGTCTCAGGCCACTGGCGGTTAGGTGAGCACAAAGACCAACACTGTAGCTTCCCAGGACAGAGAGAATGAGGGCAGGATGGTGGCAACAGGTTTGGGACGCTCATTGTTGCCCATCAGAATAGCTGTCTTCGGGTGCTTCCTGTGTATTAACTACTTTTCTCGATGCCATGACAAACAAAGCACTCAAGGAAGGGCTTATTTTGAGTCACAGTTTGAAGGTACAGTCCACTGAGGAGAAGGAATGGCGGCAGTAACATCAGGCAGCTGGTCACATACACTGGCAGTCAGGAAATGGAGAAGGGTGAATGGTGGCTCTCAGTTCACTTTCTCTTTTTTTGTTCACAGAGGGGCCCTAGTCTGTGAGGATGGTGAAACCCTCATTCAAGGTGGGTCATGTCTCTAAAAACACCCTCAAAGGTGCCCAGAGGTTGGTCTCCTAGGTAATTCTAAATCCTGTCAGATGGATAATGAATATTGATTGTCATTCCCTGCCTGGCCCTGACTGTGGCACACACTGTCCCTTCTTGTGTGTTAGTATCTTGCAACCTAGACAATAACTCTTGTGCAGAGAGAGCATATACAGGATATCCTGGGGGTGAAGTATAGCCAGACAACTCAGATAGGATTGTGGCTGGATAGGAAGCAGGGCCAGGCACATGGTTACATCAACAAGTAACCAGGTGCCCTGCCTCATCTCTCAGTGTCTTTCCCACCTGCCCTAAGTGGGGTAGCAGGAATAGGAAAGAGCTCTCCCCAACAATTCCTAATCCACAGTTAGTTTCAGGAAACTCTTTTGCAAGACCTAGGCCAGATCTAACATCCTCAGTGCTGCTATCACTCCACCTGTAACTCCAGTTCTTTTCCCCAAGTACCCCTGAGAGTATCCATCTCCTTTCCTTTTAGGCCAAGTATCCAAGCAATTCTTCCAAGTTCTAGGAACTTGAGTTGTGAGCCAGACTCCTTCACAGGTCCCACCTCAGAGGAGCAGTGAAATTTTCACTAGTGAGTCTCAAAGGGTGGGCACCACAGATGACCTGGAATGTTTGTTTACACCTTTTCCATTTCATGCCAGTAGGATGCAATCAGAATTTGAGGGTTAAAACGGTCATGCTAATATGCCACTGGGAGAGAAAAACTGTTGAGACACATACACATTAAAATTCAGGTTTTTAATGATGACTAAAATTCTCCCATCAAGAAATCAGTTCTGGGTGGAAGTGGGCTTAGCTATGCTGGATTTAGCCCCACCTCCCCTTTTCAGGTTCATCAGCAGTGGGGAAGGAGAAGAAAAGGGGCTAGAGAGCCCTAGAACGCTGAGGGTGGAACCCGCGCCTTCGTCTAAACCCTAAGTCCTGAGCAATTACCGGGCATCACGGAAATCACCGTCCCAAGTCACAGTTGCTGTCCACTGGGAAACAGAAGCGAGTGAGACTAAGCGCCCGCCACCTGTGCAGCGGTGAACGAGGCTCAGGGAGGTGTGTGGCCTCTGCATTTACCTAGTCTGGCACTAGGGGGTGAGAGGCGTGACCCCCCCCCCCCCCCCCCGCCAAAGCTCAGCGGGTCTTCGAAACTCTGCCACAGATCCAAGCCCCGACACAATCCATCCATTCGTCCATCTCTCCATCTGGAATGCGGTCCCACCCCTCCAGCCTCAATTTCCCCACCCGAGCCTGTGTGTGCGATTGGGAGGGCAAAGGTGAGAAGCCAGGCAGCGGGATTCCCCACGGAAAGGCTGCCCAGTTCCAGCCCCCGGCTGCTGGAGACCCTGAACTCAAACGGGAGCCGGACGCCCCTGGTCAGGAAGCGGCCCCAGCCCGGATTTCCCTCCCGGGTGGGGCTGCCATGACTCACTACCTCCCCCTTCCCTAGTGTCCTTGTTTGCATTTCTCCTCTTGGCCACGTGGCGGCGGGTGCAGCCATCACCGTCCCTAACCCGGCACCCCGGGCAGCGGCAGGGACAGACACCCTAAAGGCACTCCACTCCATACTGGCGGGGGCTTGAAGCCACTGACGTAGTACCGGGAAGGGACTCCATCAGTTGCTGGTCCTGCCCCTTCCCCCTGTGCCCACCCCTATTGTAAAGTCGGTGCCTGCTCCCCGCCCCCTCGGCCTGTCCCAGGGAGGAGAAGGGGCGGGCAGCACAGGGGGTGTGACAGCTCCCGTCCGGACCAGTGCCAGCTGCAGCTTCGCTCGAACACCCTGTGCCAGTTGGCTCCTACATCTGGGACGGAGGCGGAGGCTCGCAGTTCTTAGTCTTTGGGGAGGGGTGGGGGCCCCCACGCCCCCCAGCCCTCATCTGCCTAGTCCTGCATCTTGCTACTCCGAGCAACCTGTTCTGCTGGGAACTGGCCTTTCGCTGCCTCGGGGAGACTCACACTCATACCCCTCCAGGGTTCCCGGGTGGAGCTGCCCTGGGGCGCGCCAGGGATCCTCCAGCCACTTGGTAGAGCGTGCCCCGCTGTGTGAGCTGAAGAAGAAACATGAAGGTGGGTAAGGTGGGGTCGGGTTAGGGCCAAGGAAAGCTGCTGGAAAGGGCGGGAGAGGAAGCCGACACGTGGGGGAATTTGAGTGGGAGAGGGTGGTGGGGAGGAGAGTTTGAGGAAAAGCTGCTTCTGGGGATCTAGTGTGTGTACAGCCTCAAGCTGAGGAAGGTGGACATGCCTTCAAGACATGGGCGGTGAGGTGGGGCAGAATTCCAGCGAGGACTGAGAAGGGCCCCGTCTTTGCACGTGAGCTGGAGACCCCTAGGTGCGCCAAGCCAGCCAAACCCGGGGCAGGTCTTCCTGTCCCTCCCTCCAGCTCCTGGCAGGGTTGCCGCACCTCCGCCTGACCAGTCCAAGTCCAGAGGACGCTAAGCCTAGCGTAGCAGTGGGGAGTTCCAGATCCTCTGGCCGATGGCTGTCCACTTTTCTCCTCACAACACAGGTCAGCTGGCCAGGTGAGAACCACTGGCAGGTGGGCCCTGCGGTGGTGGAGAGTCCGGCTGTGGCGGCACCGCAGGTGGGAGGTCTCCCTGACCTCGTTCCGGAGGGCACGCTGCTCAACATGGTGCTGAAAAGAATGCACCGTCCCAGGTGCTGCTCTTACCAGCTGGTGTTCGAGCACCGGCGACCCAGCTGCATTCAGGGACTTCGGTGGGTGAGTGCCCTCCATCTACCAGGCTGGACCAGGGCTGAGTCCTGGGAGGGACCAGGGAGAGTCTGGACTGAAGTGCTGGAGGGCCAGCCAACTCGCTCCAGGGCAAATACATTTGGGTGGATAGAAGGTAGGGAAGTTTGGTGGTAGCGTGTGTGGCTGATCACAGCGGGAGCCTGTATCTCCTGAGTGCATGGCCTGCTGGGCTGCCCCATTCAGCCACTGGTGGGTAGGAAAGGCTTTATCATGTATCCATGACCTCCGTGTGCCAGGCATTGACTTCCAAGTTTGTGAGTTCTCTCCCTGTGGCAGTGGGAGATGTGGGGCCCGGTCAAGTGGGGGTGAAATTATCTTTGTTACCGTTCTTGACACATCACCGTGGCAACGGTCTCCTTCAGTGAACAATTGAACTGGGCTTTTTATTTTTTTGCTCCTGTGGTGAGGCATTTGTGTGGCTGAAGCTTGGCACCTGGCCATGGGGGACTGAAGAGGTTTCAGGGTGGAGAATGACTGCTGAAGGAAGCAAGTGGGAAGGACAGGGGCTAGGGAGTGGGGAAAGGTAGGAACCATCCCCAGGGATCCTCTCTTCCCAACCACTAAGCTTGATAGTCCTGGCTCTGTGTGTGTGTGTGTGTGTGTATTTGTAGGGGGCAGAGGATATTGAGTGGAGGGTGGGGAGAAGACACGAGTGGGTGATAAACTTGGAAAGGATCATTTCTCACCAGCAAGTCCTTTTGAGTAAAAACAAAACAAAAACAAAAACAAAGCAAAAAACCAAAACCAAAAACAAACAAAAAAAAAAACCGTTACTGAGACTGTCTCCTTTTCCTACCTTGTCCAAACACTATATCCATGTCTAATATAGGAGGCTGGGTTGAGAAAGCCCCAGGTGGGTCTAGAGAAGACCCTCTGCACTAGAGTTGAGTCCCTGCTTGCTCCTTTCTCCCTGGGTCTTTCTAATAGGGTCGAGAATTCGGGGGAGCTGTTCCTATCCAACATCCCTACTCAGGCTCTGGGTCACTGAGGTAGTTCCTGCTGGGATCTAGCCGGCTGGAACCCGCCCTCCCGCCTTCCCTTTCAGGCTATAATTACTTGTGCATTTCCTGTCCCCCTCCCAGCCTGGAAAAGCTAGGTAGGGGGTTGGAGAAGGTCAGTTACCAGGACAATGAGGTCACTGGGGAATCTCTTGGGATCTGAAGTCAGGAGAATGGAGGAAGTCGCCTGCCAGTCTCCTTCTCCCCTAAGACCTCAAAAAGGAAGGACCAGCCTTCATGGGAGACTGGAAACACAAAAGTGGGGGCCACTGGAGCGTCAAAGGGGGTCAAAGGTCCAGAAACAAGGCCCTCCCTCCTCTATCATGGATGGGGTGAAAGGGGAAGGGCTGGTGACTACAGTGTTTACGTTTTTAGGGCTTGAGACCACTGACCCCCAACTCTCTACCATGTTCATCCTTGAGAGATGGAGTAAGGTGGTCCAGTCAATTGGGCCTGTGTTTTAGGAGCTCTCTAACCCCCTTGGAGGCTGCACTTCTTGACTCTCTTATGGCTCCTTTGGCTCATGAAGTGTTCCCGTGAGAATACAAGTGTCAACAGGGTGAAGAAAAAAGTGAGCCCAGGGCTGGGAAGACAGGGCTGGGCTGTTCAGGCTACACCTACCTCCTTAGAAAAACCAGGGGCAAGTGGGCTCACCTTCTAAAGAGGAGTTCATCAGAGACCAGGACAAGAGAAAATGAAAACAGGGTACAGCAGGGGGCTCTGGGCTAGATGGAGAAGGGACTTTCTGACTATGGCTAAGGTGGTATAGCAATGGGGTGAAGAACACCTCTGAAAGATATGAGAGGGAGAGGAGGTCTTGTCCTATATGTGGGAGAAAGATCAGGGTGACCTTGGTGGTCACCACAGGTTCAAACAAGCTTGGAATGCTTGACAGGTTTTTTTTTTTTTTTTTGGTGTGGGGGGGGAGTGACGTTCTCAAAACCAAATAGTGATAGTGACTGAGAGTCATGGCGTTGAACCCATGCCCTGTAACAGCTCCATCTTTGACGTATGCTCACAGCAGCCTGGTGGGATCAGTCCTAATGGTTTCATTTTCCAGGTGTGAAAATGGAGGCACACAGAGGACAAGTTGCAGAGGAAGGGCTGCATAGCTGCCCAGTGGCTGAGCGGGGTTTCACACCCACGATCAACCTGCAGATAGCTCTGACTCCCTCTGTGTCCCTGCTCCGTGTACAACCTGGCCTAGGACCATGACCAAAAGAACTGGTCTGTTGTGTCCCCATGCTGTCTGGCTCCCTACTGTCGTCCCTCCAGCCAATAGCTGACACTTAGTGACAGGGAAGGTGGGTAGGACCAGCCATTAGGTTAGTGCCAGCTTCTCTTTCACCAAGAATCCTTCCTCCCTGACTAAGGAGCATTGGTAGGCGAGGGCTGAGGGTCACCACTTGATCCTCACTAACTGAGAACCTCAAGATGATACTCAGAGTCATGAGTCCAGGGCCAGCCATAGCTGGTATGTCAAGGCAGTAGGTACACATAAGAAGAGATGGCTTAGAGATTGAGAGCACTGGCTGCTCTTTCAAAGGATCCGGGATCAAATCCTAGCACCCAGTCAGTTCACAGCTGTCTTTTATTTCCAGGCATGGTGGCAGCACATGCCTTTAATCCCAGCACTCAGGAGGCAGAGGCAGGTGGATCTCTGAGACCAGCCTGGTCTACAGAGTGAGTTCCAGGACAGCCAGGGTTACACAGAGAAACCCTATCCTGAAAAACCAAAAAAAGAAAAGAAAAAAAAAGAAGAATTAAGAAATCTGGATTACTGCATTAACATTTAGCAAGCAGTTACTGTGGGGCAGGCACCATTCCATGGGCTTGAGATTATTAACCTATTCGAATAATATGATAACTCTCAGGGGTACATACTATTATTATCGACCCCCTTCACAAACAAGAAGCTCATCCACAGAGAGCTTAAGTCAGCATAAGGTACACACCCTGGCTGCCATTCAGAAACCTAGGTGTCTGGAGGCCACACATGTGCCCAGGGCTGCTCATTAGCAGTCCTTTCCCTGCGTGTTCCCAACGTCCCCATTCACAGGAGCATTGCAGGAGCTCAGAAGGGTTGTGGTCACAAGCTTGTCCCTTGCTGTGCTTATAGAATGTCCCTGAGGGCTGAATGCCTCCACTAGTTCTGTGGCTGTGACCTGCAGTGAGGAAGTGAGGGGTTGAACTCCACGAGGGATGATATTGCTGATGCCGAGAGCATTGGCTGTGGAGTCAGAGAGGCTTGGGTGTGAATGCTGTTTACCACCTGTCAGGGTGGGTTACATAACCTTTTTTTTTTCTGGCTTTTGATCGTGTGGCCTCCAAGGTCAGGATAATTCCAGGAAGGGTGGGCTAGGGATGTAGCTCAGTTGGTAGAGTGCTTGGTTAGCATGCATGGAGCCCCTGTAGTGGCAATGCCTGATATCCTAGCTCTCTGGATGTGAGGCAAGACAATCAGAAGTTCAAGGCCACCCTCAGCTACTTAGTGACTTCAGCCTGGACTGGCCTTGTCTTCACCCTAACAACAACAACAACAAAACAGGGGCTGATTCTGTGGATAATAACATTTGCTGGTCTTGCAGAGACCCGGAGTTTGGTCTCCAGCAGGAGTCACAACTACCTGTAACTCCAGTTCCAGGAAACAGTCTGACTGATGCCCTTGTCTGTCTTGTATGAGCACACACACACAGCAATAAATCTAACAATAATAACGGAGCCCATGCTAGAGCCTGGGCTGTGGGCACCAAAGGGAGCTGAGGCAGGAACTAGGGTGACTTGGGCATTTTGACTTGAATAACAAGAAGTAATTAGCAGTGGGGCACTGTTTGTTCCAACACAGGGCCTGGCTGGATAGCATTCCTGCCCTTCCTGGCTCCTCCTCCACCTCATTTCCTGTCCTTAAGTCTCTAGGGCTGTGTGTCTGGCACTGGCCTGGGCCCCATGACCCGGGCAGGAATACCCTTGGGACACCTAGTGATTTCCGCCCAGTGCTGGGTTAGGCACCCATGCCAGACCTTGGGGCTCTGCCTGGATATAGTGAAAAAAAAAAATGCCTGTGCCTAGGACCTGCCAGTTTCAGGGAGAGTTCTTGGTTCCCAGAGCCCCAGCCAATGCTTTTCCAGGTCCTTGAGTGTAGGTAGATGTGATTGGTGGTGGAATGGGACCTAACTGAGACCAAGACCGCTTTGGGTGGGAGCTACAGTTTATTCACAGCTAGCAGACAGTCCTGCACATGCGTGGCTGTGTTCCACGGGGCACGTGAATTCACCTCAAGACTTGTTTCCCCGAAAGTCATAAGGGAACAGATAATCCTTGCTCTGCCCAGCACACCTAGGCTGTGGTAGTACGAGGGAGGTGAGTATTCTCTGTGAGCTGTAAAGGTGCTTTGGGAGGGCTGTGGAAAGCAGGGCAGGCTGCCCAGAGCTGTCCATAAACTCTCCACTTTCAGATGGTTGGAAAGGAGGGTTGTGGGGGGCCTTCAAGACTGATACACCAGGGCACAGGTGCCCTGGAGTACCTGGTTGAGACATTGTTACTAACAGCCTTGTTAAGCAACATTTCTATGGTAAACCAGTCTTCTGGACTGCCAAGGCCTTAGCCTCCCTGGTGGGGCTGTGGCTTGCAGTATCTCCTAGAAAGAAACAAGCCTCCCAGCTGCAGCCCCGCCCGTGCCTCAGTGACTAATGAAACCTACCATATGCACAATCATAGGCCAGGCGACGTTTAAAGTCGCAATCTGTGTAGACTCAGGCGTCCACTTCTGAAAGCTGGCGAGTTGCTTTGATTTTGTACGTACATAGAGATTTTGTTCAGGGTCACACCGTTAGTACAGAGCCAGAGTTTGCGATTTCACTAAGTGAGCCACAGTCTTACAGAGAGAGGGCCCTCTGGTTGGGCACAGACCCGAGCTTGGGGTCAAGTCTGTACAGTTCCAGCTGGGAGCTGGTGTTCTCGGGCCTCCCAAGACGCTCACGCCCTGGCCTCTCTTGAATCTTGTATCATGTCTTCCAACTTCCTCCAGCCCTACCCCAACCAGCCACACACAGGGCCTGTTTGCCTGGTAGCCTGAGCATGTGCAGACCTTTGGGTGAGCAGGACAGACATCTTGGGGCTCTCACCTGCAGCACACTGGTGTGGGAAGTCGTTATCTTCTGAGAGGGGCAGCGGTGTGGGGAACGGGGTGGCTTCATACTGGGCATGCAACACATGTGTGTTTATGGCATAAGGGCTACATGGGTGCACTGGGGCCAAGATTCGAATTATCGAGTAGGACAGGGAGGGGTCCGTTCCTTGAGTTTGAAGGCCTCCTACTGATCAGCTAACTCTCCCTACCACCCTCAGACACCGCTTACCAACAGTGAGGAATCTCTGGACTTCAGAGTGAACCTGGAGCAGGTATGAGCTGAGGAAAGTAGAGCTGGGAGGGTGTGACAGGCTGCGGGGTTCAGAGCCTAAATTTGCAATATCCTCCCTCCCTTCACCCCCCAGGCCACCACAGAGCGCGTCCTCAAAGCAGGGAAGTTGCTGCACCGGCATCTCCTGGCCACCTACCCTACCCTCATCCGAGACAGAAAACACCATCTTCGACTATATCGGTGAGTGGTAAGGGGTCCCTGCCTCCCCTTTACATTTGCCCTTCCCGCTTCCTATAGTGCAGTGGCTTTTTTTTACTTTTGTTACTACATTATACACTCTAATTTATCTTACTGTGCTTAATTCCTCTGCCTCCCTTCACCCCTCGTTCCCTTCAACCCCCCAACCCTAGGTGGGAGAGAAAGAAGGTTAGAAGGGTCTCTCTGAGCTACTTCCTGCTGATTACGGTTGTTGAATTCTTTGGGGGTAACATCAGTCTCAGTAGAAGTCCAGCAAACCAGGAGACAGCAGCAGGAAGAACAAGCAGCAGTTTGGGGGAGCACCAGCAACCGCTTTCTACCTTGTAGACCTTTCTCTTTTTTGTAGAGACCTTTCTCCTACTTCTCTGTAAAGCCTATTCTCTTTTACTTCTTTGTGGAACTCCTCTCTTTTCTCTTTGTAGCCCCCTTTTCCTAGGGGCTCTGACTTTTTTTTCCCTCCTTTCTAGAGCCCCCTCTCCTCAGGGCTCTGGCTTTTTTTCCCTCCTTTGTAGAGCCCCCTCTCCTTGGGGCTCTGGCTTTTTTCCCCTCCTTTGTAGAGTCCCCTTCTCCTCAGGGCTCTTGCTTTTTATTCCTCTCTCCCAAGTCCTCAGAGTTAAACTTGCTCAGCTGGCTAAGCCACGCCCCTGCTAGCTCACAAGACCAATAATACTTTATACCTGTGTGTTAAGCAGCCCACCTGGGATTAAACAAAAACATTCTTACAATTGGTTTTAATAAACTCCTCCACATCTTCCCTTCCCTGCTCTCTCCTCTAGGCATCTGGACCCAGCCCTGCTTCATGGGGAAGAACTGGGCTTGGGCCTGGATGGTGCCTTTGGATAGAGTTTCGTCTCACTCCCACTTTGATTCTCTGGACAATTCCCACAGGCAGTGCTGCTCTGGCCGGGAGCTGGTGGAGGGGATTTTGGCTCTGGGGCTTGGGGTCCATTCACGGAGCCAAGCTGTGGGCATCTGCCAGGTGCTGCTGGATGAGGGTGCCCTTTGCCATGGTGAGCTGAGCTCAGATTGGGCACTAGGTCTGGGTGGGGATACGGACGGCTGACCTGGGGAGTGGGCTCTGTTGGGAGTTGTAGAAAGGCTTAAGGCAGTGGTTCTCAACCTTAGTAATGCTGCGACCCTTTAATACAATTCCCCGTGTTGTGGTGACCCCCCCCCAACCATACAATTATTTTGTTGCTACTTCATAACTGTAACGTTGGTATTCTTGTGAACTATAATATAAATATCTGATATGAAGGATATCTGATATGCAGCCCCCAAAAGGGTAGCAACCAATAGATTGAGAACCGCTGCCTTAAGGCACTGTGATGGTATTAGTACTGTGATTAGTACTGTGATGGTACTACTACCTGGCCTAATTTTCTCTTCTTTGCTATGCCTTGGCTCCCCAGTGAAACATGACTGGACCTTCCAGGACCGAGATGCCCAATTCTACAGGTTCCCTGGACTGGAGCCCGAGCCTGCAGGAACTCATGATGTGGAAGAGGAGCTAGCTGAGGCAATGGCCCTACTCTCCCAGCGAGGGCCTGATGCCCTACTCACTGTGGCGCTCCGGAAGCCGTGAGTGGACAGCCCTGCCCTCTGCCCCCATTCCCACGTGGCCTTCAGTTCAGACCTCATAGGCTTTCAGGTTCATCTTGGGGAAAGGACTTAGGCAGGAGTAGAAGCCTGAGCTCAGCTTTCATTCTACCGTGGAGTGGCCATGTGACCACATTCCAGATGGTTTCTCCTTGTATTCCTGAGGGTATTCGGCCAGAGGGTCTGAAGACCCTCCCCGCTGACAGAGGGTGTGGATTTTGGACTGAGACAGGTCAGGGTTCAAATTCTAGCCCAACCAGCTACTCTCTGGGTGACCTTGAGCCTCTCCAGTCAGCTTCCTCTGCAGTCAAGTGAGGCAGGGAGTGTTCACGTCAGCATTGTGAGGGTGGAATGAAATAACACTTGAAAGGTACTTAGCCCAGTGCCTGGTTCCTGGGGCTCACCCACAAAGCCTGCTATTGATAACAGTGGATTGACTGATAGTTGTGGAGTTCGCCATCTGGCCTGAGGCTCCAGCAGGCAGATGGGGTGGCTCCTCCCTGGCTCTAGGCCACAGTTCTCAGGGCTTCCTCTGCTCCTGCAGCCCAGGTCAGCGAACAGATGAAGAACTGGACCTCATCTTCGAAGAGCTGCTACACATTAAGGCGGTGGCCCACCTCTCCAACTCAGTGAGTGTGCATGACAGGCTTACTCTGTGGCCAGACCTCCTCCTCCTGCAAGATGGGAGGTGGGAAGGAAAAGGGGAGAGCACAGCAGATCCCTCCCCTTTGCCAGTGGTGGACAGGGAAGGGGGAGGAGCACAGCAGATCCCTCCCCTTTGTCTGTGGCTTGAAGATTTCCACCTCATTTCTTTTGTGCATTACAGTTTTAAAATCACTTTATTATTTTATGCGGTATGGATGTGTCTGCCCACGTGAATGTCTGAATGTCTGTGTACAACATGCATGCCCGGTGCCTGTGTTGTCTAGAACAGGGCATTGGATCCCCTGGAACTGGCATTACAGACGGTTGTGAGCTGCTATCTGGGTGCTGGGAACCGACCACAGGTCCTCTGGAAGAGTAGCCAGTACTCTTAACCACTGAGCAGTCTCTCCACCTAATTTCTTACTATTAGCCCTCATTCTAAATATTGGCCATTTCTTTCCTTTCCTTTATCTCTGCCCCATCCCAGGGACAAGCCACCTGGCCACAGCACCACTATCCTCCAGTGCTCTGTCTTTGGATTCACCCTGTCTCTCATTCCTCAAGATTGACCTTTTTTTTCCACCCCCAGGTGAAGCGGGAATTAGCTGCTGTTCTGCTTTTTGAACCACACAGCAAGGCAGGGACTGTGTGTAAGTTGGGCTGGCCACTGGGTCTGGAGCCATGGGGCAGTGGTGAGTGACAGGAGGGAATACATCTGATCAGTGCCTCTGTCAGTGTTCAGCCAGGGGGACAAGGGCACCTCGTGGTATATTATCTGGAAGGGATCTGTCAATGTGGTGACCCACGGCAAGGTAAGCCCTCCATCCGGCCCACCATGGCCCTGGGGGGTGGGTGTCAATGCTCTTTGCTTCATGTCCTCATGGGCATTGCTTTTGATAGCCCCAAGGCTTCTGGTACCACACATGTATTTGAGTCTGTCCCTCCTGGCAAGGGCTGGTTGGTAGGGGTGGGCTGGCTGTGACTGAGGCCTGGCTTCAGGGGCTGGTGACCACATTACATGAGGGAGATGACTTTGGACAGCTGGCTCTGGTGAACGATGCACCTCGGGCAGCCACCATCATCCTTCGAGAAAACAACTGTCACTTTCTGCGTGTGGACAAGCAGGACTTCAACCGCATCATCAAGGTGCCATAGGGTGTGGGGCTGGGGGTGGTGAGGGCATGGTGTGGTGTGGGCCAGCATCAGAGAGAACTTGTAAGGAAACTTGGGATCTGGCTGGGAGTGGACACCCACAGCTTGGTGTGAGCACTAGTGGAGTATAGAGGGTGGGGCTTCGGTCTGTGGAGGGGCTGCTGGAAGGTCTGATAAAGGTGGATCTGGAGAAGAGCTGAGGGTCCTCAGGAGCCTCTAGGGCTCTGGGTTTGGAAGGGAGGTGGCACAGGAGGTCTGAAGAGAAGCCTAGTGTGTTGAGCACCCGTGTGGTTTTTTCTCCAGGATGTGGAAGCGAAAACCATGAGGCTGGAAGAACATGGCAAAGTGGTGTTGGTTCTGGAGAGGACCTCTCAGGGTGTTGGCCCTTCCCGCCCCCCAACCCCAGGCAGGAACCGGTAACAAACCCACCATATCTCTCCCTCCATAGCTTCATGCTGCTCTACACTCAGTCGTATCTCTCCCACTCCAGCCTTTGCCCCTTTTCCATGTCACGTTCCTGTCCTCTGGGCGTCTGGGAGTGGGAGGCACTGCGGGACTGGGAGGATGGAAGGGGGCTGGCCGATCAGGAGGCGTGATGTGATCAATTATTGATGTCTGTCTGGAGAGGGATGATGGAAGGGCAGTGCGATGGACTCTTTTTCCTCTAGATATACAGTGATGTCTGGTACCCCAGAGAAGATCTTAGAGCTCCTGTTGGAGGCTATGCGACCAGATTCCAGTGCTCATGACCCAACAGGTAGAGTCAGAAGGCACTCTGCCTGTTCTCTGAGTCATCAGGAGGTCATTGCCGCCTGACCTCATCAGGTGCTGGATTGGTCCATACAGCCAGTTGGCAGGAAGTGCTCTTGGCTTGGGTGGAGAGGACTGTCATGGGGGCTGGGTACTGCTTCCCTTACTTGTGCTGGACTTGGGGAAGTATGTCCCAGCTGCACATATTGCTGTGATATGACTTGGCTTCTGAAGTCCCTTCCCATCCCTAACCATGCCCAACAGAGACATTCCTCAGCGACTTCCTGCTGACCCACAGTGTCTTTATGCCCAGCACCCAGCTCTTCACCGCCCTCCTGCATCAATATCCTTCCAGCCCCAGGATGATGTGGGCAGGGGATGGTAGTGTGTGGAGGGGAGGGAAGGAATCCCTATCAAAATGGCTTGTTGTGACCCTTCCCTGGTGGCCCACACATGCCTGGCCGAGTTGGGTCCTGCCCCTCCCCTGCTCAAGTGTGTTGGGCAGCCTCAGTGGCATGTTGTGATCCCCTTGACTGGCGCCTACCTTCCACGTGGAGCCAGCAGAGCCTGCTGGAGGCAGCGAGCAGGAGCGCAGCACCTACATCTGCAACAAGAGGCAGCAGATCCTGCGGTTAGTCAGCCGGTGGGTGGCCCTGTATGGTCCCATGCTCCACTCAGACCCTGTGGCCACCGGCTTCCTCCAGGTACCTGGGAGTGTGTCTGGGCTGGCTGGGCTGCCCATGAAGGCGCAGCTGCAACCATCTCCCAGGGTCTAACTCTTGGCCCTTCACAGAAACTCTCGGACCTGGTGAGCAGGGATGCCCGACTTAGCAACTTGCTGAGGGAACAGTGTCCAGAGAGGCGTCGGCACCACAGGTGACCCTTTGACTGAAGTCCATCTGTCCACTTTGCGCAGCAGAGGCTGAGCCGCTGGCACTGGCCCACGCAGGGCTTCAGTCTGGGGATCTTGGCTTATCTCATCAGATGTCCTTGTGAGCCCTTGCTCCAATCATACATAGGGTGCAGCCATTCATTTACTCATTCTATACACTGAACTACACTTGCATGCTTACTTCTCCCATTGGGCCAGTTTCTGTAGACTATGGTACCAGTGTCCACTGGCCCTGCCCATCAACTCCTTTTAGTTTATCATACTTCCCCAGACATCCGTGGAGGCCGCTGGGGCTCAATGACAAGAGCTCATTCAGATCCCCGAAGCCTATATCCCCGTCCTGCTTCCCCATCCCTTCTGGAAATCACAGAAGCCAATCCGGGTCTTCAGCTCATCTTGCCCCCCTGCCCTGTGTATACTCCTCCCCAACATCCCTCTGAACTTCTGGGGAGGGCAAGATGAGATCCAGACCACTGTGGCCACTGGCCCTGAGAGTGTCCTGCCTGAAGGGGTCCTTAGTGGCCCTCTCACCTCCTCTCCCATTCCTCTCTGCAGGCTGGAGAATGGCTGTGGGAACACATCTCCTCAGACCAAGGTGCCTGCCCTGCCTCTTGCTTTTTCCCCCTGCCTGTCCCAGCTTCTTCCCTGTGCCCCTTCAACTCCAACACCCAGAGGGGTCCTTGACCTGTGATGGGTGCGTCAGAGAAGGTCCTGTAGGGAGAGCCACTGATCTTTAGGGGACACCTTCGTCCCCACCCTAAGGGGCTTTTATTCCTTTGGGAGAGGTGATTCATGCCTGCAGTTGTAGGTGGGAGATGAGACAGGTGACTGGGTTCATCTCTGAGAGCCAAGGGCTTCTGGGCTTCTGGTGGGTGATGTAGGAGCTTCGATGGTCTGATGAGGCCTGTCCCAGGGCTCCAGGGGACCAGTCCACTTATACCCAGCGAGGGGGGGGGGTGTGTGTGAATGTGACTGGAGCTAAGATTTGGTTGAAGAGGAAGAGGAGGAGGACTAGGAAGGAGGTCACAGAGAATGATGTGTTGGAAGAGAACTCAACAGTCAGTAGCTCAGCTTCAGCCGGCCCCACCCGCTGGGGGCTCCTTCCTGCTCTAGTCGGAAGTTGGCCTCACTGGAGGACCTTTAGCTTTTCCACATGGACCTTTCTTTTGTCACCCTTCTACCTTTCAGACCCTTCTTATTCTGAACAGAGCCAGAATCTGTGTTCCCGAGGGTCCCCCATTTCCTACCTGCAGCATTCCCAGATGTCCTGTCTGGTTCCTTCAAAGCACTCTTACCTTGTAGACCTTTTCCTTTGTTTGCTAAGGGAACTTGACTCACCGGCTCAAATTTCTCATAAGGGCTCCCCTCATCCTGCTTTCTACTACTTCTGCCCTTCTGAGGCCAAGCTCCTCTCCATACCCCAGAACTGTGGAGTGTTGTAAGCTCCTGCCTGTCATATCCCATCACGTGTCCGGTGACCTCTACTTGTTTCACACGCTGCATGTGGCCGGTGCTGAGGGATCAGTGTCAATCACGCCTGCATGTCAGACACTATGCTGGATGCCCCCCTTTCTTGTGGCTTCACCGGCAGGGCAGGAGAGGAGCATAGCTGTGAAACAACCTCCTGATGTGTGTGTGTGTGTGTGTGTGTGTGTGTGTGTGTGTGTGTGTGTGT
>CAJQZJ010033609.1:1559321-1575955 GCA_907164525.1 Lophiomys imhausi | reverse complement strand
GTGTGTGTGTGTGTGTGTGTGTGTGTGTGTGTGTGTGTGTGTGTGTGAAGTCAGAGGGGCCTGGGAAAGCAAGCCCAGAGAAGCTGACTCACTGAGGGCTTAGGGACTGAGCTGAGGACAATGAGGGGCCACGAGGCAGCACTGGAGGCAGGAGAGGAGGCCAAGAAGGCTCACAGGGGCCAGAGTGTCTCTTCCCATGGTCCCTGCTATGAACCGTTGAGGGGTTAAAGGAGACAGGCAATGGCGACTTATGTCCCCAGTTCAGTGTGGCTCTGCTCAGGTGAGTTAGAGGAAGTGAATGGCCGCACCTGAGGGTGGGAGGAGCTTGGAGGTAGCCCCTCTTCCGAACAATTGCATCAGGTAAGAAATCATCCTGGGTAGGAGAGAGGGCACTCGGGGACCCATTTAAATGAGCCCAGAGGAAAGTGACAAGCTCCAGGAAGTAGGGAGGAGCCTGACCTCGGAATTGCAGAAAGGGAAGAGTAGTAAAGGCAGGATGAGGGGACCTCTGGGTGCAAGAAGTTTGGGGCAATGAGTCATGGGTGGGGGATATATCTTTAAGGCTTGGCCTGGCGAACCCAGCACCAGTGGTGGCATTTTGAACATTGTGTTCATATGGTACTCCTTGTGAGGACCATGAGGAACCTGTCTAGGAAGGGGCAGGGAGCAGGGGACCAGCTTCATTGAGAGGCAGAAAGTACCAGATGTGGGGAGAGTGTCAAGGCCAGATGAGCCCATGTTACGACAACTCATCAGAAGGCTATCCGGCATTTGTAGCCTATGTGATGAGGCAGTTCTTGAAGGACAAGGGCACAGAGAGAGCACAGCAAGTTTCTAACCTGACCATGTAGTAGGGGCTGTGTGGCCCATTGGCCTGTTACTTAACTTCTCTGAGCCTCATTTATCACATCCATAAAACGAGGATTAAAAATATTTTTCTCCAAGGACTGTTGTGACCATTTAGATGCATGCACAGAACAATGCCCACTTTGTAACAACTGCTAGCTGAGGGAAGGAGAGAAGAAAAAACTTGGTCCAGGCATCTTCATCCCAGAACAGCTCTGGCCCTGTTTATAGAGATGGCTGAACTCCTCCCTCCCCCATCAGATGACTGACCTGCATTTGACCTCTTTGTCTCCTTGAGCCTGGCAATGTGATACTTTGGGGTCCCTGCTGGTGGTGACAAAGGCCCTCCCTGTCCCTTCCTTCCCTGTATGTTGTCTCTGGACTCTGGAATGTTATTCTTTTTCCCTCTCAGGCCCGAAATGCACCTGTTTGGTTCCCTAGCCATGAGGAGCCCCCTCTCCCAAGCATCACTGGTGCCATCCGAGTTGGAGATAAAGGTGGGTGACTGAGCCAGGCATAGACTGACATCAGCATTGTTGTCTCTGTCTCCCATGCCTGACTGTGTTGCTCTGGGATGGGTGTGTGTGTGATCTTCCTCAGGACCATTGCTCCTGTGCTCCTTCTCTAGGCCCAGGCCTCCCCATTGGTCCTCAGCACCACCCTATGCTTCTTACATCCTTTTCTGGCCTATGGGAGTCTTCCTGATGCTGAGCTAGGGCCCTGATCCTCATGGGGTGGGGAGACCAAGCACCTGCTTCCAGCTCAGCCCCTCCTCCTCTCCAGTCCCCTATGACATCTGCAGACCTGATCACTCGGTGCTGACCCTGCAGCTGCCTGTGACAGCCTCCGTGAGAGAGGTGATGGCAGCTCTGGCCCATGAGGACCACTGGACCAAGGGGCAGGTGCTGGTAAAGGTCAATTCTGCAGGCGGTGAGTTGTGTCTCTGGATGGACTCTCCTCCCTGGGTGGGCACCTTCAGATCCACATCCATGCCCTTGAATTCAGACTGTTGTGTTCATGCCTTGTGTTTGTGGTAGCGTTACCACATCTCCTCTGGCTGCTTCAGAAGCAATGCTCAAGACCCAGCTGGTTTGTTCTCTCACTGACTACGGCTCCGGGGCTGGGTGTATGAGCTCTCTGTTTGAGCTCCTCATCTGTACAGCAGAGATTATAAGATGCCATGCCTCCTAGAGGATTTGTGAGACTTAAGTGAGCAAAGTGTTTAGAATGCTGTCTGAGGTGTGCCATTATATACTCATTTATTCCCAGCCACTATCTCTTGAGAGGAAATGCTTTCCCATTTTCCAACCGTGGAAACCAGAGCTCAAGACAATTTGGGCTATTCCCTGAGCTAATGGAGTTAGCGAGCACATGGCTAGCCTTTGGCTTTAGGTAGTCCTCATTCATTAAGTCATTCAGCAGATTTCCTAGTTTTCTGTTTTTTTTGTGATAAAGTGCAGTATCAGAAGAAATTCGGGAAGGCAAATGTGCCTTTCACCTCAACAGCCCATTGTGAAGGGAAGTCAGGGAAGGAACTCAGCACAGGAACCAAAGCTGAGGCCATGGAGGGGTGCTGCTTCCTGGCCTTGCTCCCCATGGCTTGCTCAGCCCACTTTCTTAGAGAACCTAGGCCCATCTTCCTGAGGTGGCACTGCCCACAGTGGGCTGGGCCTTCGAGATCAATCATTAATCAAGAAAATGCCCCATAGGCTTGCTAAAGGCCAGCCGACAGAGGAATTTTCTCAGCTGAGGTTTTCTCTTCCCAGATGAGAGAATAGCTTGGGTCAAGACCACGAACTAGCCAGCATTGTAAACATTTAAAAAATAAGTTTCTTTTTTTAGTTTTATTTTTTTATTTTTTGTTTTATGTGTATTGGTGTTTTACCTAAATGTATGTATGGTCTGTGCACCATACATGTGCTTGATTCTCATGAGAGTCACAAGAGGGGGATGGATCTCCTGAAACTGGAGGTACAGACAGTTGTAAGCCACCAAGTGGGTGCTGAGAATCGAACCCAGGTCCTCTGGAAGAGTGACCAGTGTGCTTAATGGCTAAGCCACCTCTTTAGCCCCATAGAAAACATTTTGGAGTGTCAGCCATGTAGCAGCAATTTGCTAGGTGCTAAGATTCCCACAGCAAATATGAGAGATCAGCTGGTAAAGGACAGACTGGGCTCCCAGAGCTACGTGAGAATCCCACACTAACCGCTACTCAGCTGGAGGAACCTGGACCTCTCTGAGTCTCCATTTTCTTGTCTGTCAAGTGAGTGTTATCGCTGCACTGCTATGAGAGACTACTGTAGCTGTTAGACTACAGATAACCTCAAGGCATGGAACCTGGCTGCTAGCATTATCTCTATCTAGACTAGGTTAACAGGACCTACTTTTGGAGAATTTGGCATGTTCAAAGCCACTGTTAACCTTGTGTAGTGTAGCCTGAGCCTCATGGCCAGAGCCCAGCACTCAGGAACTGGGACCATCAGGGAACTGTGATGGGAGAAAAGCCCCCACCTTTCAGGAGTGAGCAGATTGGGGAGAGCACCTGTGTGCTTGGCTCTAGGAAGCACTGCCCTCTCATGGTTACCTGGTGAGTTACAAAGTCCTATGTGGGAGACACTTTTTAAACCAGTCCTTTTCGGACCAGTGATGGATACCTATGCCAGTAACCAATGCCCTATTACAAATCTCCCCAAGTGTATACAGTTGCTTATAAATTATATATAAAAATCATTTCATCAACATGTGATTATAAAGCTTACACAAAATAGAAATACAAGATAGATGAGAGAATTGATTAAATAGAAGAGTTAGCTTTTTCTCTGGACACATGGATAGTCTTGTATGCCATACTTTGGAAGTCACTGGTCAAGGACTCAAAGCGCTGTCCAGTACACAGATGAAAGCTAATATCAAGAGGTAGATAGGACATTTCCTAATTTTCAGAGGGCTTTTGTATGCATCTTTCACTTGCATCAGCCATGCTTATAAAAGTGATCTAGGAAGTAGCTGGGGTGAGTCCTATGTGCTTCGATTTATGGAGGAGGAAACTGAAGGTCAGGGAAGTGGAAGCCTCATCCAAGATTGACCAGTCTCAGGCTCTGGGCAGTGTCTAAACACCTGTGTTTTGAGTCCTACCCAGCCATTCCCAGAAGAAGAAAACTCTCAGATAGGCAGAGCCGCCAGCTGGTTCCTGGCCTCCCTCCCAACCGCCTCCCGTCAGCATAGACCCTGCTGTCTTCTCAGATGTCGTTGGCCTGCAGCCAGATGCCCGCGGTGTGGCCACATCCTTGGGGCTCAATGAGCGGCTCTTTGTTGTCGACCCACAGGAAGTTCATGAGCTGGTAGGGACAGGCAGGTTGCCAGAGCCTGGGGAGCTCGGGGACTGGGGAGGCAGGGTGGGTTCTGGGGGAGGGCCACAGAGAAGAGAGGGAGGTGTTTGGCTCTGGCTGCTGCTGAGTCTTCACGGGGAAGAGCAGCTTCAGGAGATGCCAAAGGTGAAAGAAAGACCCTGAGGGGCTCAAGCCAGAGTTCCAGGGTGAGGGAGCTGTCAGAACAGTGGCCCCGTGAGAAAGCCCATTTCCCAGCAGCCACAGACCCGAGAAGCCCCTCCACTTCTCAGTGCCCTGCCTGCCCACTGACCCTCTCTTCACAGGCAGAGTCTTGGTCCCAGGTTCTCCCTGTGTCTGAGCATTGTTTCCCCCTGCAGACCCCACACCCTGAGCAGCTGGGGCCCACTCTTGGTTCTTCTGAGATCCTGGACCTAGTGAGTGCCAAGGACCTGGCAGGCCAGCTGACAGACCATGACTGGAACCTCTTCAACAGGATCCATCAGGTGGAGGAGGTAGAGCCGAGGAGGAGGAGGGGGTGGGCAGGACACCAGCCTTCGAGTTTGACCTGGCCTCTTCCCCGTCCAGGTGGAGCTGATCCATTATGTACTGGGCCCCCAGCACCTGCGGGATGTCACCACCGCAAACCTGGAGCGCTTCATGAGACGCTTCAACGAGCTGCAGTACTGGGTGGCCACAGAACTCTGTCTCTGCCCTGTCCCCGGCCCCCGGGCTCAGCTGCTCCGGAAGTTCATCAAGCTGGCGGCCCAGTGAGTGCCTGTTGGGACAGTGGAGTGTGTGGAGATGATGGAGTATGGAGGGAGAGTGGGATGTGTGGAGACAGTGTGGTGTGTTGCCATTCCTGTGGCCACTCTTTCTTAATCCCCTTCCCTGCCCACTGTGTTGCCCAATCTGCCTTCCCTTTGTTCCTGGGTCCCCAGAGCCTTTGCCGCATAACCCACCCCCCTGCAAAGGCATCACTGGGGATATGGCTGTTTCCTCTGAGGGTGTCTGTGCCTTGTGCTCTCAGCCTCAAGGAACAAAAGAATCTCAACTCTTTCTTTGCGGTCATGTTTGGCCTCAGCAACTCAGCCATCAGCCGCCTAGCCCATACCTGGGAGGTAAGTGCCCAGGACCTCCCAAGGCCAGGCCTCTGCCCTCTTGGGGGATGTTAGGGTGGCTCTCTCTTCCCAGCCATAGGCCTTCACCTGTTTCCCCTCCACAGCGTCTGCCCCATAAAGTACGGAAGCTGTACTCTGCCCTGGAGAGGCTGCTGGTGAGTGCTGGGCCCATTTCTACCTTTTCAGAACCCTGTTCTTGGCCTTTCATGGCTTTCAGTACCCACCCAGGGCCTGAATCCCTCTGGTCTGTGGTTGTGGGAACCCACCCAGGGTGTGCATCATAGTGACCGGGCCTTGTGGTATATGTTCCCATTGCTAGTCACGTAGGGGACATTTGCCCTGGATATGAGACCACGGCAGGCCCAGGGTTGTCCTGGGTCTGAGGTTCAGGAGGAGTCATAGGATGGCAGACTCTAGCTGCCCTGCCCCCAGGGTTCAGGCTGATGGCCAAGCATGACAGCAAAGATAGGGTTGAG
Source organism: Lophiomys imhausi (assembly GCA_907164525.1). Classification (NCBI taxonomy): domain Eukaryota; kingdom Metazoa; phylum Chordata; class Mammalia; order Rodentia; family Muridae; genus Lophiomys; species Lophiomys imhausi. The sequence continues at coordinate 1,570,186 of CAJQZJ010033609.1, read as the reverse complement.
ATCTTCTGTTCCTTGAGGGTGTAAGCTGAAGGCCTTCTATGTGTCAGGTTGGAGGGTGTCACCGGCCCCTCCAGGACCCTCAAAGGGCTTGCAGGCCAGACTTGTAAAACAAAAGTGAGGAATGAGTCAGAGGCTGTGCCTCCTGGAGCTTTTGAAGGTTTTGTAGTGTTCTAGAGAGAAGAGCATCAAGATGTTTTCAGCCTTGGGAATTCTCAAGAAAACTGGTCACTTCATGGAATCCAAGGGCTTCAGGGAGATGAGAGCTGAGAGAGTTTTCCCAGAAACCTTGTTGCCTCTGTGATTAAGCACAGGATGGTTCCCTGGGGATACTGGGAACTGAGTAATCTAGGCCTCATCCTCCTCCGTTCTAAGGGAGGCTGGCTTGGAGCCTCTCTGGTGTGGCCTGGGATCCAGGTGAGGGTGGGTCTGTGGTGGGTCATCATGGGCAAGATGAAAAAAATCTCCCTCAGAGCAGCTTTTTTTCCTCTCAGGACCCCTCATGGAACCACCGAGTATATCGATTGGCGCTCAGCAAGCTCTCCCCTCCTGTCATCCCCTTCATGCCCCTGCTACTGAAAGGTAGGACCTGTGCGAGACTCTTTGCCTCCATCCCTGGGCTCATTTTCATGTCCCTTCAACAGGCTCTGGTGATGACAGCTGAAGGGCTGGCACACAGGGAGCACTGAGCTAAATTAGGAGTTGACAAGCTGAAAGAAGTGTTGGGACAGGGACACAGCAGGGCCACCCGGGGCTGAAGCCCCGAGGGATATCAGGGAGATGCCATGGCTCAGAGGCTGCTGCAGACTGATGGCAGCAAGGGTGGGAAAGGCCCCATGCTCCCTGTTGTTGGCCCCTCACCCTTCCTGGGGTGCAGGAGAGGGAGGAGTTTGGGGATCCATAATCAAATTTATCCCTTTGCAGACATGACTTTCATCCATGAGGGGAACCACACACTTGTAGAGAACCTCATCAACTTTGAGAAGATGGTGAGTTCGAGCAAAGTGGGCACCCACCTCCAGTGCTGGTTGGCAGTATGAGAATTGCCTGGGAAGGGGCATGGGTGGGAGTCAGCTGAAAGAACCTGAACTCAGGTGTGCATGCAAGTAACACCTCCCCCCACCCCCATACACACACACACAGTATTCTGTGTTTAAGCTCAGCCCGGGAGAGCCGGGCGTGGTGGCGCACGCCTTTAATCTCAGCACTTGGGAGGCAGAGGCAGGCGGATCTCTGTGAGTTCGAGGCCAGCCTGGTGTACAAAGCAAGTCCAGGACAGCCAGGGCTGTTACACAGAGAAACTCTGTCTTGAAAAACCAAAAAAGAAAAAAAAAGAACAGCCTGGGCTATAGACAGACCTTGTGTTTTGTTTGTGTGTTTGTTTTTATTTTTTTATTTATTTTTTTAATTTTTTTTTTGGTTTTTCGAGACAGGGTTTCCCTGTGTAACAGCTCTGGCTGTCCTGGACTCGCTTTGTAGACCAGGCTGGCCTCGAACTCACAGAGATCCGCCTGCCTCTGCCTCCCAAGTGCTGGGATTAAAGGCGTGCGCCACCACCGCCCGGCGTTTGTTTTTAAATAGAACTATTGTTAAATAGTTCCTCCCTTTTTCCACTGCACATGGGAAGGTCTGCTTTCTATTGGAGCTACTGGGATGACACCTTCAAACATCACATAAGAGCCCCTTCCAGTCCTTTTCCCTTAGCCTTCCCCAATCTCTGCCTTCCAGCTACTGCCTAGTTCCTATTGAGCATCGCGGTGTGCTGGGTTGAAGCGGCCATAACTCTGTCTTTTGTAGACCCCTAGTCCCTATGAATATGGTTCAAAGGGAGCTTAGCACCCAGCTTCCCATAAGCCAGGCCACACTCTGGGCCCACAGGCCAGATCTCACGTCTTTGTGTTGTCTGCAGCGAATGATGGCCAGGGCCGTGCGGACTCTGCACCACTGCCGAAGCCACAGTACTGGTAAGAGGTGGTCCCTCCCCCCTCCAGAGCCTCTCAGTGCCCCCAGGGAGGCTCAGCATGGCCATTTCCCGACTCCTCCCTCTCCCTCTGCCCAGCGCCTCTATCACCACTCAGAAGCCGAGTTTCCCACATCCATGAGGACAGCCAGGCATCCAGGATCTCCACATGTAAGTGATGGGACAGGGATGCTGTCAGTCAGTGGCATAGCCAGGGACAGAGCTGGGTGCCTTTGTACAGTACGTTGGCACCCATACGGGACAGGTACCGCTGCTAGCCCAAGTAAAGGGGAAGCAACGGAGGAGGAGCTCGAATGCTAACTCCAGCCTACGCATCTATCTGATAGGAGTTGTGTGTGGGTAAGAAATAGCCACAGCATACGGTTCATATCACAGTGCCTGTCCTGTGTCCACAGGTACATTCTTGTTGATAACATATTGAGCCTTTGGCTCAGTCCAAGTAGAACACAGATGAAAACTTGGTTCTCTACTGTCCACTGCCTCTCTGTCCCCACAGCAGCCACGATGATGAATTTTGAGTTACTCACTTCTGTTTTTTTTTTTTAATTTTATATTTTGTTTATTGATTGAATGATATTTGAGATAGTCTTGCCTCCATAGCCCAGGCTGGGATTGCAAGCTTGTGGCATATACTATGCTTTTTTTGTTTTTTTTTAAAAGGCCTTGTGTCACACCCACATGCTTCATATATATTACAATAAACTTTTTTCAGGTTTTATTTTTGTTTTATTTATGTGTGTCTCAACATGTACACATGTGTAGGCATGGATGCCATACATATATTTGTATGTGCATGTGTGTGTGGTTGTCAGAGAACAGCCTTGGGTATTGTTCCTCAGTACCCACGCTCTCTTTTGTGTGAGACAAGTTTTTGCTGGCCTGGAACTTAGTCTAGGCTATCTGAGTGGCCCCACAGATCTGCCTGTTTCTGCCTCACCAGCATGGGAATTACAGGCATTCGCCACAACACCTTGCAAGACAAGCAGTTCACACCCTGAACTATCCCTTCAGCTTTTGTTTGTTTGGTTTTTGGCTTTACTGTCCTGGAACTCATTATGTAGTCCAGGCTAGTTCAAACTCATACAGATCCCCTTGCATCCACATCCCAGGTGCTAGGAGTAAAGGCATGTGCTATCATGCCTGGCCATTTTTGTTTGTTTGTTTTTGTTTTTATTTTCTGAAACATGGCCTGAAACTCTCCATCCTCCGGCCTCAGCTTCTGAAGCTCTGGGATTATAAACATGCATGGCCACGTGCAGCCTGTTTCGGTTCCTTTTGAACTAGAGAAGGGGTACTATGCTGAGATCTTGGGGGTGGGAGGTCTTCTTTCTTCAGACTTTGCAACCACTGCCCTCCTGACTCTAGGTGGGGGAGATGCAAGGCCTGCAGTTGCAGGGGAGAGTGGTGTTGAGAGGATGCAAGGCGGGGATTTGGGAGAGAGCTGAGACTGCCCAGGCAGGCTGGGTGAAGTGGTTATAGTGCCTCCATAATGGCTCTCCCTTCCTCCAGGCTCTGAGCAGTCCCTGAGCATCCGGAGTCCAGCCAGCACCTGGGCTTACGTCCAGCAGCTGAAGGTCATCGACAACCAGCGGGAACTGTCCCGCCTCTCCCGGGAGCTGGAGCCATGAGGAGGAACTGGTGCTGAAGCAGGCACTTCTCTCAGAGAAAACCAGAGCCTGTGGGGCCAAGAGGTCCTGAGGCCAGCCGCAGCCGGGCCGGGCTCTCCACAGAGCGGACTCAAGGCCCTGGAGTGGGCAGTGTAGAGGCAGCTGTCCCTGTGATGACTGTCAGCTATGGAGATCTTTGATGTGGAACTGAGTGGCCACAAGGCCAAGGAAGAGGGAACTTTGAGGCCCTGGAGTGGGTAGGAGAGCTGGGAGGAGCAGGACTCTGGTTCAGTAGAGAGCTCTCCCACCAGGCTTTTTGCGTGGTCTGTACGCACCCTGGGCCGCCCAGTGGTTGCCAGGCCCTGGGCCGGTTTTTCATAGGGGCCGGAGAGCTCCCATCTGCATGCTGTGTGTGCACTGGGTGAGCCTTGCCTGGGAGAGGGTGGGGAGTTGGAGTTCTGCTTTTCTCTCCACACATCTGAGATAAACAGCTGGGTGTAGGCAGGGCTGTTTCCTAGAGTGGTGGTCCCTGTGGAGCTGTATTGTTCCCATAAATTAACAAAGATATGTGTGTTCTGCAGCCTGGGCGTGTGGACGGGAAAGCCGGTGGAGGAGGATGTACCTCCCTGGGTGCGGTGAGCAGCCCCACCATCTTAGGCTGGGCTCCAGGGAAGCTGATGGTTGCCCAGTTGGGCTCCAGTGTTGTCCCATGAACTCAGGGGACCATCAACTCTGCAAAAAAAAAAAAAAAAAAGACAATGAGAGTCCCTCTGCAGCTAGCATCTTCCACTTTTCCCTTCCTATCCCTAAGCTCTCCATCTGCCCTTGATCCTGTTTAGAAGCATATATGCTGAGCAGAAGCTTCAAGGGGGTGAGAGAAGAGACATAGGAAGAGGACAGGGAGGCGTAACTGATTTCCAGGAAATATGAATGATTTGTCCTTGGTGATCTGTGGCATGTCTCCCTCCCCAACCCCATCCCACCCCATGCACATTCTGTGGAGGTTAAAGCCCTCTTCTCCCTGCCTCTTCAGTACCGGCCTGGGCAGAGTTTTATGCCTGGAAACTTATGCAGGGATGATTCCCTCTCTGCTTTCCTTGTTGGGACCCTGGCAGTTCTAGACATGTCTGATTTGAAAGAAACTTCACAGCCTCCAGGATAACCCCGAGTAAACTCCAGGGCGGCAGGACTCTCAGGTATCTGGAGGAGGTATACTCACAGCAGCAGGGCGGGAGAGAACTGGGGCAGCCCTGCACTTGACCCTTCCCTCCCATAGGTGCGGCAGCCAGGCTCAAACTTGACATACTCCGCCTCCCCCTGGCCTCCACACCGCCTGACTCCTCCCTGAGCCCAGCCCAGGCCACAGAGACTTGAGTCAGCTGCTCCCAGGAGAGATCCAAGCCATTGGCAAGGAGGCATTGGCACGGGGGCATTACACCTCAGGTCTAATGAGCCTTGAGCACACCAGTGTCCATCTGGGAGGTGGGTGTGATATGTGGTTGTTAGCGACAAACAAGCAGGAGGTCCCGCCTCCTCCAGCATGACTGTCACGGTCCTGTGTTTGTGGCCTCCTCCAGCATGACTGTCACGGTCCTGTGTTTGTGGCCTGGGGGACAAGCTGCATCTCCTGGAGTGGAATCTGAGACAGCTGTCAGAAGGAATGGACTGGCAGGGATGACCAAACCAGTTCTCTGGCCTGTGGGCAGGGAGGGGAGATCTGATAGAAGAGTCCAGAGCTGAGCAACCATGAATCCAGGCCCAAGCCTCAGTGAGTCAGGAGTCCCTGAAGCTTTGTCCTCAAGCTCATTGTCAGTGTTTCAGTCGAGGCCGTGCCAGGCGGTCTCAGCTCTTTGCCATTGTCACCGACTCCAGAGTGAAACCAGCCCAGTGATGAGACAGTCTTTGTCCTTCACTACCTTTAATTTCTTCTCACTGGTCACACCTTCTGACCAAAATTCTGGGTTCCTTGTGGGTCTTCTAGACAAGCTGCAGCTTCCCAGCCACTCTACCCTCAGGACCTCTTTGAGCCCGTTGGGAGAGGTTCTGGCAGAAGAACAAAGCCGGGGACACAGAGTTGGGGAGTGGATGTCCAAGCCAGGCCACTGCTGGAGAGCAGGAGGCTGAGGAAAAGGGTCCAGAGTCCTTGTAGTGGCAGTCTCCTGACGTTCAGGCAGAGGGTGGGGAAGCTGCTCCTGCTACATAGCAGCCCAGGCTGTGTCTATGTGGGTGGTGGAGGATCACAGGCCTGCTGAGAGACACTGTACAAGGGAGGGAGCCTGAGGTCTAACCTTTAAAAACTTGTCACCTGAAGAGGTCTCTCTCCCTCCCCCCCTCTGTGTATGTGTCTGTGTGTGTGTATGTATCTGTGTATATATGTATGTGTGTGCTTGTGTATCTATGTGTCTGTATCTGTGTATGTGTCTATGTATGTATGTGTGTGCTTAAGTGTCTATGTGTCTGTGTGTATCTGTATGTGTGTGTGCCTGTGAATGTATGTGTAGCCTGTGTGTGTGTGTGTGCATGCACATGTGTGTCTGTGTATCTAGTGAGGAAGAGCAGAATGGAAGGAAGGGTCTTAGCATATGTCTGTGACCCACCCCCTTTCCCTTATGGTCACTGTAAGGGTTACAGCCATGGGCTAGGCTTGGACTTGACTAGGGGTGTTGTGACTAAGAGTGCACAGGGCCTGGTGAGAGGGTAGAGAGCTTGGAGCCAGCCCTCCCCTGTCCTTCAAGCCTTATCGCACACCATAGGAGGATCAGCATAAACCTGTGACCTAGCTCAGAGTTCAGCTGGGTGGTAACAGGCCTGCTTTCTCAGGCTTCTTGGTGCTGTGTTCCCCAGCCAATAGCTCTGAACCACAGACCACTCTTCTTCCCAAGTAGCAAAAGGTAGACATTCTGGTGTTGCTGTTATTCATGAGATTTGTCAGGATAATAATAGTCTGAGATTTGAATAATGGCACTGTTCTCTCTGTCACACTCTCACATCTATGACCTTATTTTTATCCTGGTGACAGAATAGGAACTACAGGTTATTTTTACATTGTTTCATAGTCAGAGGAACTGAGGGACAGAGAAATTTGCCTAAGGTCACCTAACGGCTTAATGACAGGGTAGCTGGGTGAAGTAACTGCCTAAGTATTATCAGCCCTGGCATGTCCACTGTTACCTCCCTGAGTCCCATTTTCTTCTCCTATAGGAATAGCCCAAGTGTCGAGTCCTTGCTCCCTGTCTCTACTCCTAGGATCTGATTTCCAACATGGAGCTCTGTAAATGAGATCAACTGCCCTAACCTTCATGGTGTGATCCACCCAAATCCATCAGAAAAGGAATCTTTCTGGGGTCAAGTTTAGACAGTAGTAAAAGCCTTGGACTGCCAAGACCTGAGGCCTATGTTGACGTGTGTGCTCACAAGGCTCCTCCCCTCATCAGCTTGCAGAGCGTTGGCTCTCAATTCACCACCACTGGTGTGAGCTGCCTGAGTTTCAGACAAGTATGGCTGCCAGTGGCTGGAGCCAGCTCTGACCTTGCTCTTCATAGTTCCTCCCTTCCACATGCCCATAAACCATTGGTTTTCACCTATGTCTGCTAGGACCATGACCCTGTTCACCCAGGCCTGTCTACTTATCCCCATTGATTCAGGAATCCCTCTTTCAGATCCCAGACACCTCCCCTCCCCCCCACCCCGTGAGCTGTAGTCCTTCCACAGCCTGGCTTGGTGACATCTCAGGATGAAGGGCTTACAGCCCAGGGCAGGTAGTTCATCCTGCTGGTGATGAAACTGGACTGTGCTGACTCAGCTGTTTAGGAGCATTCTCCTCTCCCAGGCCTGAGGGGACTTCCTAAAGCAGGAGCATTAATAGGGTAGAAGGGGTGGATGGAACACAGAGGGCTGAGCGTTGGGACCCCCCCATTCCCTCCCACACCTCCCATTTGGAAGCAGGAAAAAAAGCTTGAGCTCCGTGTCTGGGAGCTACGGATTCTGGTGACTGTGGATGAAGGCTGGCCAGTGTGGCCCTCGGGTCGGATGTTAGAAATAGGTTGGGGGTCTGAGGACGGTGACCACACAATCCAAAGCACATTGGCAAAGTGAAAAACCGGATCCTTATGCCAAAGGGTACGTGTCCCCAGATCAGGCATGCAAGCACACGAGTGGGAGTTTTTGTTCCCACAAAGGGGTCCTGTACCTTACTGTGAGCAGTCAGGGCTCAGCCTCACATTCTCATATGTTCTACTAACTTAAAAGTGACTCAGTTGGTAAGCACAAAGTGTCATTTGTCCCCTGCAAGACAAGTTTTTAAAGAGCTCAAAACCTTGGCTACCCTTTAAGAATGCATGTAGTCTGCCCCCTAAGTCTACCTGCATGGGTGGGTGACTGCTTGCTTTTCTACTCTTTGAGTCTGGGTGGTTTAGAAAAAGCCTTATGCAGATGTATAACCTAGGAGCATTCTAATGAATGCTGCTAGGCAATGTCAGTAGAGGAGTTCTGGGGCAAGGTCCAGGGTGCTGCCCGAGGAGATGGAGTGTTGCAGCAGATCTGGGAAATCACAGGGTGGGCATCAGAGGGCAAAGCAGAGCCAGTCTCACACAGCTCTGCCCGGTGCCCTGCAAGGAGAGCCTGTGGGTGGGAAGGCTCCCTCCATCGCCCCTCTGCTGCCTCTTCTCTTGAGTCTTTTCTTCACACCAAGCAGCCACAGGTGACTACAGCTGTGTGCCACAGCAGTGTTAGGAAAGCTGGCCTCCCCAGGGAGCAAGCAAAGGCTGCAGACTGCACCTCACAAGTCAGGCTCTAACCAGTGAGTTAGGCAGTGTAGCTCACTGAAGGTCCATTGGACATCAACACCAAAACACTGAGAGTCTTCACTTTTACATTTAAAGTTTACATTTATTTTTAAGACATATTATGCTTTGTCACTCTATTTTAACACCCCCCCAAAAAAAAAGAGGCTTTCCCTTGTTATCTAAATTGAGCTCCTCCCACTTGAGACTAGGTCTCATATATTCTAGGCTGGCCTTGAACTTAGTATGTAGCTAAGGATAGTTTCAAACTTCTTTTAAAGACTGACTTCTGTGTTGGTGTGTTTGTTATTTTCATATGTGTGCACTCGGGTGAGTTTATGTGTACAGAGGAAGTCATGGAGGTCAGAATCGAGTATCGGACACCCTGGAAATGGAATGAGTTACAGGCAGCTGTGAGCTGCCAACTGGGTATCAGGATCCAAGCTCAGGTACTTTGCAAGAAAAGTAAGCCCACTTTTTAAAAAACAAAAACAAAACCTTTTTCTTAACATACATTAAGTATACATAACAATTGGTTTCATCATTGCATTTTCATTCATATATACATAATGTATTTTTATCATAATCATCCCCGATACCTTCTCCTGCTCCCCCTCCCCACTAAACTTGGAACCTCTGATCATCCTGCCTCTGCCTCTAGAGTGCTGGGCTTACAGGCACTCCTGTCCCCAGTGTATGGTGAGGATGGGCTCCAGGGACTCATTTACCCACTGAGTTACATTCGCAGCCCCTACTTTACTTTTTAAAAAATTCTTATCCAGTTTTGTTACGTGCTAGACACTGTTCTACAGACTCGAGTATTAAGTCACTCAGTCCTCAGGGCAGCCTTGTTAAGGTCTCTTGCTTATTCTAGTTTGCATCTGTAGAGGAAACTTGAGGACTGAAGGGTCAGGAAAATTGCCCAGGAATTGTACAATGTGGTGAAAGGCAGAGCCAGGATTGCAGAGGTGGCCTGGCTTCAGGATCATTGTCTTAGTATTGTGTCCTGGTGGCTCAATGCAGAGCTTTAAATATAATAATCCCAGTGTCTCCCGTTCTCTCAGACTCTGGCTAACACGTTGTATCTGCTGTGCCAACATGTCTAACCCAGTGACATGCTATTCTTACAAATGTGCTGGTTCCATGAGTAAATGAAGGAATGCCTGGGCAAGGGAGAAACTCCTCATAACCTGACTCCCTACCATAATAATTGTGGTAATTTTGACAGAGTAGGTTTTCATACGTGGATCGGGAACTGCTCGTACCTGTGTCCTGTCCTCATCCTTAAGAAGCCAGAACAGTTGGACTGTGCCAACACACCTGGGGCAAGGGGTTGGTAAGATGCCTTCTGTCAACACCTGGCTCCTGGCCAGCCTAGGGCTGGTCGGTCTCTCTGTCTCACCTTTGCTCACAGCCTTGCTGTGTCCTCCAGGCTCCTTATCTCTGTCAGTCCCATGCATGTCTGTGTGTGCGTGCTGAGCCTAGATGCTTTCCAAAGTGGGTGGAGGATCTGCAATAGTAATTTCACTTCACCATCACTGTTGAGGTGTATGAAACAAACACTGTCACATTCGCATACCATTCTGCAAGTGTTTCAAGTAGACAAGTCACTACTTGGGATCCACAAAAAGAGTAGGAAGTTATGTTACGAATTCAGAAGCTGATAGAATCCTGGGTTCTATGTATCTCTGTGTTGGCTGCTCTTTGAAGTTGTAGTGCCAAAGTTCATGTGCTGGTGTGTGTTAGTTTGATATTGCTGTAGCAAAGCACCAGACACTGGGAAGTTTATAAAGAAAAGAAGTAAATTTTGTTGTTTTTGGTTGTTTTGAGACCAGGTTTCACTATGAAGTGTTTAACAAACATTTGTTTTGATACTTATATTTTCTTGCCTCAACCCCCAGAGTACTGAGATTTTAGACATGCTGTGTCTGGTTTAGAAAAGAGGTTGAAGGCTAGAAGTCTGAGATGAAGTGGACTTCCATTGTTAATCCTTTGATGAGGGCCTAGTGGTGTATGGCTCCATAAGGAAGTGCATATAGGAACTAGACATCTGAGCTCTAGACAAGGTGGAGGGGCCAGGCTCGTGTCTTGTATCACAACCCTGCTAGGGAGAACTAACCGTGGGGATCCTCTGAGAATCCCTTAATCCCTTCTACAGACAGTGCCCCAATGATGGCCCGGTAGGCTCTACCTCTCAAAGACCCATTGCCTCTATAGCAACACACCTCGGAATAAACTTCCAAAACATGAGCCCTTGAGGGACAAACCACAACCCAGCCATCACAGAGGGCTTGAGAGTTTAGGTTCCACCCATACTTTCCACTGGCCACAAATATCTATATCAGGAGGTTTTCACCTGTAATCCCAGAATTGTAAATCAGGAATTCAAGGTCATCCTCGGCTTCATAGCAAGTTCAAGGTCAGCCTGGGCTACAGGAGACCCTGTGTGAAAACACACACACACACACACACACACACACACACACACACACACACACA